>OZ025239.1:86400518-86630518 GCA_964019155.1 Osedax fenrisi | reverse complement strand
CAATCGTCCCACTCATTCAGATAAACAACCATAACATAAAATACTCCCCCTACGTAAAAAATCTTGGAATTACCATTGACCAATCACTGAATTTTACTCAATACACAACAGACTTATCAAAATCCATTAACCGAACACTACACACAATCAGACTAATAAGACCATCTATAACCACAGAACTATCAAAATTACTAGCAACATCCCTCATACTTCCACGACTTGACTACTGTAACTCTATACTTCATAGACTCCCCAAAAACTCACTAATACCACTCAACCGATTACTGAATTCCACTGCACGAACTGTCCACAGAATCCCCAAATACTCCAGGACTCACATAACTCCATACCTAAAATCTCTTCACTGGCTTCCCATCACACAACGTATCCAATACAAAACCTTACTTATATCCCACCAAATCATTCATCACAATCACCCCGACTACCTAACTGACATACTAATAGAAAATAACACATCTAGAATACAACGTAAAATCAATAAATACAAATTACTTATACATAATCCAAAACACATATCACGCAAACAAGAAACAGCATTCTCAATATCTGCCCCAAAATTATGGAATAACCTCCCTTACAATATAAGAGAAATCACCTCAACCCCACTCTTTAAACGTAAATTAAAAACACACCTGTTCGAAATCGCATATAAATAACCCACGAAAACACGGTCGAAAACTCACACGATGTTGATGGCAGTGTATAAACCATTAGGTTACAAGGTTACAAGGTTACTACTACTACTACTACTACTACTACTACTACTACTACTACTACTACTACTACTACTACTACTACTACTACTACTACTACTACTACTACTACTACTACTACTACTACTACTACTACTACTACTACTACTACTACTACTACTACTACTACTACTACTACTACTACTACTACTACTACTACTACTACTACTACTACTACTACTACTACTACTACTACTACTACTACTACTACTACTACTACTACTACTACTACTACTACTACTACTACTACTACTACTACTACTACTACTACTACTACTACTACTACTACTACTACTACTACTACTACTACTACTACTACTACTACTACTACTACTACTACTACTACTACTACTACTACTACTACTACTACTACTACTTCTACTACTACTACTACTACTACTACTACTACTACTACTACTACTACTACTACTACTACTACTACTACTACTACTACTACTACTACTACTACTACTACTACTACTACTACTACTACTACTACTACTACTACTACTACTACTACTACTACTACTACTACTACTACTACTACTACTACCACTACCACTACCACTACCACTACCACTACCACTACCACTACCACTACCACTACCACTACCACTACCACTACCACTACCACTACCACTACCACTACCACTACCACTACTACTACTACTACTACTACTACTACTACTACTACTACTACTACTACTACTACTACTACTACTACTACTACTACTACTACTACTACTACTACTACTACTACTACTACTACTACTACTACTACTACTACTACTACTACTACTACTACTATTATTACTACTACTACTACTACTACTACTACTACTACTACTACTACTACTACTACTACTACTACTACTACTACTACTACTACTACTACTACTACTACTACTACTACTACTACTAATACTACTACTACTACTACTACTACTACTACTACTACTACTACTACTACTACTACTACTACTACTACTACTACTACTACTGCCACTACCACTACCACTATCACTGCCCAGTACAGCTAAATGACTTCGGACAATTAATCAATTATTATTCTACACCAGTACCACATAGCACCATTACGAGGTCACTATCATTACGTAATCATATACACACTCGTACACACGTATATACTATATATATATATATATATATATATATATATATATATATATATATCAGTGTATATATATATATATCTGTGTATATATCAGAATATACGATAGTATAGTTATAAGTAATTTATATTTAATTTAAATGTACATCTATCACAAATATATTTCTAATTTATATTTGTTTTTAAATTAATATACATCTGTATACATATTATCGAAATTGATGATTTATACGATTACAACTATTATGTAATTTATATAATTATCTGTTTGGCGATATCATATTAAATATATAATATATTTTTTATTTGAATTATATATATATATATATATATATATATATTCCTACCTATGTACATATATGTCGATTCGAATAATTTATATAAATTCATATTATGGTATCTGTATACCAGGTCGAGCTTGCTCGGCATAACATGACACGTTTTCTCCATTCATCTATATCTCCCATCGCCGTCTTCAGTTCATCTGTAGTGCATCCACTGTCATCTCTAAGTTGTACAATATACGTATTCCGTGGCCGTCCATGTTTTCATTGCCCATGTAAAGGTTCCCACAGAAGCACTTCGCTGATCATTTCTTCTTTGCTTCGCCAACAATGTCCCGAGAAATGCATCCTATGTTATCTAATTGTAATCGTGATCTTCGGGATATTTCCATATAATCAATATTATACGTATTATCTTGCCATCTTTTATTTAAGGCAGCACGTGGCCTTCTTGTATATACTTCATAAATATGTTTCTCTAAAGAAGATGTTAATGTCCATGTGATGGCAGAATGGATTCGATTATTGCCCTAAAGAAATGTTTCTTCAGCTTTATAGAGAAATTAGATTTCCATATTGATGTCATATTGTTTAGTGCGGCCCATGCCTGTAGGAATGGCTATGATCTATCCTTACATTTACGTCATGATCAGTAGATGCGACATATCTTCTAATATACTTTAAATCGTTTACTTGTTTGATGTTCTTAACCTTTAGACTTTTTATGCCATTATTATGTGTTCTGGTTCAGAGAGATATATTCCGTTTTGTCTGCATTTACACGTAATCATATTTCAGTCACGACTTCTTTAATTTTATGTAGCATTGTATTTTCATATTTAACGTTGTCTGGCTACATCATCAGAATAATCAGTATCAGTTATGTATATTGCAGGATGTCGGCTACTCATTAATTTTTGTATGGTTAAACCGATATGTTTATTATCATCTAGTGATTTTCTCAATACATAGTCTATACATATTATAGAAAGGAAAGGTGCAAACGTGTCTCCTTGTAATACCCCAGTAGTTATATCGAAGTGTGGTGTATCTCCATCTGGTAATCTAACCATTGATATTGTATCTTGGTAGAGTATCATAATTGCTTCTACAGTTTCTGTGGGTATTCCATACGCAGAGAGAATATTTTTCATTTTACCGCAATGTATCAAATCAAATTCTTTGGCGAAGTCTACAAATAATAGTGTGGCCGGTAGAATTTTTGATTTTACTCTTTCAATTATACGTTTGATTGTCAATATTTGTCCTTTAGTTGATCTATTCTGGCGGAATCCGTTCTGATTTATCCGTAGGATAACTTCGATTGATGGTCTTATGAGATTTAGGAGCATCAAATTATAAATGTTTGCTACACTGGACGACGTCTAATGGATGCTAGGGTTATTCCTCTATAATTGGTGGCCTGAGAAATGTCTCATTTTTCGATAACTGTAAAAGACAGTCCATCTTCTTATTTTATTTTAAGAATACGCTGTTACAAAAATTTAGCAATTATTTTGAAATTCTGTCAATTTCCAAACTTCAGCTGAGATTTCATCTAATCCGCAAGCTTTGCCATTAGTCTTTTAGTTGCATTGTTAAGTTATTGTATAGTGAAAAAGCTTTTTTGATATTCAACTCATGTATTGGTAGTATCTCTTCATCATTATCAGTTATGTTAAGTGGACTTCATAGGATAGTTCATAGGATAGTTCATAGAATACTTCACTGCCTTAATTTGATTCTATCTCCATTCCTAGATGCTTTTAGTTTTGCGCTATTCGAATTATCTCTACCACTTATTTCATTTACGATTTTCCATCCAATAGAAGATTGTTTATTTTCTGCTGCTAATTCGATATCTTTGTTTTTATGATGTAATATTTACTCTGTTCTGCTTCATATGCAGAAATCAATTCTTCTTTCGTTTTAATAAATGTTGTCTGATTTTTAGAAGAGTTTCTTGAATCTTTGCTGCTATTTGTAAATTATTGCGAATTTGACATATTTCTTGGTATTCCCAGGGGGTTCTTTTCTTCTATTTTGGCTTTAATGGTATACATTTAGTTGATGATTCTTTATATGCAGTTTCAAAGTAGGTGTATGCTGAGTTGGCTGATATTATTTCTTCATTCTTTTGCAGAACATCAAAAGGTTTTTAACTTAGATTATGAACTTATTTTTTATATCGGCATTGTTTTTTAGGTTACTCTAGTCATACGACTTTATTCGACTAGATTTATTTTTATTAGCTCATTGTGTTAGTTGTATATTGGTTGTTACAATACGGTGGTCCGATGCTACACTAATAAACGAATTATATGCTCTGCAGTTTTTTGCACTGTTTTTGCACTTCTTATTTATCATTATATCTGCAATAAGTATTGAACCATTAATAGATTAATTCCTGAATAATTATCTTATTAGTATATACTTAATATTAATGCGCCTATATATAAGATAACAATTATTCCTCGGCCTAAATCACCTTGGTTTAATTTAATATTATCTTCTATTAAAATATCTTACCGTAATGAAAATAAATATAATGCAAACAAGCCTTTACATAATTATACTTACTATATATATATATTGATGCAACTATTATAATCACTCAATATATAAAGCTAAAAAAATATACTATAGGAATACAATAATTAATTTATCTGGTAATTATAAAGCTTTGTATCATCTGACTAATACTCTACTAGGTAGATAAAAGATTAAAAATTATCCAGATATTACAATAAATATATTATGTAATAAATTTGTAAAGTATTTTTCCGATAAGCTAATTAATACTAGTAATATAATATATAATAAACTATCCCAATATTATAAATTTCAAATTTATTTGTATAATAATTCATATGATATAATTAACACCAGTCTAAATTCCTTTTCTCTACTATCTGTTGAGATATATAATCATCTAATAAAAACGAAATCCATTTCGAAAATTTATCCTTTACTGAAAAAATTCTATTGAAAAAATGGTAAATAATATTTTTCGATTTATTCATAAAATTATATGTGATTCAATTACATCGAATACATTTCATCAATGCTATAACTAAGCTACGATTATTCCTATATTTAAGAAGCCTACCATTGAAATTAGTGTACTATTAAATTACAGGCCAATATCTCAACTTTCTATAATTAGTAAAGTTTTAGAAATAATCACATGTAAACAGATTACTGCATATCTGGTTACATATAACCTCTATGATACCAACCAATATGCTTTCAGGCCCGCACACTCAAAAGAAACTGCTTTACATATGGTAACTGGTTCTATTCTGAAATCGTTATATGAGAACCATGTAGCCCAATTACTTTTATTAGATTTGACTTTCTCTTTCGATACTATCTTACATAATAAAAACCTATTTCTTCGACTGGCTGAAATAGGTATTTCCAAATATTCTCTGGCTTTCATTAAAATTTATTTGGAAGATAGATCTTATCAGTTATTATCAGTTATCATAAATGACAGTGAATCTGAATTAATGCTAATGAAATATAGTGTTCTACTGGGTAGTGTACTTGGACCTCTTCGTTTCTTAATTTATATTAACCTTTAAAATACATAATTAAATCTGTCCTTAACATTCAGTATTATAGGTTATACCTAGTACCTATATATGTTGACGATATTCAACTTTTGTCAATATATTCATATCATCACAAATCTTCTATTAATAGTGAACTATCTCTATGTTCAGATAGTATAAATGTTTAGTTATTAAGAAATAACCTTCTTTTTAATACAAATAAAACTAAATTAATTAATATTTCAATGTCACCAAATAGATTCCCAATAGTTAATGTAGATAATACTAAAATCAATAGTAAATCCCAAGTTAAAAATATGTGGGTTATATTCGATGAAAAACTATCTTTCATATCAGAAATAAATTCGCTAACACGGTTATATAAAATTGTCATGCAAATGTTGTAATGATATATTTGTAAATATACAATATTTATAAAAATGAAATAATTATATTGCATACATTATTCAATTAACCAACACTCACACACACACATACACACACACATATATATATCGCAATTACCACATGTAAGCACAGCCTATAATTTTCCATCCATTTCTGTGTACGTCAGATCACTTATTTATATTTCACTATAGTTGTGCCTTACACCCACCACCCCGCGCGTTTATTATACTATGGTGCATTTTATTCATTGATTCATATTTCTGAACATGGTGTACCCTAAAAAATAGATAGAATGTACCCTAACAATGTATTGTATTGTACCCTACCGATTATTTTAATATACTGTACCCTTTCTAGTGTACATAACTATAATATTACATTTGTGGATATAGTGTACCCTACATAATAGTATTAATGTACTATAAAAAAGAGTTGCTTGTACCCTACTGCATTTATTCATGGTGTACCCTAATTAGGGTGCATTACTCATAATATTCAATTTTGCGATTACTGTACCCTATAAAAATGAGTTTTTGTGCCCTAATTTTTCAGTGTACTGTTTTAAACAATATAATATATTATCATAATTTTGGTATGAACTACATTCATTGAACGTATCTAATATGAATACGCATTAACATATACATATATGTGATCATTAATATATATATAATAAGATAATAGATAAAAAGTATGATAATGCAGTCAGCAGGTTGTGTTCACCATAAGAACGCTATCACGTCGCGAGGAAGGTTGTCATATGAAATATTACTTATTAGTAACAATTAAACTATACGAATTGTATATATATATATATATATATATATATATATACATTATTGTAAAATTATATGTATATATATATATAAAAGAAAGTATACTTTCCTGTTTTCAAAAAAGATTATTAATATTTGTATAAATCTAATCTATAAATATTTGTATAAAGGTAAGGTATTCATTCTTTATTTAGTATACAAATAATTACTTTAATGTCACATATATTAGAAGTATATACTATTTATTATACTAGTTATTATACTATATTTTAATTTTAAATTAAATTAAATGTAGTTATTATATTTTGTTATCATATTTATTTTATAAAGTAATACAAATGTCACAAAATATTTATTTCCAAAGATTATTAATTTGTATTAATGTTCCTCTCTGTACATTTTGAGATATATATATATATATATATATATATATATATTTATGATTATAATTTATCTTAATTGGTTTGATTTGTTCGCAGAACATAACGTACATAACCACTAGGTTGTATCGTAAATCGTATAGTTATATAATATTACATAATAATAAGTGGTATCCTATATCCGAATATATCTGTGAAGTTATCCTCTAGAGTTATGTACAATATGATCACATAACTAGCTTACTTCCACGTGAGGTTAGTCTTTGTAGCCTGAACAATCTATTCTGATATACCTACTACGTTTAGAACATAGTATACCATTAGAACACCTGGTAGACTTATGCAGTTCGCATAGTCAGTGATATCTACATTCAACTACTATACCTGATAAAAAAAGTAAAGAAGTATTGTACCTACTTATTCGTACCTACCCAAAATGTTTTATTGTTCATTTTCAAAATATCTGACGATTCAATTAATATTGAGATATGCCTTAATTAATATAAGCCGTACATTATACGGACTACATCCTCTATTATTGATAAATGAAACGATAACATAACATGCACTGAATGTGTATGTCAAATTTATTAATAATAAATGTGTATGATCTTCAAATGAATTGATGCATGAATTATTAATACTATTCTATCTAAATTGGTTGTAAATCAACTCGCCGTATTTTAATATTTGCTGTAGACTATACTGAAACTCTATTGTCACATCAATATGTAATAGTCCGTTAAGTTACCCATACCTACCTATTAATGAATATATTAGTACGCTATATCGAATAACATATAACCATTTTATACTTCAAAGGAGAACCTTCTCTCTACTCAGATATCTTCAAACATTATAGACAATGAATTACATGCATAAAACCTTTCATTCTATTCCCAACGGAATAATTACTTTTCTCCCATTCATTGTAATCGAACATATTCAACATATTACGTAACATTAACTATAACCTAATATCACTATTACATAATCTTAATCGTGAACCCAACAATATCGCGTTTCAATTTTTTCAACATAACTTTCATTCGGATCACACTACTTCAACATTACCCTCACCCCTATGTGTTAGATATACCTTCTTAACAATCCGCTTCACACATTGTTCTTGCCTGTTTATTAGTGCATACCCGCTAGTGATGATGTTCACATTCAATGTACAAGAAGAGTACGCTTTTAAATCAAATGTAAACATACATTACATAACGTCTTTAATAAGAGATCACATCATTTACATGAATTACGTAAACTACAAATAAACCTAATAACTTTACCCTTTCTATTCACTGGCGGATAGGTTTGGTCAGCTAATACATTCAATCTGCGTACTGATACATACAAGTTCTGCTCTTTGCCACACCCACATCCTTTATTATCTGTATTAATGTCACGCCCACATCCTAATATCATATACCCTTCTGATCATACTAACCTACAAATATTAACTACTAACTCCACTACTAACCCCATTACTAACGTATCTACTAAATACACTACCAACCCCACTACTAACTCTACTACTAATTCCACTACTAACCCCACTACTAACACCATTACTAACTCCTATACTAACTCAACTACTAACTTCACTACTAACTCTACTACTAATTCCACTACTAACCCCACTACTAACTCCACTATTAACTCCATTACTAACTTCACTACTAACACCATTACTAACTTCACTACTCACCCTACTACTAACACCACTACTAACCCTATTACTAACTCCACTACTAACTCCACTACTAACCCCACTACTAACTCCAATACTAACCCCACTACTAACTCCACTACTAACCCCACAACCATACATCGACCATTTGATAATTTTCTTATAAATTCTAGCTCGGTAGTCAATGGAATATAATCAATAACGATGACGAATAAGTTACTGACTTCGAGATATTACATACACATGACTGACTGCACCTGACGTGTTTACTCCCGTACAATATCTTCCTCAGCCTACTTATATGTAGAGATACAATAGCCTTCCATACATCTCGCTCAAACTTATATCATAAAGATCCATTACCCTTTCATCATTTTAATAATATACGGTTCATTGATGATATTGTCTTTATTTATCCATAATTGATAATGAAAATACTATCCTCGCTGACTCTAATATATAATATATATTTATATATATATATATATATATATATATATATATATATATAATAGAATTTGGTATAAGAACCCGGATAGATATTAAAGCAAAGTTTATGATCATCCGTTGAAAATAAAAATGATGAGTATAGTAACAAAAACAAATTAACCAACGAAAGTATTAAAATTGTAATGGTAAAATATAAGTATTATAAAACTTTAAAAAATAATTAACAACATTTTTTTTTATAAATAAATTTAAAATTTGAAACAAAACCTTAGGGACGGGTAGGATAATAAATTGTTCAAGTCTGAAACAATATACGATGAGCATGACCCAATAAACAATACACTACAATCATAGCTACACTTGCCTCAATAATAACATATTGTCAATGTTAATACCCATGTAAACTAAAAAAGGGCCGAGCTATATCCATTAAGTCAAACCCTCTTATCGATTGAATACAGTATTGAACAGTGTTCATATCATTAATCCAAATTTAAAATCGATAAATTATATAGAAGCACAATACTAAATTTAAATAACCATATTTAGAATATGATGTATTAAAGTAATTAAAGTATAATGTCATGACATTTATGTAATGCATTAATGTATACATTTTACTGTACTCATAATTCTATATTCAAATTTCATCATTATTAAATAACATATAAAATACTAATTGATAGAAATAATAATATAAACGAGTATAAATTTAAAATATGACGTATTTTTTAAAAGTGATAATATTTTTTTAAATATTTATCATATTATAATAATAATTCCATAATTTTGGTCTAATAAATGAAATACAAAACAATTTTCTATCAGTTCTAATTTTTTTCCTGATAAATTTATGTTTTCTGCCAGAAATAAAAAATTGTTGGTAGTAAGAGTATTTTTACTTGATTTAATCAGAAAAATTAAAGATTTTAATTTAACAATATCAGTAAATTTAATTATTTTTTTTTTATAGAGAATATATTCTATAGAACTATGAACACATTTGAAAATTAGTATAATTACTCGAATTGGAGTTTTGATATTGGCTTAATATTACTTTCGAAAGTATTACCCAATATATGTGACCAATAATCAAGATGACATTTAAAAATTGCGTAATAAACTAAAATTAAACTTTTTCGTTTAATTATTTTATAAAGATTTTGATAATTTTCTTAATTTCTTAATATATATCATCAATAAATAAACCTACAAATTTGATATCACTATAAATTCTTTAGTAATATTATTAATGGTAATATTTAATCTAATAGATGAAAGTGAATTTCTAATATTAAATAGAATTTCTGTATATTTTTGTATATTTATAGACAAGTTATTCATACATAGCCATTCATATAATATATCTAAATATTCCTACATAATATGTTCACGATCTATAGTATTATCACTTTTAAAAATAAGATTTGTATCGTCAGCAAATAATATTATCTTAACCTTATAAATTATATATATATATATATATATATATATATTATGTATATATATATTATACATATATTTATAAAACTTCTCACCTTTTTCGCTAAATCCTTTTTAAAAACTACTAAATATCTCAGACTATTAAATATAAAAAAGATAACAAAGATAACATGTAATATGTATAGCGATAAAGAACAACGCTTAAACAAATTGAAATCTAACTACATACTTGATACTTACTTGAATTGGACTAACTAACTTTATGAACTGCTGCACTTTAATACACTCTAATACAGTTGCAAACAATATATTTGTATTATATATATTATGTAAAATAACAATACTAATAATATTAACAATATATATATATATATATATATGTCCGACTTATCGATAATTCAGACTTAAACAATCCGACCTAAATGATTAATTTAACATTGAACTAGATTTAAATCCAAACATACTAATTAGATAAATATAAAGAATTCCAACCTATCCGTATTCCTAATTAGCGAGATTGATTGTATGTATATAATGAATAATGTAAGCAATTCTAGGTGTGTATATAAACTAATAAGCAATCTAATAAATGAATATATGTGCATATTATTTTGTAACATTCGAATATTAATATGTCACTCACAAAACCTAAATGATGATATACTATCGATTAGATAAAGGTCATATATATTTAAAATGGTAAGTATATATAATTGATATGTTTCTCATGTAGTGTCAAACATAACCAGTGTAGTGGATATCTAGGATAGTCGAGTATTCTAGTTTGATCGCTATTTATTACAAATAATTATTTTTTAGGAAAATATATTATTTTATTAATGCTGATAACGAATATTACGAAGAGAGATTTATTTTAAAATAGTCTTTTAGGTAACCTTCACTCGGGCTTGTTGACTCTAATTTCATTATAAGTCTAAATAATACGTGTTAGTACATTTTTAGCATAATTATATTTTCATGATTGTGCGATATTTCCTAATAAATTTATTAAAACTTAATTAAATTATAATTCTTAATTTAGTTTGATTTTATGAAAAAAATAAATAGATTAAAAAACAATTCGTATTGTTATAGTGATTAATGAGACATACTGAATGTAGTTCTTATATATCTTATATATATATAATTATATACTATAGACTATAGTCTATAGTATATTATCAATAAACTAATTTTAAATATGTCAAGTATATATTAATTTTATATTTAATCAATTTACAATAGTATTTTCAAATATTTAAACTATAATTTTTAATAAACTTTTAATCTATATTTTTGAAATTCTTTCACAATTATTAATATATATATATATATATATATTATAGGAATATGTAGCTACTTAGTAGTAAATCACATTTTATCATAATTATTAATATTTAAATATATAAATTAAATATATATAAATACAATATACATTGGAATAAATTAATATACATTTACAAATAGATACATTTTAGTATACATCTTATTAGTGCATAATATGCACTGCATATACAATGCATGTAAACTATACACGCGAATGCTACTAATTTACTCGCAATTGTGATAATTCGAGTCATTAATCAATTTGACGTCTGGCGACATGATCTCCGATAACATGTTTAAATACGTCGATCATGAGTCATAATCTATGAGTAATAGGTCATGATACGATGACGTCATTGTCAGCGGGGACACGTTGATTACCCGTTATCTATAACTATAAATAGAAAGATTATTTAGTATATACACATCAGGTAACGCTGTGTTATACATTTGAGATTTGACTTTTGGTTTTAGATCTGCGAACTGTGATTATAAAGCAATCGACCGACGTCCATATATATGTGAAATTAATATTGTAGATTAAATAAATGCCTTTTCAGTAGTTTTTTTGAAGTTTGGTGTAGATGGTGTAGTATGGTTAGGTGTAGGGAGAATACTCCAGGAATATGGGAAATATATTGCCCAGGCGCGAGTGTTAGTTGAATGTAAGTTATATTTAGGAGGTAGTTGAAGAAGAAACGTATTGGTGGAGCGTGTAGTGGTACTAGTTGGTAATTTAAGTTTGAGTAGGGATGCTAGGTAGTCAGGAGAGTCATGGTGGATTGCTTTATGTACCAGTATTAGGGTTTTTTAAGAGGATTTGATGGCGTACATGTAGCTAATAGTGTTTAGTTAGGAATGGAGATATATGAGTATGGGAGTATTTTGGTATGTTGAATATGCACCTAGCTATATCATTTTAAAGAATTTGGAATTTAGTAATATACGATGAGGTTGTATTGTAAATGATATAATTGCAGTAGTCGAATAGAGGTAGGATGAAGGCAGAATCTAGAATAGTAGATGAATGGTAGTAATAGTAGAGGAAAGGATGTCAGGTGCTAGTTTTTATTTTATGTACATTTTACATGAAGTTGGATGTCGTCCGCATATGTATGGATGCTAATTAGATAATTAGAGATAAGGTGTCGAAGGAGAATTATGTCAATATTAAATATTATTAATCTAAGGACCGCCCTTTGGGGAACACCGTGTGTTACAAGACGTGGAGATGAACGGGCTGCTTGAACTAAAACTTAGGACGTTCGGTTAGTTTTGAATGAGGATAGCCATTTGTGTGCAGTACCAGCGATGCCTATATATATGTAAGGCGGTGTTTGAGAATCGTGTGGTCAATAGTGTCTAACAAGGAGGAGAGGTTAAGTAGTACGAGGATTGTGCCATGTTATTATAATATCGCTGGATATCTTCGCTAGTGCGGTTTCTATTAATTTGGTAAGAAGATATGCTCTTTAGATGATTTGAGGGGTTGTGTGTGATAATATATTAGTAGTTTGTTATTATATGACTATTCATTCCAGGTTTTGGAAAATATCGACAGGATTGATATTGGGCGATAATTGTTGAGGTATGAGGATCAATGTTTGGTTTCTTACAATGGATAAATTATACAAGTTAGTAAGTAAGATAAATCTAAATTAATTACTAACAGATAATTTCCCCCTGATTTCAAAATATTTTATATACAATTTGAAATTTTGTCAAACACCTGGCTAATGTTAAACAGTTAATTTCAATAATGCATGCGTCATATCATTATCAATGATCGTAATAACATCCGGAACCAAATCTCCATTGATTAAACCGTTACGACACTACAAGCTCTAAATGTGTACACTATAGTGATCAGTTGACTATGTCCTTATTGTTTTAGTTATTTTCACTATTTGAGGCATTCGTATACGAATGGCATAGGTATACCTAAGACATATTCAGTTAAATTGAACATATTGTGGTTAGCTATGTAACATAATACCAACAAATCACCTAACACAAGCATTATACTATATAGTATTTATATAGTACGTTTATTGTATACTATTAATAATATCGTAATTCATATAAATATATATATATATTTATATATATATATATATATATATATATATATAGGTATATATGTATATGTATTCAACCATATGTTGAACCTCTATTAACACCTAACCAAAACGGAATCATATCTGGTAGATATACAATTGCACACATCCTTGCATTGAGAAGATTAATCGAAGGAATTAAAAGCCATGATCTAAATGCAGTCATAATTTGTGTTGACTTCATCAAAGCATTCGATAGTATTGATCGCGGAAAAATGCTAGAAAGTTTTGCGGCATATGGTATACTATCTACGATAATCAATGTAATAGCACTATTCTATGAAAACACTGAAGCAGAATTATAACATCTGATGGCGATACATAATTCTTCAAAATGTCGAAGGGTGTGCTACAAGGAAACACTCTAGCACCCTTCTTATTTATCATAACTTAAGACTACGTAATTGGAGAAAATGAATACAATATCGGTAGAAGATATAAGAGAGAAGATACAGTAGGGAACCATCATTCATTTTAACCTATTTAAGCTATACTGACGATATAGCACTGGTATCTCAAGAACTATACCAAGCTTAAGAACTGTTACATAGAGTTGAAATAGAAGCTGGAAAAATAGGGCTAACGCTAAACACTAGAAAACAGAAGTTATCGGATATAACCTACAATAGTTATTAAAACAATAAATGGTGACACAATTAAAGAAGTATCAAATTACAAATATCTATGAGCATGGATTACGAGCTCTGAAAAATAATATTCGAAATCAGAAAGTATCTCGCTTGGACTGTTATGCATAGAATGAAATGCCTATGAATATCTAACATGAGGAACAAGTTAAAGATACGAGCCTTTAAAGCTACTGTTGAAACCGTTATATTATGTGGTAGTCAATGCAGGAACTTAGACAATAAGTTAAAAAAACGGATAGATGGATGCTATACTCGCTTACAACGTATGGCTCAGAATATATATTGTAAAAGCAAAACCAGCAAAAAAAACTATATAATGGATTACCGGATATAATAAACAGAAATAATCTCTGAAATAAAGTTAAATCTTGCTGGACACTGTATACTTCACAAAGAAGAAATAGCTCATAACCTAATTCTATTGACACCCACACGAGGAAAAAGAAGAAAATATCGTCAAAAGTTTACGTTTATAGAGGCTCTATAAATTCAGACTAGACTTGAGGATATCGATGACATACGATCTGTGATGATGGATCGTGGTGAATGGAAGAAACTGTCAACATTAGGTCGAGCAAAAGTAAATTTACTTTTACTTACTTAAGTAAGTAAGTAATATATATATATATATATTATATATCATATTTCGTACCAGATAATAAGGAAAATGTAATGACGTTATTATACAATTTTTATTAATTATACAATTATCATGTAATACCTAATCAATTAATCATAATTATTTATAAAGTTTATATTTTATGTAAGTACATTTTATAAAATTATTCAACAATTTTTTGACTTTTCATGAGTTATACTATGGAAATATTGATGAACATTGAGGATTATCAAACAATGCTTCTATTATTATACGTAAGCCACACTTTAAATTATATTATTTGTATTGTTAGTCATTAATGTTTGGAAAGTAAGTGTTTAATGTATTTTATATATTACATATCTAGTTTATTTTATTATAGAGAATTCTCTACATATATAAATAAAAATGCACTTATATTTGTATCACAATCATGAACATACATATCCATTAGGACATACTTAGGACATATCCATTAGCACTTTTAGTATTGACCATACCGAGTTTTGTTATCTTAACTTTATTTACATAATACATCACAATTTATCTAGTCTATTTATGTATACAATGAACCCTATATGTAAACGTGTAATGTTGCATTATTATAAATATGTAGGTTTATTAAATTATGATAAATTATGTAAAATAAAAAACAGTAATTTAAATTAGTATATGGATTAAAATAATATTATAACTATGTATTTAATCATTATGATATATATATATATTTATATATTTATATATATATATGTGTATATATATAGTAGTCTACATTTTGATTTAAAATAACACATTATCAATGTATATTTAAATACAGTATCATGTTATACACATAGGTATAATGTTATACATGTGTAATTATTATTAGAATATTGATTATTATTCTAGTCTATAGAAATATTCATAAATAAAAATATCCTATTATTAATATATATAACGCATTATTAATATAATATAATATAACATCGTCTATATATTACTATTATGATATTACTATTTCGCTTTAGTTGTGTTGTCCTATCGCCTATATTCTATATTTAGCCCGAACGCGTTTATCACCCGCACACACACACACCCGCACACACACACATCAAACGTATACCTATCAGGTGACTCATGGGCTACCTGCATGCCTGTCTCTCTCTCTGTGTGTGTGTGTATCAGATGTACACACGTAAACAATAGTGTATTGTTCCCATTGTCTGGCTCATATTCATCGTTCTCGAATGTTCATTCAAAGCGTATAGTATTCATAACTAATTAGCTTATTTGTATAAATATATATATTTGTATATATAAATTTGTATATATATATATATATTTAATACTAATAATATCATATTTTGGCAATAGCCTAGACCAGTGGTTCCCAACATATGGGTCATGAACAAACATTTGGGTCATTGAGTTTTTTTGTTGGGGCATGAGACAATTTCTAAAAATATTTATATATATATTATAGTTTATATTATTCGTGTATTACTAAAGTCTAATAATAAAAAAATAATATTTTTCATAAGTATATTTAGTATATAAGGTATATTTTTTAATTAAAAATTATCAAAAAAGGGTCATAGTGAAAAAATGTTGGGAACCACTAGGTAAGAATAAAGAAGCAAGCTTTTTATAGTATTTCGACTATTTGTAGATTTTATATATATAGAGGAGAAAAATAGACAATTAAAATAAATATAAAAATAACATAACATAATGAAATAATAAAATAAAATAAATATATTAATACAAAATATAATAAAATTATTAGTATAATAACATAATGATATAATAAATATAAACAATAATAATTATAAATATATATTAAGACAACCAATATTCTAAAAATATTATTTCTTCATTTTATAAGTAGGCATATACTAGTATTTCATTATGTGTCTCAACTTTCAGAGTATGGATCCGCCATTACTTTTGGGATTCTATTTGTGCCATGAATACAAAACTGATAACAGTTGACTCCTTAAAATGAACCCATAATCCGAATCGAAATAAAAAATAAAAATAAAATAATATTTGTATTATCAATTTTTAAGTTTTTTTAAAATTTTAAAATTGTGTTGAACATCATTTATGAAATATATTAAATATAATAAATTAGCTTTTTAAGCATATATGCTAAATAAATTTAGAATTGTTTAAATTATATATATATATATATATATATATATATATAATGTATATATCATTATAATATATGTTAACAATTAAGTTATTCAAAAAAAATAAAATATATATTTATGAAAATAAAGAATAAAAAAAGGAAAGTATTATTTTTTAAATAATTAATATCATTGGTAAATGTATATCATTACTAATGATTCATTAGTGAATTAGTATAGATGAAATTAAAAATATATTTAAAAATAATAAATATCATTAGTTATATTTATTTATATATGTACAGTCAACTCCCGATAAGTCGGACTCGCAAGGGACCGGGAAAAGTGTCCGACTTAGCGAGATGTCCGACTTATTCGAGATTCAGAATATCATGCAAATAAAATATGAAATGCGCAGCGCGAGTTAAATAGTTACCGAAATATGGAATTATGCAACAATCAACAACATAAAATGTTGTATTTATTAATATTACTTACTAAAATTATAATATTCATTATCTAAAGTAATTAATTCGATTAATTTAACATGAAACTAGATACAAATCCAACCAAGCCAACTATATGTGTCGGACTTATCGAGAATTCCGACTTATCCGTAGTCCGACTTACCGAGAGTTGACTGTATATGACTAGTCGTTAATAATGCAATCTTAATTTAAGGTCGTTACAATGGTTACCTTTTACATATTTAAATAATATTTATTTTTGTTTTTATTATTTATTCTATATAAAAACTTTGATACTACAATACTATTTTTATTATTTATTTTATAGAAATTAATAGTAATATTGATTGATTGATTGCTTTATATTTAATCAAATATATAGGTTTAAAGTATAAACGGGAAACGGTATAACGTTTAAATCTCATATAACTCTGTATATAATGTTAGGTAATATATACTGTTATGTAATATACAGTATTAAAAATAAAAAATACGAAATATTTTACAGTTAATAAACAATTATTCGAAAATAGATATACAGAATATTGATTGGATAATGAGAGAATTGAAATATACGGAAACTTTTATTTAAATAAATTGAATACTTCTAACTCTGTAACCAGTAATAGTAATATATATATATATATTATGTTATATTTGAAAAACAAACCATTTAAAATGAAATAAACAAATAACACATTAAACAAAAATAATAATCACTATCCGTAATCTTATTAAATTCTTAATTTTAATTTTAATATTATTATAGTAATTTTGAAATATATATAAAAAAACCTAAATATTATTTGTAGATTTAGCTTCATTGGTGGTATTAATATTATAACGCATGCGATTTTCGTGAAAATCAGAATAGTTCATACGCTGCGCGCTGATTAGTTATAGGGTGTCCTTATTAAGACATCTATAGTATCCGTATTAGGGATTTTTATAAATTCTAGATATATGCTTATAACTTAATTAATATTTGATCAAAAATATAGAAAGTAAGTATATAGTGTTTAGAATGATTTAGTTTTTAATAATATATTATTATGTTTTATATAATGATACATTTGTATATTCTTGAGAAGGTTGACATTTTGTTCTCATAAATTTAAAACGAAATAAAAAATCAGTATTGGATATATTAGAACTATTTTATATAATTAAAAATTTAAAAATACTTATTTAGACTATTTATATAATAATGAATATTTTTTCCATTAACATTTTTTTGTCGGATTTATGGTTTCTGAGATACCGAGAGTGTCGGTATTCGGTTACTCCCCCCTGCATACCTGTTACCACTTAGATTAATAAGATAATTGACTTTAACACATATTCGAATATCTATATATAGGGGTTATCTTACATATCCACATCAGTGAATAATCAATAACGATGTATATATATATATATATATATATATATATATATATATATATATATATATATATATAGTTATTCGAACGATAGTAAACAGAGTAATTATTGTGCAATAAAAAATAAAACTTAATTATGTTATTTACCTGAGATTGAGATCGTCAATAACAACTATGTTTAGTCATATAGGTATGTAAATAAGGTATTACTACAGATTATACTAGAGGATATTATATTTTATATATACATAATATTTAAAGGTTATTAATAATTATGAAATAATATTTCCTTTGAATTATTGATAGTGATATATTGTTCCTTATATTCATAAAATGTTATTAATAATAGATAGATAGATAGATAGATATAGTTTATTGTTTAAAACAAACAAAATGACATAAAACAATAATAATAATAAAAAACAAATAACGAATATAAACGAATATATATAATGATTTATAAATGCCATGTTACATATGGTTAAGATATAAAATTAACAAATGATATAATAAAAAAATAATAATAAAAAGGGGAATTATTCAGATGCAAGCACTTAATCACCGTATCAACTTTAGGGAAAGGGGACCTCAATCCCTGTGCCTTGGGGGTACACACTTGACCCAAGAGTTTGTCCACTGACACCCGTAATACCCGATAAATAATGATAAAGAGAATGAAACCGAATAAATTACCCCACAAAACTAAAAATAAAATAATATAATAATTGAATAATACAAATTAATAAAATAAAATAAAATTTAAATATTAATACAATGAATTATCAAGCCTTGTAATAAATTGATTGATCGAAGTTGCTGAACACGTATAATTAGATAGCAAATTCCAAGGAGTTGAAATATGATTACTAAAATAATTCAGAGTAACATTAGTCTTGCATTTTGCTTTTCGAACTTTAATGGAAGGACCTCGACTTCTTGATGAATACGTTTCAAGTAGCCCCGAGCAATCAACATCAACTATACCATTTATAATGTATTTCTACTTATATATTTTAATTATATTAACATTGAATTTCGGTTATTGAATTAATAAAAGTGAGACATCTATGATATGTGATAACATGTTAGTTCGTTGACAATTATGTACCCAGATCTACATAATCTAAAGAAAAGTATAAAAATAAGAATAATAAAAGCATGTTTACAATAAATGTATTCTAGACTCCCAATGTACATACTGGCGTAATGTATTGTACTTAGATACATTATTACTATAGTACTATATTTGTATTAATACATATATGTATATATATATATATATATATATATATATATATGTAGTAAGTTTACCATATTATATATTATATCATAACCGATTATTGATTCATTACTTTCATTACTTATTGGCGAGTGAACATTGTTATACATTGCAAGAAAATATAATATATATCTATATATATATATATATATATATATATATATATAGGGTCAATATCAGGTATGCGCCACCCAATATATAAATATCAGGTTTAGAGCGTTGATATATCGGATGCATATTTATAAAAAGTATATATTTTGTTGATGTTATCATGTCAATATTTCTGAAAATGATAAAAACTATTACTATTTTTCATTATGTCAAAAAACGGGTGCCCCCAATTTTTTATATTTTACAGCAGGCTTAAGCCACCCGGTATTTGTGGATGGCATTAACCTGATTTTATACATACAATATATATATATATATATATATATATATATATATATATATATATATATATATTAATATAATTGATCAGTATATATATTTTAACAAATTTGTATAGAATAATCATATATATTTTATGAAATATATTTTAAACGATATCTCCAGGATTCTTTACCTATATAATTGTATTATTAATATATGAATAATATGTTGATTGATAATTTATTTAATCAAATATATAGTCGAAATATTTAATCGAAAGTATAAAGTATAAATATTTGTTAACGATAATATACGTTATAGAAATAAACAAAGAATAATACGAAATTAAAAAATTAAATAAATTAAAACGTTTTACAGTTACCGTAAAAAAAACGAAAAATAATAGAAAATATAAATATATTATTTATTATTTTGTTAATGAGGGCATTGAAATATTATCTTTTAATATAATGCATTTTCTTAACCTTCTTAACCTGTAATAGTAATAAATTATTAATTATATAGTTTAATATTTAAATAATACACTTTAAAAGATTATAAACAGAACATGTTGTAAATAAAATAAACCACTACTAATATGAAAAAAATTAATGTAATACTTATTACTTTTAAAATCTTAAAAATATTATTTTATTAATTTTATATTTTAATAGTATAATACATTTGAATTAAATATATAATATTATTATTATGTTAAGGTTTAGGTAGATGTAACTGGGTAATTGTATAATAATTTCTACTTGTCGAGACACTTACCCATATATATATATAGTAAGTTAAAAAATAGCAATTATTATACATATATATAAATATACAAACAGAAAATGTTGAAAATAAAATAAAACAATCACATAAATATATAATACTTTATTATACATTATCGCTTTAAGGGCCGGAACAACAGGGGATTTATGAAAAAAATATATTATTTATAACAATTATATTTTATAAAAATTATAAAATATGATTAATTACCTTTGAAATGGTTTATGAAATAATGAATAAAAGTAAAAATAAGTGCCATACATATGCATTTATAAACAATAAGAGATTAAAAATAATGATACAATATTGGTATTAATTTATTTACTAAGAGTGTAGGTCCCATTCTCTAGGTCTTATACTTAACAGAATTTAAATGTAGACTATGTATATAGCTCTAAACCTATTGTAAAAGATACAATAAAAAGTTAGTTATTCTGTTATGTATTTCTAAAGTTATGGTGCTATATATATTCTATAAAATTTTAAATATAATTTAAATTAAAAAAAATTTAATTTAAAAACACTAATACTATTATAATATTCTATTTTTAAAACTACTATTGTATATTTAAAACTCAACCATTTGATCAAACTATATGAAACTTTCATAATTTATTTACATTAGTATACTCTTCAGATATAGTTATAAATCAAAAAATAATACCTGATTACATATAATATATTATAACTTTTATTGACATTTCTAGAATATTTATTATTTTTACAAAATGGAGATATGTAGGTCCCATTATCATAGTCTTATACTTATTAAAATTAAAATTATATATATATAGATCTAAATGTAAAAGATACAAAAAAAGTTAGTTATTATTGTATGTATTTCTAAAGTTATGAAGCTTTTAGTAAAACAATAGTTATAGATAAATCTCCTATAGGTTAACATATATGTTACTATGTACATTAATTCCCTTGTATATATATATATATATATTTATATATATATATATATATATATATATATATATATATACACACATATATTAAAATATCATTCTCGATTAAATGAAGTAATATTATGGAGAATGATTACTTTAATATAATAATATATTAATAAGTATAGAAATCTATTATTGTTATATAATAATATATTATATGTTATATATAAGGTCTATGTATATTACATTATTTAATTACCTTTATAGTATTCTTGCTATGATATCATTTGATCTTGATATAGAGTAATGTCACTTAGTGGATTAATACTTAGCGGTATTAACCTCCAATGAGGGTAATGTGGCCACCATAATAATTACGATTAGATCAGACATAATAAAAATTACAGTCCTATTGAATATAATAAAATGTATCTTGATTGATTTTTGTTGTTGAATTATGACTAATATTTATAAAGTTATAAAACATTTAAAAAACTTGCCATATTATCTAATAAATCTTAATAAATATAACAAAATCAATAAATTATCCCCTGTTGGGCAGATCCTTAAAATCATCAATAATAGTAACTTAATTGATTTTGTATTTAATAATATAATACATTTAAATAATACACATATAATACTGACATACATAATAATACTCAGAGTTGGCTTAAAAGCCTAGATGAATTCATTAATGAAAAAGCAAAATCTTGTCTGGTCATTCACCTATTTACGAAATTACGAGAAGTATATTAGTAAACGATAATATATAAATAAAATATATATATAAAAATATATAAAAATATAATATTTTATTTAAAATGTATTACATAAAGTGTATATAATATAAAATATTACAAACAATCAATATATAATACTATTAAATTAAATATAAATGAAATAAACATAATTTTTTTTTAAATAAACACAAATTAAAAAAAATGTAAAACAATACTAGATATAAGGCTGCTATTAAGTACAACAAAGGATAATGCCATTGCCACCGAGTATACCCAGGATGCGTAGAACATCAACTTTCAGGTAAGGGTGCTCCAAATCCTATATCATTAGGGATTACACCATTTCCAGAGGTGTAAACGCTGATATCCTTATTCCCCGATGCATACTATACATCCCTAATACAATGACCTATACCAATGACTCAAGCATATCCAATCATGTACCCAAACACACCCATACATACTAATATATACTAATATATGATAAAACAAAAAAATTATAATCATTATAATGATAAATATAAAAATTATATAAATTAAATTAGAAATTAAAAAAAAGAAAATAATTAATAGTACACTACAATAATTTTAAAATAATATTAAATAATATTTCTCGTAATCTCTCTCATCATGTATAAAACATAACTATAAATTGTAAAATACTAGATAACTTATAATAACAAATAGTAAGTAACATAATGCATAACTGTAATATATCCTACATATATATATATAATATTATATAAATTAATATATAATATACATGGAATAAAAATAAATCATAGATATATAG
This sequence comes from Osedax fenrisi, assembly GCA_964019155.1. Taxonomy (NCBI): domain Eukaryota; kingdom Metazoa; phylum Annelida; class Polychaeta; order Sabellida; family Siboglinidae; genus Osedax; species Osedax fenrisi. The sequence continues at coordinate 86,606,096 of OZ025239.1, read as the reverse complement.
ATACACACACACACATATATATATATATATTTAAAAATAATTCAAACAAACAAATAATAATGTAATATTTAACACTTTATATTATGTTATTAATTTTATATTATATATAATAATTTAAAAAAATAGACTATAGTACATTTAAAAAATATATATTAAATCCAATTATTATACAAAGAAAAAAAACCGAAGAGATAAAACAATAAAAAAGATACAAAATGTAACATAAATTATTATAGATTTCTGTTAAAAAAAGTTGTTTATCAAAATATATTTTGTATATTTTATTTTTAAATGATGAAATAGATACAGATTTTATTATATCATTATATAATGTATTCCATATATAAATTGATTATATTTTAAATTATATTATGATAATTATGTGTCACGTTTAATTTTTTACAATTACAAATGTTACTAGTTCTACAATTATTCGAAATATTAAGGATATGAATGAATAAATGAATGAATGAATGATGAATGAATGAATGTTTATTTAGACACCAAAATAACGTTAAACGTTCTCTATTGTGTAAACAAAAATAGCAAAAAACGCATGGGCCTCCATAATAATTTTATAACATATTAATAGGGTAATTCTAGCAATAACTAACATATCCATGATATTTTATCCAACTATTCAATTTATATATATATGTATATATATATATATATATATATATATATATATATATATATATATATATATATATATAAATGATATATTATTATTATATGTGTAATAAAATTATGTAAAAGTATTTAAGATCTTTAAAGTTGGAGTTTTAAAAATGTTGGTTTTTCATATTTATTTTTCATTTACATGTTTCGTGTGAAGGAGGTCCCGCTTTAAATATGTATAATATTTAAAGGGGGATCTCCTTCATGATATGGATGTAAATAGGTAATAAAATGCTCCCTTAAAATCATTGCAATATAATATTTTATAAGTAAATTGATTAATTAATAAAAAATAAAAATGATATAAATATAATTAAATATGTATTTCATTACAAAAAGAGTATTATGTATTAAGTATCAATTTCATTAATTTGCATCAGTAGCTATGGATTTAAAGATAATTTTTAGACATAAAAGTATTTATTGTGTCAGATAATTTCATAGAAATTATTATTTATAAGTTTAAATTTTGAGAAGCTTATCTCTCTTATTCAATATTTGATCATGTTATAATTATACTAATTCTTTTCTAATTTGTTTTGTTTGTATACTCCATTCAACTCCTCATAATTATTTATTTTCTCGCCTATATATTTAAAGAGTATATAAATATGTTTTATTACCGCTATTATCTCATTTGAATCTAATTGCAACACTTTTGATATCGACTTTATTCTACAAATTAATTAGCTTCGCGTTTTTCATAATATTGAATTCTCAAATTGTGGTATATTATTAAATAAATACGTTGACTCTATTAATATAATTTACCTACAGTTTTTAAAACATACATCAGATATGACTTGTGTAATAATAGTACATCCACAATATAATGCATTAATAGCATCAGCTTGTAATGACAATATTATAATCGATAATTCTTTTAATAAAAAATACTATATCCTTTAATCTAGATGTTAAATATTGAATATTTAGGTTGGCTAACTAAATTATATTGATTTGGTTTGAAAGCAAAGAATATTGCTACAATTGTCGAAAATTAAACAGCATTTTTTCCAAGGTCCGGCGTAACCTTGCCGGCGTTTAAATGTAAAAGATAGGGAAAAATTAATATTTTTCAACAGGTAATAACTTTTTTTATTTATAATTATTTTTTTCTACTTTTTTTTTAATTACCTAGATAACATTTATATCTAGTTATCTAGGAACATCATAACATAATAAATGCATTATTAAATAAAGAAAAGTTAATTATAATATTAAAATTATTTTAAAATAAATATATTAACAATTTTTTTTATTATTTAAACATTTTTTATTTTAATAGATTATATTTACTATAGGTTACATACCTATATAATAATAACCATATATTATGTATATTCTCAGACAATTTTATAAAGATTCATAAAAGAGTTCAAAAGTTATTAATATTAAAAAAAAATCAACAAAAAAACAGCAGAGATATATATATATATATGCCTATAGGCATCTAACATTTTACTTGCATTTTTCTAATTATTAAATCTCACCATTTTGAATAGGTATATGATTAAACTTCATATTTGAGACACCTATGTTTAATGTTATATGATATATACATAATTTATATTATACATAATTTTAAATATAATGAATTACATTTTAATATTTAAATATAACAAATTTTCCCTAAAAAATAATATCGAAGGTTACACCCTAAGGAATTAAGAAATGCGCAGCGCAGGGGATCCATATAGCCAATAGAATATATTCATATATGGTTTATAATGATATCTTGCATTTCATTGAATATTCCAGATATATTACTGAAATTTTCATAACTTTGAGTTCTATAGTATTTTATATGTATGTTATTATTTAAAAATTCTAATAAATCATTAGCTAAATATTGACCACTGTGATAGTTAATCTCTACGTACACCAATACATATTCTATAAGCATACATCACTTGGTATATATGCCGCTGATTGTTAACTGAACTATATATGATAGGTATAGCTGGAAATTTGTAATTCTTCAATTATTTAGTTATCTCTGTGAATCCCTCGCATCTCAAATCGCACATAATTTATATAATGTAATGCTTTTTCATTTGGTGAATATAATTAAATATTTTAAAAAACTCACTAGTTGAATTATATTAATAAAAATGATTATATATGTAATAATATCCAATAAAGGTGATAGGATTCTTTAAAATATGTCTTTATATCTTAGATTTTGAGTATTATGTTAAAATACAACATTATATAATATTTATTATGAAAATAATTGATTAATTTTAACTAAAAAATATATTAATTTAATATATAAATTAAATAATTAATTAATATATAATATTTTTTAGTTTATTATTAAGTAGAATGTTATAAACATATTATCTATTAGAATATTTATGTATATTATAATATTTTATGGAGTATTTATTTATTTATTTATTGAAATATGAAAATATTTTTAATTAACAATTAATTATAATTATTATAATTAATTAAGTATTAATATTACTAATAATAATTCAAATCCAATTTTTTTTTCTCAAAATTTATATAATATATCTTATACTTTATAAACTAAATATAACTTATTATATATAATTATCAATATTTGAATACGAATAATCATGTTGTAAAAAATTAAGTACACGTTTGTTAACTATAGATTATTTTCACATTTTATTAAAAATTGCCTGGATTCACAGGGTTATCTCCTGTTCTCATTCTAATATCACTATAGTTTGTATTTATATGAAAATAGATAGATGAAGGTGATGTCAATATAAACATTCATTTGTAAGTACTAGTTGGCTAATTGAAAAAATATCCTTTAGTATATTTCGATTATATATATATCTATAAATATTATCCGTTTCTTTGAATATATATATAATTTATATCTTAAAAAAGTCTAATCATTTTTTTTTACAGAATGTATCTATAGTCATTATTAAAACTATATATATATATATATATATATATATATATATATATATATATTATATATACACAAACAAAAATTATATTAATATATACACTATGAGAAGATAATTTTTTTAATATATATTTTAATTATTTTGAAAATATCTAATTAGTTTTAATTACTATTATAGATCTATAAGTATAATTATTGTGTAATTTATAATCAATATAATTTTTTAAACATGTCAGAAATTATAGTTAAAATATATCTGAATCATATTTAATTTTAATAAAAATAACGTTTACATATTTTTTTTCTTAATATATAGTCGTTAAGATTCCCTAAATACATTTCTCTAGTATCATTTATCGCCTTCTAGTTTATCAATAAATTATTTATTAATTCATTTCACACTATTTTATCTGAAAAATCTGATACGTGTGAGGTTGTATGTGGTGATAATTAATAGCATATGCTCGAACATCTTCATGTACGTGTTACCATCATATCTTCGTGACAATTTTGAAATTTTTGTAAAATTCACTTTTCAAATCTGCCTAAATGACTCATATTTAATTATTTTATTATATTATTTTTTTTGTTTAATTAGAATTAATAATATATAATAAAATATAATGTATAAATAAATACAGTTAAGAATTTTTTTTATATAAATAGAAAACAAAAATTTCTAAAATAATTGATGGGCCCCCAAAATATTGGGCCCCGGGTAATTTCCCGATTTGCTCCCCCATTGAGCCGGACCTGCATACAGGAGGCATTCCATAGATCGGCTGCAGCTACACTGAAAGAACGTTTTCAATATCTTGATAGCTTATAATTCCTCTTTTGTAATAACCGAGTAGACGAGTTTCTTAGATCCCTATTGTAAACTCTGAATTGTAGGATGTCATTCAAATAACTCGGAAGACGATTCTTCAGTACCTGCAAAATTAGTTTTAAATAGCTGAAGGTAGATCTCTGATAAATAGTTAACCATTTAGAATTAACTAAGTGATAATTGACTGATTCATGGTAATATAATTGTACACGATATAAAACTCTTATTGATGGTCTAATGATTCTATCTAAGGATTTAGTAAAAGTAGCAGGAAGGCCATAATATAGAGAACAATAATAATGTATACGTGACATAACTAGGTGATGATTTTATTACATTTTATAAATTATAAAAGGTAAGAATTTCCTTATTGATCGTATTTTATATAATTGATAATTAGTTGATTTACACACATTAGCTATCTGATCGGAGAAATTTAGGTTATCATCAAAAATAAAACCAAGGTTTTTAACATTATTGTAAGGAACAATTGTGATAGAATCAATGATGACAGAAGGAAAAACTGATGATGTTCTAGATATATTTAGAATTTGAGTTTTATTCATATTCAACATTAAGCTATTTTGAAAAACCGATTTTTAACCATATTAATACAATCAATTAGAGCTACATTATCAAATGAATTGGCTATTACTGGAAGCTCAATATACAATTGAATATCATCAGCACAAATTTGATATTTTACAGATGGAAAATTAGATATAATATTTTTAAGAGGTAAGATATACAGAGAAAATAGTAATGACCCTAATACAGAACCTTGAGGCACTCCATAATACATTTTACAAGTAGATGAATAATGGTTATCAATTTTTATCGAAAATATTCTTTCAGATAAGTACGATTTAATCTAAACTAGAGAAATACCTACAATACCAATATCTTCAAAACGTTTAATTAAAATAGAATGATCAATAGTATCAAATGCCGCAGATAGATCTAATAAAATAAGCTGTATATTAGAATTATTATCAAGTTTATTAAGAAAATGATCAAGAATAGAAAGAAGAAGTGTTTCAGGAAAAGGAAATTTCCTATATGCACTTTGTTAAATAATTAATTTGCATTTAGATAATTGATTAATTGCTTAGAAACTATTCTTTCCAATATTTTACTTATAAAAGGTAATTGGTATATTGGTATATAATTAGATAAACACTCAATATCCAATCCTGGTTTCTTTAGAATAGGTTTTATTATAGCATGTTTTAAAGATGAAGGTACAATACCAGAATCGAGAGAAATATTAATAATATTTAAAATAAATGAAGTTAGTATAAAAGCAAGCTTATGAAAAATAGATAGAGGCAATGGATCGATAGGAGAAGACGATTTATAAATCGTCTTCTATAGAAGCCAACTTAATATCTAATACTTCCGAGAAAGAAGTAGAAGAAAAAGAGTCAAAATATACACCTCAACCAAGTAAAATATCATAATATAAAGGAATAAAATCCACATTATTTGTTATAAGCTTAATTTTAGAAATAATATTTGAAACTTTATCCTGAAAAAAAATATAAAATTAGAACATAATATTGAATTAAGTAGAGTAGGAAATATATCCGAATCTGTTTTAATTAGGAGTTTATAAAAGAATAAATCTTTCTAGTATTATTTTCAAAGGAACTAAAAGTATTATAATAATAATTTTTTTTAGCAATTAGAATAGATGATCTATAAAAATACGTATATTTAACAAATGTAGTATATGTTTCATTAGAATATTTAATTTTATATACGTTTTCAAGTATTCGTAAATGTCTTTTTATTTTATGCAATTCACTATTTAACCATGGACAATTATCATGTAGTGTACTAAAAATGTCCTAATAGGTGAATAAATATCTAATAAATTTAGAATAGAACTATTGAAGTAATCAAGATTTAGATTACAATTTGAAAGTGAATTGATAATGTCATTAGAAAAATCATTAATATTCAATGTTTTAAGGTTTCTATAATTAATTAATGAGCGTTTTCTTTTTGTATTAGATAATTTCAATCGGAAGGTAATAGTGAAATTATCAGTTAATAATTTTGATTTAATTTTTTTCATATACAATATCTGAATCTGAATTTGTTAAAACTAAGTCTAACCTATTTTCTAAGTAATGTGTTTTTATATATGACATGTTGTTTAGGCGATAAAGAATTAATTAAATATTTGAATTCAAGTGAGGGGTTATTAAATAATCATAATGACAATTACAATCACCCACAAATATAGTATTATATATATTCGAATATATATATTAAATATAATGATTAATTTAATTGATATATATCTGTATACTTATTTGAAATTTTAAAAATTGTGTTTAGATCTATTTTCAAAATTCACAGTTCAAGTGAATCTAATTTAAAATAATCCAATCTCTCTTTATACGATTTATAATTAATATATGATGAATTTGTATATCCTACGTATCTTGTAATTAATCATCTAGTGAATAATCTTTGCACTCTTTCAATTTGGACTATGAGACTACGAAATTTACTAACCTCTGAAAAAGGTATCCAAATTATAGATGCATATTCTAAAATTGGTCTGAAATAAATTATATATGCCTTTAATAATGTTCTAGAGGATTTTTTAGTATGCATTTAAAAATTTAATTCTAAGATACATATGTTTTTTTTTACAAATATAATCATATTGATTATTAAATCAAAGGCTATTTTCAAATATTATTCCTGAATATTTAGTTGAAGTAAGCTTCCCTAAAGTCATAACTGCAAATTTTGATAATGAAATATTTATTTGCCATTTATTTGCCCATTATGAAAATATATTCAAATATTTCATAATCAAGTGTGTAAGAAAAATATATATTAATATCATCTGCTAATACATCAATATGAATTTCTGAAGGGAATATACTAGGGAAATCATTAATATATAATACAAATAAAATTGGACCTAAAACCGATCCTTGGGGTACTCCATATTTTACGATATAACTACAGTGAAACCTCTCTATAAGAAACTGTTTTTTTTCAATACTTTTTTTTATTATATAGAGATTATCTTATAAAAAGGTTTTTACTTTTCCAATGATCGTACGAATTGATTTATAATTGAAAATGCACTATATAGCCTATAGGTTATATATATAGTATATTTAGTTATTTAAAAATAGTAATCAAAAAAAAAGTTTAGAAATATGATTTATTTAAAATAGTTTTTAATAATTGTTTGCTTTAAAATAATAGTATATGTACAATGTTTAGATACACGATTAATAGAGTCATTACAATTTAAGGATATAGTAACATTTATTAATTAATTATAATAACTTTAAGGATATTCAATAACATTTTTTAAATCATATTTATTAATTTGATTAAATTCAAGGATAACAATAACATTTATTAATTAATTTTAATTCAATTTGAGCTATTTATGTAATATAAAATATTTGTAAGAAACAAAAATATCTTATATAATAAAAATATATACTAGAAAATATTAATTAATTTCTATAATTGTTATCAATATACAATACTTCTATTTATTTTTATATATAATTATTTTGTATACAATAATTTCTTATAAAGAGGTTTTTCTTATATAAGGTTTTCTTATTAATAGGTTTGTTATAGAGAGGTTTTACTGTATTTGAAAAATAATTGTTAATCAGTGTATTTTGAGATCTATTCGATAACAAATTATATAACCATTTTATTATGTTATTAGATATACCCTGTATATGTTACGTGTATATGTTATAATTTATTTGATACATTATCGAAATAGTGAATAATATCCTATTGATTAGGTAATAATATGATTTCTATTCGATGTAAGCATAATGATGTAAAGACGGTTAAATTAATAAAAATAAATAAAATACATTTTTATGAATATTCACACTACATTACAGTATTACATAACAGTAAATTACATTACATTACATAACAGTATAATAGTGTTCATTTTCTTTAAATATGATTAGAAAAATGTCTATAATTTTTCATTAATTTGGAAATTAATTATATATATATATATATATATATATATATATATATATATATATGATTGAATCCCGAGTAGAAGAACTATGTGTAATACTATGTCAGGGTAATACGACTACAGGGTATCACATAATAATATAATAATGTAAACTAAACTACGAGTAAAGTCAAACAAAATATATACCTGAAATATACGCTTTTAATTAGCTTTATTAAAATAAGTAAATCTAATGTAATATTATAAAAAATTATTATAATTTTATTAAAAATGAATATATAAAGAAAAATTGAAAAATATGCGAATACAAATTTAAATATTTATTTAATAAAACCTATATTAAATCATTAGTATATATAGTATAAATATATATTTATAATAAAAATTAGAGTTTACAAACTATTACAATTATTTAATTCAAACAAATTATCTACTTTGTACTATAATAAATAATATTAATTGTTAAATAGTGTATAAAGCTAAATACCTCGAGTCAGTTAATACCAACTTTGTTTAGCGAGTGGATAACTCTCTTGCAGTGAACTGTCATCAACAACATTAGATCAACTTAAATCACCGGTAACTACTTAACTTAAGCTTATAAGCTTATAAAAGTATACTTTAAGTTTATAAATTCATAAAGGTAATATATCATTTATATTATATTTATTATCAGAAAAGTATTGACTCATATATTATATAATTTTATTTAAGTTAGATTTGAAAATTAAATTCAATAATAATAATATTTTAATATTAAATACAATATTTAATAAACATTCAATTTCTATATGTTCAATATTGAGCAATTAGTTCAATATGATTTACAATTGTATTATCTTAATTATAAATATACTAGGGGAAAGTAACCTAATAAGGACACTTTAACAATAGGGTCTTAAATGGTCTTAACATTTTATGATTCAATATTTGTATTCATAAATTACAATATATTAATATTATATGATTATAGATATTATTGTGATTTTAAAATTGTATTTAATATTGTTATTCAATAGATAACCCTATGTTATAATACGGTCACCCTATATACCACAAGATACACTATATATTATTGATGAATCAATCAGATAACTTACAATTACATTATTTATAATAAATTGTTATGAATAATTTAATATAATTTAATTAGTAATTATTTATAAATTTTTATTATTTTATTAATTAATAATAAATGTTAAGTATCTAAATAATAATATTTTTAGATTTAACTTTATTGGTGATATTAATATTATAACGCATTCGATTTTAATGAATATTAGAATAGTTCACACACTGTGCGCTGATTGGTTATAGGTATATGTATTTAGACATCTAGAGTGTCCATATTAGGGATTCATATGATTTCTAGATATATGCTTATAACTTAATTAATATTTAATAAAAAAATATAGCAATTATGTATATAATGTTTAGAATGCTTTAGTTTTTAATATTATATTATATCGATACATTTGTATATTCTTGAGAAGGTTTTAAGTTGAAATTTTTTTTCATAAATTTAAAAACGTAATAAAAAAATCATTTTATTGGATATAAGCACTATTTTGACTAATTCAAAAATAAAAAATACTTTGTTAGACTATTAATATAATTATGAATATTTTATTCATTACAATTTTTTTTATAGGATTTATGGTTTCTGAGAAATCGAGAGTGTCCGTATTCGGGAACTGTCCGTATTCGGTTATTTTAATGTTGTTCAATGTGTTAATTGAATGAGATTATGACGATTTTGAAAAAGACATAGGATTACTTAATTAATTTTATTTTTAAAAATAATAATTTTAGATATACATATAAATCAGAATTTTAACTTAAATATAAAATAAAAATAATAATTAATAATAATTTACGTTAATAATAATATAATAAATATACAAATAAATAAAAGGTAACATATTGTATTGATTCTATTTAAAAAATATATGTTACCTATAACTTAGTTTACCAATCAATCAATAACTTAAGTTGAATGTAAGTTATATGACTTACATATGTAACATAATATTATAATATATTTAAATATATGATATTACATCACAACTATATTCAACCAAAATCATTTAACATAAATACTAATATTAATACTAATATTTATTTTAATAATATTTTTAATTCTTAAATTAAAATTTAAGTTCAACTTACATCAAAAACTTAAGCTTAACATAAGTTTTCTAATAAAGATAAACTTAAGTTATGTAATATAAATATAAATATAAAATATTTTATTATATAATATTGCATCTAAACTTTATTTAAACTTAATATTATTATAATAAATTAAGAATATATATTATGCTTACATTTATATTAATATAAAAACTTACATCATAACGAGTAAGTACAAAGTTCAACTTAAATTTTGATGTAAGTTGAATGCTTAGTAACCATATATTTAAGCCAATAATAATAGCCATCAATATTTATATACCTTACCTTAGTTGTGTAGGACTTGGCGTCCCCTTTCAGAACACATATACACTTGATTATTGTAGGATTCTCGGTCTTCTTCCCTTCTTTCCAAGGTCAGAAGTGGAACGCCACTATTCTCTTTGATGCCATCCGACCATATCGTTAAAGGACGTCCTCTTGGTTTTGGATTTGTGAAGTTCAACTTGTAGCTATCATTAATTATATCTCGGCTTCTTGCTACATGACCGAACCAACGGAGTTGTCTTTTAACAATTACCTCTTCTATTGTTTCAACTACGTTCAGTGATTTTCGAATCGCTATATTACTAAGTCTGTCACCCCTTGTAACTCGCTGGATAACTCTTAAAAACTTTATTTCGAAAACTAGCAGGGAATTGATCTCTTTTTTGCCTCATTGTCCATTTCTCTGACCCATATATGGCTATTGGAAGAATGAGGGCTTTGTAGAGTCTAATCTTGAGTTTTTTAGATACGTCTCTGGAAGTCCATATTGTCTCTCTTAGTTTGCCAAAAGCTTATGATGCCATCGAGATTCTTTACAGAACATCATATGGACAGTTGGGGATGAGACTGCCCAAAAACTTGAACTAGCTAACTTCGGGGACAATATTATTGCCGATTTTGATGTCCTTGTTTTCAGTTGTTAGAACTGTACATTTAAGTGCATTGATCGTTAGGCCCCATTTATGACAAGCGCGTTCTAGCTCTGAAGTTGCTATTTACAATTTTTCAAAAACAGCCGATACTAAAGTTGTGTCATCTGCGTACCTGATATCAATTGATATTTCATCATCCAGTCGGAGATTTCTATCTAAGCATGTGAGGGCCTTCATTACATGTTCTAGGAATATATTGAATAGGCTTGGTGACATTATGCATCCTTGTCTCACGCCCATGTTAACAGGGAACTATATTATCTGAGTTCAAAAATAATTTATATCCAATTTCACATTAACGAGTTGAATTATGAATGCCAAATAACTATAAATGGAATAGCTAACAAAAACTGAACGATATCATTATAAAAAAGTATTCGTAAAAAGAATATAATTAGCTTTTTTATATTATAATATTGAAATTATATATTTAATTAAATTAGATATTTATTATATTTAATTATCTATAAAAACAATTATAGAGATCGAATTATAGCACATATATATATATATATATATATATATATTATATATACACATATATTACAATATAATTCTAGATTAAATGAAGTAATAGTACATTCAGAGAATGATTACTTTTATATAATAATATATTACTAAATATAGCAATAGATTGTTGTTATATAATAATATATTATATGTAATATATAAGATCTATATATATTACATTATTTTAATTACCTTTATAGTATTCTTGCTATGATATCATTTGCTCTTGATATAGAGTAATGTCACTTAGTGGATTAATACTTAGCGGTATTAACCTCCAATGAGGGTAATGTGGCCACCATAATAATTACGATTATATCAGACATAATAAAAATTACAGTCCTATTGAATATAATAAAATGTATCTTGATTGATTTTTGTTGTTGAATTATGACTAATATTTATAAAGTTATAAAACATTTAAAAAACTTGCCGTATTATCCATATTTCCCATATTATCTAAAACTCACGGGAATTTCAAATATTGTTTACTTATCTAGGTAGTAGCACACGAGCATGTAAATACTACGCGTCGCGTATGTTAAATGAAAGTGTTTTCATCGGGTATTCAAAGAAAGCTAAATAAAACTATAAAAGAAAATAAATATTTTTAAATTGAAATAATTATAACATATAGACTATTAATAAATTAACTCATACTTATAATATATTAAATATATCACTAACATATTTTTGTCTATCGGGTATAATTTATGATGTAAATAATTCTATAAAATAGTATAATGTAATTAAAATGTACTCATTTGTAGCTAATACATATTTGTTACCATATAACAATATTTTTCTAAAGGATTAGATGAAAAAAACGTCATAAAAAACGAAGATAACCCTTTATGCATTATGGAAAATCTTCTCAACACTACCAATATTTGCATCTATAACTACATGAATTCCTAATTTTGTTATCAAAATGTCTTGATTATTCATATTCTTAAAATAGATTACCTCGATACCAGCATCCTCCATAATTATAGACCAGTATCACAACTACCTATTAATAGTAAAATAATATAAAGAATAATCTGCAAACTACTAACTGACTATCTTCTAAATAATAATCTATATAATGCAAACCAACATGTCTATAGGCTATCAAACTCGCAAACTGTAACTTCACTAACATGATCAGTGATTATTGATCACTGAATATATTAATTATTAAAGTCCAATGATAATAACCATATATAGCATAATTATTACCGTTTGATTTATCATCAGCATTTGATACAATTGAACATCATATTATTTTTATTTTCTGTTAGCTTAATGCTAATTCACATAATACTTTAAAATTTCACATATTTCTCTAATTTATGTCAAATTCTCATTCATGCACTCATTTTATCTCTTGACTATGCTAATTATCTTTATTATCATCAAACTAAATGCATGCCATTAAGGGGGTTCGCGGCCTTTTGAGTATACAATGTATTAAGATAGGAGATATTTTTTTTTTATGTATTTTAACCAATTTTAAAATTTTTTCAGCACCTAGGGTTTTGATCCGATTTCAATTATGTAAATTGTATATTGTTAACCAATATAATGTTAATAAAACTTGCTTATTTAAAAAAAAAATGGTTCACTGAAAACCCAAAATATTTTAAGACAAAATATGATGCTAAATTAAATTTTTTTTTTTAATTTTTATAATTTTGTATATGTTATACTATGTCTATTACATTTCTTTTAAGCAAGTTTTATTATACATATAATAATGAAGATACTGTGAAAAATTCATCAAGTTTGGATAATTATTGAGAGGGCTGAACAATTTCTAAGATTCAAAATAATTAAATTCAATATTCTGAGTAAATCGAGTTTAAAGTTTGACTAGATTTATTTTTAATTTTATGGTAATATTTGTTTATTATTTCTACCATGACAACATTTATAGCATTATACTATTATAGAATACTACACTAATATATCCATAGAGTTATTATTATAATATTTATATTATATTACCAATAATTACACATAATAAACTAATATTTATGACATTTAAAAAAAAAAAATTTACAATAAAATTATTTTTTTAGTATATTTATTTATTTCTAATATTATAATATAACAGAATACCACACTAATATACTCATAAGTTATTCTAATAATATTTATATTAAATTATATTACCAATTACACATAATAAACTATATTTATTTTACAAGAAAATATTTTTTTATCATATTTATTTATGTACAATATATAAACTAAGTAATATATTTCTAGTATTATAATATAACAGAATACCACAATAATATACTCATAAGTTATTCTAATAATATTTATATTAAATTATATTACCAATTACACATAATAAACTATATTTATGACATTTATTTTACAAGAAAATAAGTTTTTTTATCATATTTATTTATGTACAATATATAAACAGTATATAATAGTTTCTTTTTTCTTGAATTTTTGAGTCTTGAATTGTCTCTAAATTGAGTATATGTTCTTTCCACAGCTGAAGTACCTAAAGATAGAATCATTATGATTTAAATATTATGTATGTTATTTTCTAATATATAATATATGATGTGATTACAATAAAATATGATAATTACTTGTATATTTATTTGACATGTAGAAAATGAAAATAAATTTATAAAATAAACAATATATAGTATTGAATTTGATAAATAATCATAATATTGTGATGATTTATATATTATGTATAATTTTATATATTATGTATAATTTTATATATAATGTATGTTATTTTTCTAATATATAATATATGATGTGATTACAATAAAATAAGATAATTACTAGTATATTTAGTTGACATGTAGAAAATGAAAATAAATTTATAAAATAAACAATATTTACTCGTTTTTAATTCTATAATACATAATCATTATATCGTTATGATTTATATGATTTATATATTATGTATGTTAATTTTGTAATATATATTATATGATGTGATTACAATAAAATAAGATAATTACTAGTATATTTAGTTGACATGTAGAAAATGAAAATAAATTTATAAAATAAACAATATTTACTCGTTTTTAATTCTATAATACATAATCATTATATCGTTATGATTTATATGATTTATATATTATGTATGTTACGTTTCTAATATATATTATATGTTGTGATTACAATACAATAATATAATTAGATAATTACTAGTATATTTATTTGACATGTAGAAAATGAAAATAAATTTATAAAATAAACAATATTTACTAGTTTTTAATTCTATAATACATATTGTCATTATATCGTGATGATTTATATGATTTATATATTATGTATTACTAACATGGTCTTGTAATATATCATCATATGAAGTTTTAGTACGGTTAAGTTGTCCGGTGATCGATTTTCTACGTCTTGGCATTTTGAAAAATAATTAATGACGCAATCTCAATTACTTTGTTTATAATTCGAATTTTACAGCCAATGTAATGCGTTCATTTGATATCAATACGTTAATTATAGATGTCGCTAGTTGACATGATATTAAATAATAGATCGTATATAGCACTGCATTTAATTTTTTTTAAAAGTATACACTTATAGATATAATATTATAAGTTTAAAATATGAGTATTTTGCTATTATTTAAGCCATTTTTTACACATTTTTTTAATTTATAAAATAGGTCTTGTACTAAACCATCGAATTGTATCATTTATAAGTCTTTATTTGCTCTACAAGTTTCAGAGAATATTAAATATATATTAAATAATACTTTTCTCAAATAAAAAAAAAAAAAAAAAAATTATTTAAAAATCATTTCAAAAGGCCGCGAACCCCCTTAACAATTAATAATATCTTTAGATCATCGTTAATTTTATTCACATAGGTGCCTATCTAGTTTTCAATTATAACATAAGCTTTATTACCTTAAAGCTAATGTTACTTTTTTCTAATTTTTATTTCAACAGTTCACAATCTTATTTATTCTAAATTTCCAAAAATTCTCACTGATCATATTAAATAATCTTTATCCTCTCTTAACTTAGATCTGCCAAGTCTATACGACTAATGACAATAATTATTTGTAGATCTGTTAGTGTAATTTACCCCTAATTATTAGAACATACTGCCAATTCATATTAGAAAAATTTATAATTATAATTCATTTCGACTCAAATTGATGTTGTCTAGTTATTTATTTATGTATTTGAATGAATGAATACGATTTATTTTACTTATATACTATAAATAAATAATGAATACACCTGGAATATGTATACAATATAATACAGTTATACCCACCAGAGAGGGTACCCGCTATATTGGTGTTTAAATAAACAATTCAATATAATAAGTAAAAACGGAACCATCTAATAGCAATATGCTTTCGAGAAAGGATAACAAATATATAAGACTAAAATAACAAACTCAAAATAAATATGATAATTTAATAACTATAGTAATATATATAAACTATAACAAAATTAAATTACATAGTGAATCAAATAGTTATAATCTCATGTGCGGTAAATATATATTATAAAAATTATCTTATTTATTAATTACTTATTGAAAAAATACTATATGTAACTGAATTTTTAATAATTAAATATAATTCATTCCAAAGCATATAATAAGAAACAAATACACATTTAATCTTAGTATTGAGTTTACTCATTTTAAAATAGAATAGTTTATCATTTCTAAAACTGTACCCTATATATTTGTTGATATATTTAACTTGTATGATATTAGTTAAATTATTAAATTATTATAATTCTTTATACATATAATTTAACATTTATAGTTTTTTCAAGGCTATAATTAATATTTTTAAGACGACTTATTTTATGAATAGTTCGCTGGGCTCTATTCTGTAAAACATGAATAAAGATGTAAATATAATTAATAAAGCAGGAGCATTTCACTTATTTTTAAATTGATGAAAAAACGAGATTATTTTCGATAATTTACATCGTAATGAATATAGGTTGATCCTATATATCTTTTTCAATTTAGTTTGGAATCAACCTACACACCCAAAAACATCATACAATAAACTATATCTATCATATTATTTCCAATATATATATATATATATATATATATATATATATCTAATTGATCATCATTACCATTATTAATAATCAAATGATTAGTTTTTTGTATATTAATATATAATTTATTATCAATAAACCAATTATTTATCTTAATCATTTTATAATTAATTACATTTCTAATGGTACTACAATAGTATCATATTTAAATATAAAACTAATATCGTCTTCAAATATAATAAGATATAAATCCTTAAAAATATAAGCAATATCATTTATATATATTATAAATAAAAGGGGTCCCAGAACTGAACCCTGAGGAACTCCCATTTTTATAGGTAATAATGATGACTTATTAAAAATAACTATAGTTATTTTTCAGCTATAGTTTTTTCCTATTAAATATATAACTTTTCATAAGATTTAAGCAGCACACATCAAAACCTCGAATATTTCTAAGTTTATTTATTTTAATATTATGATCAATGGTATCAAAAGATTTTGACAAATCTAATGATACCATAGAACATTTTAATTTACTATCTACATTATCCATTACTTTTTATATTAAAGCATTGATATATCACTGCATCAATTGAAGACATATTTATTAATAAAATGTTTATAGTTTTTACTTGAAATTTACTTATATATATATATGTTATGTTTTATTTCCGCCATTATTACATACGGTTGAGTTATATAGCTATTATATATTTACGGTGTTTAAATAATTAATCAATAAACCAATCATAAACCCATAACCCCATAACCTCCATAATAACCCTCATCATATGTAGCATAATCATCATTATGTTTTGCAATGTATGAATTACATAATTTTATGAATGTAATTAATTCTAAGTAATTCATTGGAAAATAGCTGCATTTATTCCAGACTCTGATATATTACAAGTTTAGGAAAATACATTTTCTAATTATAAATCTCGTTGTTCTAAATTATCTAAAACTAACCATAGATCATTTAATTCATTTTGACGCAATGTAAATAATGTTATCTTGTATATTTATTAATTTTTTAATTATTTATTATATTATATAGATTTAATTTGAAATTGATTTATATATATTTATTGTTTATTTTTCGTCATTATTATTCAGTTATATTTACGTTCAGTTATATGAGGTTTACATAAACAAATCAATCAGCATCAGCATCATCACCATCATCGTCATCGTCATCATTATAAAAATGTCATCATCATCACCATCATCATAATCATCATCATCATCCTCATTATTATTAGCATAATATTATTATTATTATTACTATTATACGCATCGTTATTGACATGAACGCGTATTACTAACCAACACATATAGATAGCTTGTTACGAGTAAGGCAGGCGCACACACCCATACACACCCCCACACACCCACACACACCCACACACCCACACCCACACCCACACACGATACGTAAACCTAGATGTCACTTATAGTAGATAATTGCATGACCGGCTGATGGCTGAATACCATTATGCATTATTGATAGTAATGCTGCGACGTTTCCTTTACGATACGCCGCCGCCGACATCTCGACACCAAGTGGTCAACAATTCGCCAGAACAAATATCGCCGCGATGACTATAGTAGGAATGTAAATAGGCCATAGTACAGTAGACCGAAGTGCAATACGAATGTATCCCTATAGAGAAGTGAGCTAAACTCGGCTTTAGTAATATCATATCACTCACGTATCAGATTATCATCGACCCAGGTATATCTATATACACCTATATATATATATATATATATATATATATATATATATATATATATATATATACATATTATTCAGTATTAAAAGTATACATTGCAACTGACGTTCCGCATAGATGTAGATATATAGTATTCCTTTACAGAGCTTGACCGGTCTTATTTAACTATATTCTATATAGGAATTATATATTCATATATATATATATATATTCTACTGAGAAGACAAAGATCTATTTAAGAACGTTACACATGTTAACTATATATTATATTTAATAAAATAATGAAAATTAGTTTTCTATAGTGCACTATAGAACCGTGCTTCATTATACGCATTATACTCTATTTAGTAAAGTTTGTAGCTTCTATGTGAGTATTTCATGTATATGTTATGTGTGTATAGGACTAATGTAGTTTATATTATACATACTATATATATATATATATGTGTATACATATGTGCATAAATATATATATATATATATATATATATATAGATATATATATATATATATATATATATATATATATATATATATATATATATGTGTATGTGTGTGTGTGTGTGTTTATATATGTGTATTATAAATTGTAGTTAAATATTACATATAAGTATAAGTACAGTTGTTTGTATACCTACATTATGTAATACATACAATATAAACATAAGGTTTAACGTAGAATATTAGAACATAATCCACTTTTAATGTGGCTATGTTTTATTACTAAAGTTTAAGTAATACTTGCGATTGTTTGCGAGAATTTGCGAATAATTTGTGAAATTTATTATAGATCAAACGTATTAGATAATTGTGAAATTCGTAAAAGTGGGCGTAATATTGTATTACAGTGTAAGTACTTATGTACGTAATGGATTTCACGTTCTTTAAATGTCAATATAATTAGATTGACATTTTTTTTTGAAAATTTAAAATCTCATTAAATAATTAATATTTTCACATAATTTAAATTGCATAACATTAAGATATAGTATGTTAATTATTCTGTTGAATTTTTAAATGATGAGAATAATGGTTTTGAAATATTATTATTTAAAAAAAAAGTAAAAAATATGATCAAAATGAAATATTTATTTTTTTATTTTATTATCACCTCTATATCTAATCACAGATATTTCCTATAGATACAATATACATATAATATTAAACATGCTGTGACTAATCTGACTAAGTTTAGTTAATTACTGAGTGTGAAATACTACATTTCATAAGAAAAACAAATATTCTGAGATAATTTATGTTTAAAATTGACCATATTATTTATAATGAAATGACTCTATAGTATTATTCTAGAATAACGACATTGGCCAATCAATACAATGTATACACTACAACCAATATGTATCGCTATTTGCATTGACATATTTTTGATATAACTGTTTTAAATAATTAAAATTGATAATTTATAACTTTTGAAAACAGTTTTATACATTATATAAACACTAAACAAACTTTGCGAAATTTGCACTATTTATTAGAAATAGGTTTTGTTCTAAATGTACGTTTTTATGCTTTATATATGTCTTTAACTTATCATAATTTGACATATTATATATTATACATGTACAAATATATTTTTTAAATACATTTTTTAGAATTAATTGTTTATAAAGACCGCGAATCCCCTTAAAACAAATGGATTATTTGCACATAATTATGTCACTACTTATGATTATAGATCACATGAGCTAAATAGACGGCCTACAATACGCGATCATCTGTATAATAGACCATAGTTCAATTACAATTTAATTTATTAATGTTATTAAGTTAATAGTATAACGTAATATCTTGATATTGGTTGTACCATGTGTAAATGCCTGTTTATCCAGTACTACTATATCACGTGATATAGTAGAGGTCTATAACGTGACTTACTAGTAATAGATCGCGTGATTTAAATCACATGATAGTATGCCGACCACTATTGCATAACAACCCCCTGTACCTCGTTCGTTAGATTCATATCATCCGTATCACTTTCAGTATAGCTAATGAATATAGGTCATGGTGCAGTGATATATTAAGATATATTCATTTTTAATTAGATGTATATTTATATACAGCGACGCCTATATATATATAGCTAATTGGCTAATTTAATATTAATATTAAATTTCAGCATGGCTTGTTTTGTTAATCCTAGAATATCTGCAGTCTTAGATTTAACACGGGGGGGGGGGGGGTTGTATACACGAGGGCGTGGCTAATATATACATCCAATTACAAATTAATATATCACAATAGCCGCATCTTATTCATTAATTACTTTAAATCGGAAATTCGACGTGGTAAAATTCCACTGCTCCATGGCCTACATTCATTGACCTCTAACGTACACCGAATACAGAGTTCATCGTTCTCGTTGACTGAAAGAGAAGCGTTAATGAAACTACGAAGGTCGTGTTACTACTGCAGGTAGTGGTAGTGCTGCTATATTTAGGTATCAAGTGGAGGATCAGTTACAAGCCCAGTACATTTGTGTGTGTATTACACTGACAAAATGTCCGTGTATTACGCAGCCATGTGGCTATCATACAACCAGTGTATTACACGGACATTGTATCAGTATAATATACGGATATTTTGTCAGTGTAATACACGAAAAAAATTTCAGTGTAATAATCGGACATTTTTTCACAATAAGACACGTTTTTGTATACACGTTCTTATATTAAATATTCTGAAGAACATTTAATATTATTTATATGCTTATAATTCTATATGTATTATAGAATTACATATCGGTTATATTTAAAAAATAAGTTTAATAATAATAATATTTGGAATATTAAATACAATGTTTCAATATTCAATAATGAGTAATAATTATAATAATATTTCAAATTTATTATCTTAATTATTAATATAATTATGATTATAATAGTTGTTTAAGTTTTTTCCTTTTAGTTTAATTTAAATTTGTACATATAATTTTTAAATTATATGTATATCAATCTGATTCCAATATCTGCTATACCAGGAAGGGAAACTTACCAGATTTGTTGGTAGGTTGTCGATATAACTGGCAATTGTAATTATTACTAATTTTTTATATTTATTTTAGTATATAATTATTATTAACAAATATAATAAAGTATTTGATATATGTCATTTTATAATAACATTAATATTGTCCAGTTATTTGAATGTATATAGTTAATTATATAATGCAATTAATGTAATTAATATAAATCTAGGTAATTGTATAGTATTGTATTGTTAGTATACGATACGCATTCATTTATTTATTAAATAATTATAGTATCAACAATTACACAAAGTGGGGTATAATATATGATACTCCCTCCACCAACAACTTTGGTAAGACCATATCAAGCCCCATCGGTCAATATGTATACACATCCTATAAGAAGTATTGTACGTCACTATTATAAACATTTAAATTACATAATGATATTGTTAACTGTGTATCATTTATATATAATTGATATAAATTATACTATAATAATATATGATTATATTTTTCCAGCAAACATTATAAATAATGATTCATCTCTCGTAAGTATGACTTGTGCAAGTCTTTGTTTTACGGACAATTTTCAAAAATGTTTAAAATTCATTATATCGATAATTATTTATTTTGTGTCTATTAATATAATAGTTATAACTATGATAGACTATATAAGAATAATATTCATATAATATATAAATATATAATAGTATATTAATTTATTTTTACTTTTATATTGATTAGTAATAGTAATTCTAAAACAGTATTTTTTTTGTTTTTCAAATAAATGAAATTCATTAAAATATGTTACATAAAATAACACCTTCAATTTATGAATTACTTTTTATAATTATTGATATATCAATTGATAGACATTGATATAATATACCAATCATATATATTGATATACCAAAACTATATATAGTAGAAATAGTGTTTTATTTACTGTAGTTTAGGTTTCCTACCTGTCTCTCCACCCACCATTATATGTGTATGTCATATTATGTTATATATATATATATATATATATATATATATATATATATATATATGATGATGATGATTTATTATACACAACTATAATAGCGGAGGCTATTATCGAATGTATTTTACGTAATATATTTCTTACATATATATATATATAACAATAATAATGCTAATAATGATAAATAGTGCGTGAGTAATAGAATAACGAAAAACAAAAATAGAAAGAAAATCATATTAAATCATATTTTGTCGATAAAAAGAATAAAATTAAAACAAAAATAATAAAATGTATTATGAATTATAATATATAAGTACAATAAACATATTACGTAAGGTAGTATTAAAGGGTATCGCTTCTTCGATATTGGTTTGATTTCCGTATATCGTATGTAAGAGAGTTGCACGTAGATGTAGCCGTATCACTTCGAACTACTATTAACCTAACACACGTGTGTGTGTGTTGCATCATTCCTACATATAGTTAGTAGAATCTTGTATTACGTAACGCCTAGTATTACGTCATCACATCACACGTGACAGAGCGAGAGTATACGAGATCATTGTAATTATTGTATCCAATATATGATTACTTTTTCATTAAATTATGTATATTTAATGATAGGTATTATCAGATATAATCATTATATATATATATATATATATATATATATATATATATATATATATATATATATATATATTAAATATATGTGTTAATGGTATACTTTTTAAAATTTGACAAATTATTTTTTATAATTATCATCAACATATTTTGCATCTCTTCTTGAAAATCATACATATTTCGTTGTACTAAATAATATATTTCAAAACAGTATAATATAATGTATTTTTATAAATGTTAACATATATATAATTATATTCATAGGAAATGTTGTTACAAATGAACTTTGGTGAATAATATCCCATGAATATGTATGAACATTTATAATTATATATTTTGTATGGTACATTATTAAATTAAATTAAATTAATATTTTATATTAAATTAAACTAATGAAAATTATACTAAATGTACATGTTTTTATTTAAAAGTACATAATTGGTCCAAAGATTTAGCGAAGCAAAAAACCTTCGGAAAATCTTTGATTATTCACATACAATAACCCTAATGAAAATTACGTTTAATGATTATTGGGTGAATGAATTATGTGATATCATCGAATCAATGGACGAATAACGTTCTTAATATATACCTTTCATCATAATGTCATCTTCGATGTTCATTCGACACGTTTCTATATTTTATATTTCCCCACATACCCTATATTCAAATTTTACAGACGATACGAAAAAACAAAAAGATAAATATCATCTGCGTTTCTGAAAACTATACTCTCGGACGCCCGCCATACGCGATGTACGGCGCTTTCGCACACGTATCTAACCAATCACGTCGCATGAAATGGGATATTGCGGTTTGGGGATCTCGTAACTCGCAAAGACGTCAGAGTAGAATAATCAGGCCACCAAACGATATGGTTAGTTTACTATACACCCCATAGGGTATTTATTATATTATAGAATATATATATATATTTTAATTAATTAAAAAAATATATTATTGATAATTAATATATATATATATATATTAATTTTTAAATTATTTTTCACTGGTAATTAATAATGAAATAACTTACTTAATATATATATATATATATATATATATATATAATTATTAATAAGAATAGAATATTATATATATATATGATATTACAAATAAATTTAATATCATGAAACTATATATATATATATATCGGTACAGTACTTATTACTTATACCTATTAATAACTATATTATATAATACAGATAAATCAATAATTGTAATAGTCTAGTGAATATGTATTTGTTGAGCCGCAGCGTTATTACACATGTAATATTATACAATATCTAATCACACACACACTATAACTGAAACCTAGGCTACATACGCTATAGTATATATGTAGTATTACACGTACTATTATTAATATTATAATAAGTGATACTTTATTATCACTTAATTATATTTATTTTAATCATTATTATTATGACTATTATTTAAAAATACCTTCTATATATAGTGCTTACTACGAACCTATACTAATACATATGATGCCGTATACATTTTACGATATATATATATCGTAAATTACCAGTCGTATTTTAATAACAAATATACTATTATCTATATATGAATAGCTGTATATTCAAAATATTATTAATGTGATAACAAGTTTTCATTTAAAAGTTTTATTTGTAAAATACAATGTGTTTTTCGTAAATAAGTAAGAATTAATGATCAGGTGTACATATGTATGTATGGGTATGTGTAGGGTTGTGTATAGGGTTGTGTATAAGGTTGTGTATAGGGTTGTGTATAGGGTTGTATATAGGGTTGTGTATAGGGTTGTATGTAGGGTTGTATACATGTGTAGCTTAATACATCACTACCAGTGTTTACTAATGACATATAATCAGACCTGGATTAGAAGAGGGGTTTAATTTTCTTAAAATTGCAATATAACGAATATAACGTATATAAAATTGATAATACTACAAATAATATTAATTTATAATACTAATAATACTTAGGGGCGCCTGAACGATGTTGTATGTAGGGGGGACCAACCAATCAAAATAAATATTGTGGTAAAAGTGGGGGGGGGGGAGACCAATACATAGGATGTCCCCCTGGATTTTAAAGTGGGGGGACATACCCCCTCGTCCCCCTGTTGCAGCGCCCCTAATAACACTACTAATAATATCGTAGTAATTACTTATAATAACACGTGTGCGTGTGTGGGTGTGTGTGGGTGACTACATTACACGTACAGGATAACGAGAACACATTGCGTGCCACACACGATAATACAAGCGGTGTCAAATAACACTTAAGGGGCAATGGGGTTGCTGGGACGCATGCGCGGTGTTACTGTCTGCTGCGTACGTACGTGTGCGTGCATCGTGAGTCATGCATCATGCGTCATGCATCATGCGTCATCATCAACACCTTTAGTTCGTGAGTAGCGAGGTTACTTATTGAGACTCCCAGTGCGACGTCCTATTAATATATACCTGTTGCTATATACAGTATATATATATATATATATATATATATAGTATACACCCAATGTAAGCTACCCACTAAGATACACCTTATAAACACAGTATTATACCCATGAGGGTTTGTGATGCACCTTAGACCACCCGTAGAACGCGTTCTATTCTCCTGCTACTACTTGATACTATCGCTCGTATACTAGACCCTAATGTTATCATACCACTCACCCACCTACTACATTACTTGTTATCATACCACCCACCCACCTACTACATTACTTGTTATCATACTACCCACCCACCTACTACATTACTTGTTATTCACTAGGCTTTGATTAGTAGACTTATCTAATATGCGTTAATCTGCTTATCTCCTTATCATCTTACTTCTGATTACAGATGTTGTTTATCGGTGTTGCTTACACAGTCAGACTATAGCAGACTACGTATAGCAGACTATATCAATAGCAGGCGTTATCAATTGTTAGATAAGTATTTTAAAAAGTAAATTTTCTATAACTTATTAAAAACCTATATATATATAATTGTCTATATATATAGACTATATTACATAGACCACGTGTTATAGTTCACACATTATCACCAGTAAACCTGTGCGCCAATAACGTCGTTACCAAACATAATCACAGGTATCCCTTCCCGCATCACATTAGTTGTATTTTGATTACTGTTTCACTATTAAATATAGACCATATATATATATATATATATATATATATATATATACGTCATGCGAATATATACGTATATATATATATATATATATATATATATATATATATTCGCGTGACATATACGTTGATATATATTCATTATCGATTTATTAAAATAAATAAAAAACAATATCATTATTATCATTAAGTTTGGACAATATATGTAATCACATTATGTCTATATATAGATAATATTGTTCGTGTTACCAGTATCTCTGTTATCTATGTTATCGATGTTATATATGTTATCTATGTTATCTATTAATACTTAATCAACGCGATAACACGACGTTACATCGCATTCACATCACTTAAATATGAAATATCATTAAATAATGAAAGTGTTATCGAGCTCAGTGAATTCGCGTCTAACCCGATATAGCCCTCTGGTGTGCGGCTGTAACACTAACTTTAATGTATCGCACACGTGTTCAGCACTGATACATCCGGCTTACAATACGGCTTACTATCGGGCTACTAATTTACAATAACAATGTTAGATTACAAAAAATGACGTACCCAACGCTCGGCGCTCGATGAATCATTGTTTATGTTATGTAATGAACCTGCTATGTTATGCAATGAACGTGGTTTCTGCGTATGCATACGGTACGCGCATACTAATGTAGTCTATTTATATGTATATTAAGAAGTTATATTAAATATCTTAAATATCAATATTCACATGTAATTAATGTTGTTAATGGTGTTTGCGATGTGCGTGGTCACCCTATCAGTTTGTTAGCTTTCATTTTAACTAAACTAATAACTAATTTAGAGGTAGTATAAATCTACCGATAAAGTATAATTTTGTATATCCGCTTATCTTATGTATAACTCCGGTGTGGCTCAGTTGGCTAAGGCGTCAGACGTCTGTCGTGTACACACACGCAGTAGGTCGCGGGTTCGAGCCTCGTCCGTGCCAATACATTAGGTCTTCACATTGATGCGTACAATGTGTATCATCCACTCGTATATATACTGCCATGGCACGAGTATTTCATACGCGGACATATACATATGTTATCTCATAACCTACGTAAACAATATCTATCTAACCACCACCACCACCACTGTAATTATGCTGAATCAATCGTATCCTTATCTTCATTATCATCCTTATCTTTATACCATTATCACATAGTTACATTTGTGAAATTGGCATATAACTCTTACTTATGTGAATTATCCTTTATTAGTACCGGTAGCAAGTATAGTACTACTCCAAGAGGGGTAATATCTCTAGTCTATGCAGGGCTTATATGGATTATATGACTTGTTTTAATATAGTGGTATACCTATCTATAACATTTATAGACCTTAACAATATATATTGTACCATGGTATGCATATGTATCATCAAAATGTATAAAATCCATTAATTTGAAAGTAATAATGCATTTTTATTATTTATATTAACGTTTCTAATTAATCTGATTTTGATTTAAAAATCGATGCTTTTGATCATTCAATCTATAGCAATGTCCAGATATATATGTATAACTAATTGATCTGAATTGCCTCATATGATAGTCATGCATATAAATTCGCGTTCTTCTACACAATTTCTGAATTACTTAAATAGTTACTACATCCTCCCTCGATAGTTATTGACTGTCATCCCTATAAGGAGTTTATACTTATGTAGATATATTCACGTGAACATATGTATATAATACTGGAGTATAGTACGTACTAAAGTATTAAAGCTCATTTAATGAGACATCTCCTTTTCATACTTCAAAAGTAATAAATATGTTACCTATCTTATTGACTCGACAATTACCGAAATACTGATCTTCTACCCCCCATATACTGCATTATTACACCAACATCACATGCTTAACATATCACCCTATCATAACACGCATTCGAGTTAATTATACACGCTCTCCAATTCAATGTGAATTAATGTTGATATTCTCCACTCTATTTCGACTCAATGTAAATATTGTTTACGTTGCACACTCTAATATCGGTAAAATTAAATTTTATGAAAATAGTCTTTCTAAAAATATATTCCGTTTAAATAATATTCTAAACAGTATCAACATTAAATTAATACCACATATCTAGTGTATTGTTACTTATTCATCATTCGCGTACACGTATTATTGTTACAACACCTTTTACATCGTGAAAAAATCTATATATGCAACCTCGCAAATCAGCAACATTTGCGTATGAGATGCATACGCTTAATGTATCGCTGTCACGTAACGTTACATCATAGTTACATCATAGTTCATGTTATTCACGTGTATATCGGATATATATAGATCATGATACATAGTCCTATTAGCAATAGCTATATCTACACGTGGCTCTCACCGTATAGCGATACATATGTTGCACGTCGGTCATAGCACGTGGTGTACGCATGGATGGTTCTAGAGCATGATATAGAACATTTCGCTAGTGTATAACATATTCACTGCCATTTGCATGATGAAGATTACATTTCTGACCTAATTACTCACGTGACACTTTTCTACACATGATCTACTAGGAACGCTAATAACATCCGGTCGCGTGAGTGATACGCATACACACGTGGGAATTACAAAATGTGTATCAATTGATCACATTAATGTACACGTGACTATGTGGCTAGTTATGATTAGAATGACCTCTGACCAACATGTAGTACCCATGGGATATGTACATTAACTGCAGTTGGTCGATGAGGTAATCTAATTTACAATATTTTATACTTTTATTATATACGTTATTTAATATGATATGCCTATCATAGTATATATATATATATATATATATATATATATATATATATATATATATTTAATAATATAATTATATTATTATGGTCAAACATCTCGACATTTTTACTGAATATTTGTATTTATCTATTTATCGTTTTTGTGTGTTATAATTACAATAATAAAATCTACCCTACCCTATAGGGATAGGGTATACCCTATCCAATCATATCATACCCAACAATACCCTACCCTATAGGGTTGGGTATAGTTGGGTATACCCTATTATACCCTATCATACCCTAACCTAACATACCCTACCATCCTCTATTCTATCCTGCTCTACTCTATCCTACCCAACATTATCCTACCACACACTACTATATACTACCTCTCTTTGACATACTCGATCAAACATTTCTGACATAGAAACTAATAATGTACACGTCATTATTATTATTAATGATCTATCTACAACTTCCTGTGTGGCTCAGATGGCTAATGCATCAGACACACAATCAGTAGGACGCGGGTTCGAGCCTCGTCCGGACCATTAAAATAGATCTTACAATAATATTTAGAAGTGATCTTATATAAGTGTGTATAAATAAATGATCGGCTCTCGTTAAAAACTGCCTTAACATTAGAGCAACTTCAAAGGGACATTAGAGCCATATAAGTGACAATTCATCTAAATTGCTGAATGGGATGAAAGGACTCCACCAAAATAACAACATTAACAAATAACGTTATTTGTATCATATATGTTATTTGAGATGTTCAGGGGTTTGTTGTTATATTAGGGATCAACAAGTTAGTACAAGTTAGTCTAAAATGATAGGCTCTCGTTAAAACCATGGATGCCTTAATATGATAATTGCTTCGAAGGGACATTAGAGCCATATATGGTTATAAGTGAAAACTTCACCTAAGTTCCTTGATGGGATGAAAGGACTCCACCAAATAACAATATCTCTAGGTGAGGTATTCTAGCCCTCAACATAACCTAACCTCCCCATATATCACGAGGCTTATGCTAACACGTTACCACTCGCTGACATTCGTTACTATGGTTACTGATCGTGCGGTTTACACAGATGAATATACGCGTGTGAATTATATATATGTTATATATGTGTGAATATTCGCAAATGCGGTTTTATAGCGAATCTATTCGCAAATACGGTTTTAAAGCGAATCTATTCGCAAATGTCTGCCCGTCTCTCGCACGTCGTGCGCCTCACATACATGCGCTCTGTAACACGTGGTTATGTCCTCCCAGCAATGCCTACTTCATCATTCACAGTACACCGATCCGTACAAGTAGGTCAAGTATAACTTGGCATTTAGAAAGTAGGTCATAGGTTAGTAACACAGTAAGTACACACTATAGTTGAAGGTCAAGTATGCGTATACTATTTAGGTGAAGTATATATACTATATCTATAAGTACGATACCTGTAGGTTTTCATATAGCCTTATATGGATGAATTACACTATGCATATAGGTATTATTATGCCCATATAAGGATGAAGTATAGATATATACATATAGGTAAGTATCTAGTATATCCTATTTACGGGTAAATGAGGATAGGTTACGTAATGTAAAGTGACGCGTCACTTAATAGACATGCGTTAAAACTATTTTGTATATTGATTAATAAATACTAGCATATATATCACATGATTATTTATAATATATATATATATATATATATATATATATAAATAGAGTGAGACAAATATAAATACGATAGAAGTTATTGAATCCTTTAAATTGAAAAACGATGTTATATAAATTGTATAATATATTATTTGTATTTACCATATATAATACATGTATAATATATATATATATATATATATATATATATATATTTATGAGATATTTGTATGAAATGTGTATAGCATACATATAAACTGCGTGATACGTATAATTATTTATAATTATTAACCATTATAATTTATTCATATTGTAATTGTTTACAACATATAAAATCCAAATATATCTAATAATAGTAAACATGCATTCATATGTATCTATATATATATATATATATATATATATATATATATATATATATATATATATATATATATATACGTAATTTGTCATGTCATATCATGCCTCACTAAATATATATATATATATATATACATGTGTGTATATATTCATGAATATTTTAACTTATAGGCTTATTGGCATCAATACTACGAATACACACATTCCATAGCACATTATATATAATATTATCATCCATAAATAACTTTCAATATATACATATATACTTCCGTATATAGCTCTATTAAGCTATATATGTTTGTTGCTAATGTGTTATAATATATATATATATATATATATATATATATATAATTATAACGGTTTATGTAATTTTTACAAATATATTACTTATTATAAAAAATATGTGTATCTGATTGAACTGTAGTGATGTAACGTGTTACATAATAGTCATGTGTTATATAATTTGTTATGACATCAAATAGTGTAACTTATGCGTTCTAGTTAATGTGTTTAAGTTTAGAATGTCAATCATTTGATAATGCAATATTTACATAATCTGGATTATAATGTTTATATATAGTATATTATATACACACACACATACACAAATACGCATACACATACATATATATATATATATACACACACATATATATATATATATATATACATACATTTGTTATTACGTTTTGATGTCTAAAGTTAGATATGATAGCCACACGAGACGGACTTACGGACTTACACACATTACGGTGGCATAGAAGGAATATACCCTTAAAGTAGGAACATATAAGGATCATTCGTTTATTTTAATATTTTTAAAATTTTTATTAATAGTGACATATGTGTACAGGAATATGACGATTTTCTATCTATCATATCATTATATATTTAAGCTAATTATAATTAGCGTAAATAATTATTAACATTTTCAAAATAAATAATATATGACGATAATGATATAAGGTTTATTAAGAAATAAACTAGGGCCATGTAGATCCTTTCACTCATACTGGAAGATAATATAATACGATAATACAATACTATAAGAATACGTTGAAGATTAAACGAGATAACATAACGAATACAAACATAATATGTAGGATGATTTAGTGATTAGAGCTAGATAGAAAATAAGTATTATGATTTATTAATCTTTTCTAGGATATCATAAAACGGATTGTAAGATGGAGAGAATTCTATAGAGTGGGACCGGAATTTTTAAAAGCTCTATAATTTAGGGAAATTTACAAGAGTTTCGGGAGATAATGAGATTTTTTGTAACAAAGATATGGTAATATTTTACGTGTTTTACTTAGATCAGAGATATAGCTAGTGGTGAAAGAATATATTGATTTATAGATTACTGAGAGAACACGTAATTTACACCTGAGGGAGAATGTTAGCCATATACGAAATTATTGCTGTGATGTTGTAGTAGAGTGATCCAGTAGTATTATGCTGTAAGTAGTACGTATTGAGGAACGGATAATCCGATTTAGTGGAGCAGTATCATTAGCAGGAAGTAGATTCAATAGGGAATAACATAATTCAAGTAGGGAAAGTACAATAGCATGTATTAGAGTTTTCGTAAGGTTTATGGAAAGTGAGGTCCGACTTTTTTTTAATTCTGAAGAAATGAGAGTCGGAGGATTTTAAGTGATGATATGTGATTGTTAACATCAAATACTAATCCTAGGTTTTTGGAAGAATTGGAAGTTTAAATAATCATGTTGTTTAGATTAGAGTTTTGATAGGAAGTATCAGAAGTAGATATTTTGAGTACAGTAGTCTTAAAGGTATTAATTAATATTTAGAGAATATATTGGAGAAGAGCCATAATCTAATGCAATTTTCACACATAATTAATTCAGAATTAATCGTATTATAATAATTTATGAGGGAAAAGGTAAACAGTTGAATATCATCAGCAAAAATATTGTAGTGTATATTTGGAGAGATCATAATTATATCAGTAATAGGGCGGATATAAATAGAAAATAAGGATGGACATACCCTGGGGAATACCGTTGTTAAGATTTGTCAGGTGTGTGCGGTGTGTCAGATATGAAGTAAACCATGTTAGTGAACGGACATATATACCCACCATAGCAACACACGATAGTATACTATGTTATGGTGCAGGGTATCAACAGCAGATGAGAGGTCAAGTATTGTCAGCTGGCAACAAGGGTAAGGGTAGTGGAAGTGTGTCCATTAATATGGAATAAGTTGAAGATGTATAATTTAGAGTACATATAAGTATAAGTATAAATGTACATATTTATTAATGTACAGACAATATATATATATTACGAGATAATACAATTTATAAATATTATTCTAGGAAGCTTATACTAGATATTATTACTATATTTATAACTATCATATATGTGTGATATGATATGATATATATATAGATATATATATATATTTATATATATATATATATATATATAAATATATATATATATATATATATAAATACAAAAATATAAGAGTACACATGTATTTATTAAATCAATAAAAATGATTACTTCAATGATTAATATACTACACGTATAATAACACAAACATACACACACGTCGTTCGCACATACGTACACACACACGCACGTATGACGTACGTAGGTACACGCACACGCGTGCAGTGCACGTACTAACTAAATAGGCGCTCATCACGTGACGATACTGTACACTACCACGTGACGGTACTGTACACTACCACGTGACGATACTGTACACTACCACGTGACAGTACTGTACACTACCACGTGACGATACTGTACACTACCACGTGACGGTACTGTATACTACCACGTGACAGTACTGTACACTACCACGTGACGGTAGTGTACACTACCACGTGACGATACTGTACACTACCACGTGACAGTACTGTACACTACCACGTGATGGTACTATACACTACCACGTGACGGTACTGTACACTACCACGTGACGGTACTGTACATTATCACGTGAAGGTACTGTACACTATCACGTGACGGTACTGTACACTACCACGTGACAGTACTGTACACTATCACGTGACGATACTGTACACTACCACGTGACGATACTGTATACTACCACGTGACAGTACTGTACACTACCACGTGACGGTACTGTACACGACCACGTGACGATACTGTACACTACCACGTGACAGTACTGTACACTACCACGTGACGATACTATACACTACCACGTGACAGTACTGTACATTACCACGTGACAGTAATGTAAACTACCACGTGACGGTACTGTACACTACCACGTGACAGTAATATATACTATCACGTGACGGTACTGTACACTATCACACTATCACAGTGTACACCGCATACTACAATAACACATATCATGTACGACGTGCGTACTGTCACACGCGCACGCACCCTATGGAGGTAATCGTGAGATGCAGAGGTAAATCTATGATTATGTCACTCAATGATGACGTCACTCTGTGAGGTAACACTTGACCTAGTTTGATACTAATTCATTTGGATTACGTTAACCTATATGTGGCGTATACGTCATACACACACATATATATATATATACGTAGTCGGATCACTTACCTTATATATTTACACCCTAACCTAGCCTTAACCTAGACTTAACCTAGATTCAACCTAACCTTAACCTTAACCTAACACGAGCTATAATACACTATAGGTATACCTATATGAATGCTAACCCACTCTAAACATGGTATCTCACTAACCTCTGTTGACCTCTGTTGACGTCGAATAATCTCTACTAACATTACACAATTACAAGCGCGCATACCTCGACTACATATAATTACACACTTCTAGAGTAGGGAGCTGTAGCTACGAGTATACGTGTAAATATAGCCATAAGTATAGTGATAAGTATAGCCATAAGTATAGATACAAGTGGAGATAGCGACTCGATGACGTCATAATGTTACGTCATACGGTGATGCGCATACGACGTTATGTATCCTCGAACGAGAACCGGACCAAAGTTCTAATATTCGTTGATAATTAATAATTAACAGTACTTAGTGTTCGATGTTGTTCTTCATTGTACACTGTACAATTATCGATTGAAATGTATAATATACATTGTAAATTTAATCGGTCATTGTACAGTTTATAGAAAAGCTGCCACGTCGTTTATACAACGTTTATACACCTAAGTACACTGTACACTAGACCGGTTCGTACTCATTTTTTTTCGTAATTTTATAAACCTTCACATCTATGACAATTATGTATGCTATGATGAATAAGTGTTTCAAATTGTAGACCTATATCTTAAATAGTTGTATGTCACGAGACCTTTTTATTTTAACATTGAATACATATAAAATTTAACATAGGGGAGATATAGAAATAAGTTTTATTTAATTTGTATCAAATTGAATGATTTTTTTTAAGCCAACTATGGATATATCCTAGAAACATATATTACAAGTAGTATTAACAATACAACATATTTTTCATAACAATTTAGATGCCCACATTTTATAAATATAATTGTAGTAAAAAAAAATATCTGAAAATCGTATAATTTAATATAAATACTTTATTACAATTTAATTTAAAAAATTAAAATATATAATTTATAGATAATAATAATACAATTCAAATTAATTATTAAAAAATTTAAAATTATTTTTAGAAAAAAAATTAACATCATTTGTAATTTTTTTGGATTTTTATTTGAAATATGAAATACAAAATAAGTTTACATATTTTTTAATTTTTTTAATTTTATTTGTATAAAGGACATTTATATCTAACTTATATCCACAATTCAATACAATCTGATAACTCAAATTTATGTAAAGTATAATTATACATATTAATTTTAAAAAATTAATTATTTTTTTGAATTATTTTGAAATAAATACTTTGTAAAATGGTGTATTTTCTCGAGTTTTAGGAGACATTAATATTGGTAATTTGTAGATATAAAAATGAAATATAGATATTATATTAATAATAAATATAAATAATGGTATATATTATATTAATTCATTAAATATAATACAAATACATAATTAATTTTAAATATTAATTTAAATATTTGTAAACATCAAAGATAATAATATGGCGTCATTACTATTATACATGGAATATTATACATTTTAATTTCAAATAATAATTTATATTTCAAACTTTAAATGCTTCGTGACCAAAGGTAACTATTTTTTTTGATAAAAATTGTTAATACATATTATACTAAAATATAGATATGTATTATATTTTATACGAAGGATTAAACATGTATTCGAACTAACTATTTTTTTTGATAAAAATTGTTAATACATATTATACTAAAATATAGATATGTATTATATTTTATACGAAGGATTAAGTATTCGAACTAACCGGTCTATAGACCGGTTAGTTCGAATACATGTTTAATCCTTCGTATAAAATATAACACATATCTATATTTTAGTATAATATGTATTAACAATTTTTATCAAAAAAAATAGTATACAGTATACTGTACACTGTACAATGTACACATATATATAATGACGTAATATATCCTTAAAGTGTGATATGTTAGATACACATATATTTATGTATGAGGTTGTAATGTATTCAGCACTTGTATAGATACAGTGGTATATATATTACCTTACCCTACCATGTCGAGATTTCTCGAGCTTATATATATATATATATGATGAAATGATGATGATGAAATATGGTTTATCAGGCACCGTTATAAAGCGATTACACCACTCGTAAGTGCACGTAAAATAAATAATAAATAATAAAACACAACAAAAATAACATATGAAAAAACTAACGGAACAAAGTGGAAGTAATAAGAACGAAATTATAAAAGATAATAATAATATAATGACATTAGATAGATGATAGATTATTATTATGATATAGTTTATTATCTTCAAAAATACGAGTTATTATGGGCGTTATTAGATAATAAAAAAAACACAAATAACTAGAAAACGAATAACAAAATAAAACAAATTAAAATGATTTAAAATTGACATAGGTTTAAGTTTAAGTTTAAGTTTAAGTTACCTACATTTATGGTTTAAATACCGAATGTGATATAATACAACGAATATCATATGGTAGAGAATAATAGCTTTTCGGAGCAATAACCGAGTAGGACCAATATGTTGAGGGTTGCGCTAATCGCTTCATGACGTATACGTTTCATGACGAATACGCTATAGCACTTCCGACTAGATCTGTTAGAACTCTGAATAATAATAGATTCAGCTAGATATTCAGGAAATCCGAGGTGTATATCCTTATTCGTAATGCATAATAGCCTATGTTTACAACTATATATATAAACTTACATAGACTAATGATCGCATTAAAGCTGATATAGTAACTACAATATGATTTGAGATGTGTATTAAAGAAGGTGAGAGATATATTGCATCTTATAGATAGAGGGAGTTTGTTACAGAGAGATGGGATAATGTAGGAGAATAAACGTTTCTGGAATTTAATGGAGGATAGCTGAGGATGAACGAGATGTATTCTGGAAGTTGAACGTGTATCGTGGGAGGTGGAACGAATTAAGAGTAAATCAAATATATATGAAGGAATGGATAAATATATAGATTTATGGGTAATAGAAAGGAGACGAATTAAGAATCATTATTTTATAGAAGAACCAGCTTGGTAGAAGTTGAAAGGAGTCAGTAGAGGAATTATCAGATAGTGTAATATTGAAAATGGATCGTATTGATGATCAGATGATTCTTTTTAATGGAGTTATGGAGGAAGCAGGAAGGTTATATAATAAAGAAGAACAATAATCAATACGAGAAAGTATAAGTGAATTATTGAGGACAGCACACATGGGACGAGTAATATATTTACATAATGAATCGGCTTCTAAATAAATGATAATAAGTAGCTTTAGTAGTAATAACTCTCGTAGTAATATATCTGAAAAATATAGATCATAGTCACAAACTATACCAAGATTGATGACTGACTTGGAAGGCAAAATTAGAAAGTAATGTAGAAGTAATGTAAAGTAACTAGAAGTAATGTCAAGGTATACGGAAGGGAATGATTGTGGGTTCGTAGGAATTGATTAATGAGAACCATTTGACAAATTAGTGAAAGAGAAACTTTGGCCTATATATTGTTTAAGATTCGAAGGAGGGCTGTCTCAGTTGAGTGACCTATACTAAATGCACTTTGTAAAAAATCATGGGATAAATTTAGTGACATAACACTATTTAAGAATGTTACCGATAAAAGAAGGTGATAAATAGATCGGTAATTACACCAGAGACTAGGGTTTGAATACTTTTGTTAAATAATGGGATTGATGATAGAAAGGTTAAAAGAGGGGGGTAATATTACATTGAATAGATGAGACGGGTATGCATATAGTATGCAAATAGGAGATAGGATACTATCGAATATTTTTAAAGTATAAATATTAATAGGGTCAGATGTAAAGGAGAGAGAGCATTTTTATTTTAAAATGAGAATCTATATATATATATATATTGTTATTGTTATTTTTATTTTATTGGAATGATTTCATCCCATCCAATAAATAAATGAAGTATTTACTTATAATCAAATAGCTCTAATGTATATATTTTAAATGTCTCATATTAGTTCATAAAGATTTAAAGAAAGCCCATCATTTGATATATATATAATTATATGAAGGAACTATAAATTATATACCTATAATATCGGAGCGGGCGGGGTTTGAAAACCCGTTCTAGAACATGCGTATCTGACATCTTAAAGGGGTTTCAAACAAACTCAAACGCAATTATTAACCCTAATAATTAGAGGTTAAAGTTTAATTTACTTGACCGAAATATTAGAGTTAAACTTTAGCCTCTAATTACTAGGGTTAATAATTGAGTTCGAGTTGGTATCAAACCCCTTTTAGACTGCATAACTGACTGTTTAAAATATTATAGACATACACTGTTTTCGTAATACGATCTGATTACATCTTATAAGATGAAAATGATTTTTAATGATTTACAGATATTAAATTACTAAAATTACATATTGTTGTTGTTATTGTTATTGTTATTTTATTTGGTGGAGTCCTTTCATCCCATCCAGGAACTTAGATGAAGTTTTCACTTATAAAAATATATAGCTCTAATGTCCCTTCGAAGCCGCTCTCATGTTAAGACATCCATGGTTTTAACGAGAGCCGATCATTTATTTATACACAATTATATAAGATCACTTCTAAATAATATTTTAAGACCCATCTTATACAATTAATGGTCCGGACGAGGCTCGAACCCGTATCCTATTGCTTGTGTGTCTGAGGCCTTAGCCACTGAGCCACACGGGCAGTTATATATATATATATATATACGCGTAGATACGAGTGACGTATACGTCATCCGACGCCAAACGTGATCGCTGAGAATATCTTATCACGTGACACACGGAACACGTGACCTATATCGCGACTTACCTCCTCGCGTACTAATCATACTTAAGGCGTGTACCGTCATTGTAACGACCTCGACCTCTACATTTATGTATAACGCCCACGATTGTAATTTCATTTGATTTAGTAACCTTGTTATATATATATATATGTGTGTATGTATATATATAAATATATATGTGTCTGTGTATATAGACTACACGTGTATATTAATTATTATATTATAATAATCATCATCTATTCATCACAATAATATAACAATGAATATAAATGTAATATTAACAAATTATGTACATGTATCATATATGATATATGATATATATGATATATATATATATATATATATATATATATATATATATATGTTACATGTATATAAACGTATACATATATATGTGTATACACGTAATGAACGAATACGTTATACACGTTAAATGCGTATACGTGCACGTGTTATACTGAGGCTAAATAGACTAACTTGTACTAACTTGTTGATCCCTAATATAACAACAAACCCCTGAACATCTCAAATAACATGATATGATACAAATAACGTTATTTGTTAATGTTGTTATTTTGGTGGAGTCCTTTCATCCCATTCAGCAATTTAGATGAATTGTCACTTATATGGCTCTAATGTCCCTTTGAAGTTGCTCTAATGTTAAGGCAGTTTTTAACGAGAGCCGATCATTTATTTATACACAATAATATAAGATTAGTTCTAAATATTATACTAAGACCTATTGTAACGGTCTGGACGAGGCTCGAACCCGCGTCCTATTGCTTGTGTGTCTGGGGCCGGTTGTTCCGACATTTGATAAAAATAGCGTACGCAACGCACTAGCAAAATTGGCCTGCGCCATTTCCTTAGCCATATGTAAATCGAGTTGTTCCGACAATTAAAATAAATGTCCTAGCCTAGCTAATTCTAGCGCGAATTATCTCGTCGACTGTCCGACTATGCGTATTGTATAGAATAAAAAAGAATTTTTTATGAAACTTTAAATCCAAAATAAATAAAATATGCTTATTTTATATTCAAAACAGTGTGAAATAACTTAATACAATTATATATATATTAAAATAATTAATTATTAATAAGTATATTATTTTAATTCAAGTAATAAATATTAACTATTTAAATATATAACATATGCGCACTCACTATTTTTAGTTAATATAAAGTAGCGCCACCTATAAAATGATTTTAATGTGTCACTCAAATCTATAAAGAGAATATAGTTACTAATTATAAGTGAAATATATAACAACAATATATTGTTGCGCGTATACGCGCATATAATGTATATAAATTTCAATTTAAAACCTTCTCAATCATATATAAGTGTATAAATAGAAAACATATATATTATTAACTATAGTTTGAAGACTAAATAAGCTCGATTCTCTTGATTCTCTTCCTCTACCTATGCATTTATGCCAAACTCTGAAATTATTTTATATATTTCCTATATATATATCTAAATATACACCTATATAATTAGGCCATACAAATTATGATATTTTCAAGTTGTATCATGTATATTATTTTGATTAATTAATAACATTAGATACATATATTATGTTATTATTATTAATATTATGATAAGTGAATATATATGTACATTATATAATATAGAAACAATATTTATATACGTGGATTCACATTAAATTTATAATATTAAAATGAACAATTTATTTTAAAACAGCTTCATTTATTTCGATTAATATCGATTAATCGATTAATATATGTCTTAAATATTAATTTATATTTATACTTTAATATAAGTACAGTATATATAGTATATTAATTAATTTTTCGTAGTTTCGTAATTTTCCTATATTGAATATAATATTCTGAATATATTGTAATTATTTTAAAGATAGATTCTATAGTTTATTGTATATTATATTGGGTTATACTCGATAATATTTGTAATTATATTATTATAATAATTATATAATTATTATAATTGTATATCTAATGCATACTACAATACAATTAAATTAGGAATAACATTTGAAATAAGCAAAACATTTTATTTAATATTTAGCTAACGCCAGCTATTAGTTGTCCTTAAGAAATGGGTAAAAATCAGCGCAGCATATTTAATTTATATGTCGGAACAACTCGATGACTTTAGCTTAGTATTTTGATCATTTTTACGCGCTATAACATCGGAACAACCGGTCACTAGATGTCCCTAGGGAGGGCTACGGCGACTATTTTCGCCTTAATAACGCGCAGCTGCGCGATTTATTTTTCATCGGAACAACTCAATATCGTAAAATAAGCGTAGAATAAGCGTAGGCCAATTTTATTTTATCGGAACAACCGGGCCCTGACGCCTTAGCCAACTGAGCCACACAATCAGTTGTATCTCGCAATTTACTGGATGGAATCGTATTTAAAACGCATATATTATTCAGAATATAGTATTAAATTATTCTCTCTCTACATATATACATATATACATTATAACTGGTATAATCCTTCTTATAGTTTATATATTGTATAAACACATTATTTGTACTTTTTTAAAATACAATAATGTTTACACGTTGCCACATCTCCTACTTATATCCTACTTATATCTATATATGTATAATATGTATATGTATTTACATATAATCATATTATTGTATTAATATAAAATAAATATATTTATAACATAATATATCATATTAATGTGATTATATTCTATAGAATATATACTATATATATATATATATATATATATAAATATCGCATCGATATTATAAAGTATTATGTAATACTATTAAGGTATTTTTATGAGATTGATTTTTAAAATTTAAAACAAAGAGATGTCACGTGGTTACACGCATTTCAATGTTAATACGAGTCACGTGATTCAGTTCCGTCTACTAGAGTACTATAGTACTATAGTAGACTATACAGTACTATAGTACTATAGTACTGTAGTACTCGCAGCGAAACACGCTATGGGTTCGTTAGCGTCACGTGATGGCGAGAAGACGTACGACGAGTCAAGTGTGCGAAGGGTTATGTCCTGTCCTATCTAGAATGTCCTGTCCTGTCCTGTCCTAGGTTGTG
The DNA here is from genome assembly GCA_964019155.1 of Osedax fenrisi. NCBI lineage: Eukaryota > Metazoa > Annelida > Polychaeta > Sabellida > Siboglinidae > Osedax > Osedax fenrisi. Next base: position 86,563,279 of record OZ025239.1, on the reverse strand, counting down.
CTGTCCTGTCCGATACATTGGCCGGATTATATGTACACATTGTTGCTTAGCCACACGTTAGCTTTGTGTTCACGTATACGTGTACTTTCGCATGTGTACGGCTTTAAACAGTATACGTATGCGTATCTCTAATATATATATATATATATATATATCTTATATATATCTTATATTATCTAATATTATCTAATATTATCTAATATTATCTAATATATATATGATGGTATACCGCCCTCGCAAGAAGTGTATACGTGTATAACATATCACATAGGTAACGAACGTATCATGTTACATTAATGATAGGCGTGTATTCTACTATGGTTGCGAGCTACACCCACAGTATATATATATATATATATATATATATATATATATATATTTATCGTTCATAAATGATAACAAATGTATAACAAGGGGGCAAGGTCATAGTTTACCGATACCAGTGTTACGTAACCCTGGGTATGATGATGCTGATGAGATAAGTTAGTAGGCCAAAGTGCATAGTATGAACACACCTCGCTGTGAACACAATGTATGCAGTGACCTAGACATATATGTATGTGATTGTCATACAAACAACACCATTCGATCGAATACTATTATAATACAAAGTGTAGACGAACATAGATGCAATACACCCCGGTAGATACGAGGTTATAACTGTTATAGGGTAGAGTTTGTGTCGAATTTAAGAACAAGCAGATGTAATAATAAACAAGTTGCCGAACTAGCAGTAATGGTGAATCCCACCTGAGCGGCGCTGATTCAACTAAGATAAGAAAGATAAGAAAGATAAGAATATATTAATATAACAGAGATAACACTGCAGAGATAAGAATGCTTATCTTCACGGCAGTAGATATGCGCATGTATGTGTACACTGTACACCGTGCACCACTGTGAATATCAGCCGTGCATATTGCATCTGTAGAAATCGTGTTAAATATAGTTTATACGCTAAACATTATCATTATTTCAATTCACTAATAACGTATGCGGTAAAGTAAGTTAAACGAACCCTATATTAGCACTATAACCGCACCCTATATTAGTAGTATACTACTATACCTACTACAATAGGTGCATGCAGCATGCTATATTATACCTACTACTATAGTTGCAAGCTTATATACTAGTTAATAACGATACGTCGATGATTACGAGAGGAAAGAGAGAGATATTATAGTATACTTGAAGAACTTCATTTATAATGAATAAGTATATTATAAATTATTATCATATCTATTTATATAATAGAATAAAATATAACTGAATAGTTTATTATACAAATATATTTAATAACAACCCTTACCTATACATCAGTAAAGAGTGGTATAAAATATGATGTGTATACATATATATATATATATATATATATTTAATTAATAAAGTAATCTAATAAATTTATCTATATTTATTTTTTAAATACTTCATATTTTTAATTTAATAAATTAATCTGAATATTAATTTTACAAATAAATATTCATAATTTTGCATTTAACAAATTTATAATGAATATATAAATATTTATTTTCAATAATTATAAAAAAAATATTTAAAACAATAATATATATGTTATAATTATAATTTCTATAATTAATCATAAGGGATACATTACAGCAATTATAAGAAACACGTATACGTTTATCTAAAATGTGGGTTTATATTTTACTGTATTACATATTATATAATAATAATATATTATTATCATCATTTATAATTTCGTAATTACATGATCTACTAACGAACTATTGATTAATGTCAACAACAACAATACGCATTTCCGGAACATCGCAATTAGTGTCCGTTCATTAATAATAATTAACAGTAGAAATGTACTACATAATCGATGATTTATATTATATAAAACAATGCATTATAACAATAGCATTAATGGTAATTAAATAAATACAATAGAAATAACAATAACAGTATCTGTATGTATAATCCCTTTAGGAAGAAAGGCATATTATAAACTAGAAAAAGAAACAGACAAAAACCAAAATTATTCTAATAAATAATATTATTATTATTATTATTGATTGATTGATAATTTATTTAAGCAAATACATAGCCGAAAATATAATCGAAAGTATAAAGTATAAATATTTGCTAACGATAACATACGTTATAGAAATAAACAAAGAATAATACGAAATTAAAAAATTAAAGAAATTAAAACGTTTTACAGTTACCGTAAAAATAAACGAAAAATAATAAAAATAGAAATAAAAGATAGCGTAAAAATAATCGAAAATAGAAATAAAATACATTATTTTGTAAGTGGAAAATATTCAATTTCTACTTTAACTTTATAGATTTCTTCTTATCTTTGTACCCTGTTTTAGTAATACATTATTATATTATATAATTTATATATTTAGTTTAATATTTAAATGATAACTTTTAAATATATTATAAACAGAACATGTTAAAATTCAATTAAACCAATACTAGAATGAAACAAACAAATAATGTAATACTTACCAAAATCTGTAATAATAGTAGGTAGTACATTATTAATTTTATATTTTAATTGTATAATAAATTTGAAACATATATATATATATACAAACATAACACGTTAACAATAAAATAAACCAGTATACCTATACACAAACAGAACACGTTAATAACAAAATAAACCAATAATATTACCAAACAAACAATGTAGGAACAAACCTAATACTTATTACTATACTCTGAAATAATAGTAAATTATTAATATTGTATTTTAGTAATATAATACATTTGAAACATATATACAAAATATATATAAAATAAAAATATAATACAGAACAAACAAAAATAAAATAATACTTCCCACTCTATCTGTAATAATAATGAATTATTAATTTTATATTATAGTATATTTGAAATATAGATATTTTTAGACACATTTTCTATAACAAAAACAAATTAAAAAAAAACCCTGAATAGATAATGCAATAATTAAGATACAAAATGAAACATAAGTCAATATAAAATTATAAATTTCTGTTAAAAAAGTTGTTTGTCAATTTGTCATTATTATTATTATTAATATTATTAATATTATTAATATTATTATTATTATTATTATTATTATTATTATTATTATTATTATTATTATTATTATTATTATTATTATTATTATTATTATTATTATTATTATTATTATTATTATTATTATTATTATTATTATTATTATTATTATTATTATTATTATTATTATTATTATTATTATTATTATTATTATTATTATTATTATTATTATTATTATTATTATTATTATTATTATTATTATTATTATTATTATTATTATTATTATTATTATTATTATTATTATTATTATTATTATTATTATTATTATTATTATTATTATTATTATTATTATTATTATTATTATTATTATTATTATTATTATTATTATTATTATTATTATTATTATTATTATTATTATTATTATTATTATTATTATTATTATTATTATTATTATTATTATTATTATTATTATTATTATTATTATTATTATTATTATTATTATTATTATTATTGAATTGAATTGAATTGAATGAATATTTATTATGAATTTTTCAAGTTCGATTTAGTAATAATTAACAATATGTAGTGATAAATTCACAAAACGACAACAAAACGTAGATAGTACACATATAAAAATAACAATAGTAAATTAGAAACGTATCACATGTGCCGGTGATAAAAACAATTAATAATTAAAATTAATAATTTATAAAATTATATATATACATATATATATATATATATATATATGTATAAATAAATATTAAGTTATAATTTTTTTAATATGATTTAAAGGTATATAAACTATTTGCTAATACAATATGTTCATCAAGACCATTCCAAATTTTAGCTATTCGATTATTTAGTAGATTTTTTGTTACATTTAGTTTACATGTATTCATACTAATTTGTAGAGAATGGCCTCTGGTATTGTAGTTGGTCTTTTTGATATTAATAATAGATGATGTATTCATAGATACCAATCCGTTAAATAGCTTATATACCATAACAAGATCAATTCTAGTTCTTCTGATTTCTAGAGAATCTAGATTTAGGTATATTAATCTTTCATTATAAGGTTTATAAGGTAAACCGCATCTCTCGATTAATCTTCTCGTAAAGAATTTGTGGACCTTCTCTAGTTTTATCTTCAGTCCTTTGAATGTCCTGGCATCTAATCCCGGATTCCAGACTGTCGACGCATATTCAAGGTGGGGTCTAGCATATGATGTATATGCTTTTCTAATAGCTGGCATATTATTAGTAATGAAACAGCGAAATATACGAATGATAACACAATATGCACTTGTACAGCACACACCAATATGTTCAGAGAAATGTAATGATGGATCAAATTTGATACCAAGATCACGATACGATCTACAGTTTACTATTGAAACATTATTTATAGTATACAATGGTTTATTAGTATTACCTAATGTAAGAGCAGATGATTTTTTTGCAGCGTTTTCTAATTGCCAAGAATTAGACCATTCATAAAATTTATCAATATTATGTTGTAATTTATATCTATGATCTATGTCATCAGATATAAAACTCAATTTAGTGTCATCCGCGAAAAGATTAATGGATATATCTTTATCAATCACTTCGACTAAATCATTGATATATATTAGAAAGAGTAAAGGCCCTATTACAGATCCTTGTGGAACACCAGATATTATTTTAACTGTATCATACATTTGATTGTTAACTCTTACTCTTAGAGATCTACCAGATAGAAAACTACTTATCCAAGAATGTTTGTTACCACATATACCTAAATTAGTTAATTTGACAAGTAATTTACTATGAGAGACCTTATCAAAAGCTTTAGCATAGTCAAGATATATGATATCAATAAAACTGCCTTTATCAATTGCAGTAATCCATTAGGTATAACAATTTAATAGTTGCAGTTCAACAAATTTTTTATGACGGAATCCAAATTGAGTATCAGAAATTAATGAGTTACGTTCTAGATACAAATTAATTTCCTCAACTAATATACGCTCGAATACTCTAGACATAATTGAGGTAATTGAAATCGGCCTATAGTTTTCTCTATTTGAAGGGTCACCTTTTTTGAATATCGGAACTATATAACTTACTTTCCACATGTCAGGACATACACCAGCTGATAAAGTTTTATTAAATAATATCGTAAGTGGAATAGATAGTTCATATGAGAATTGTTTGAAAAATATTGAAGGGATATTATCTGGTGCAATGTACATGATAGTGAGAGATTTATTAGATGCTTTCTTATGTTATGACTATAGAATAAAAAGTTATTTATAGTTGAATTATGTTTAGGTGGAGATAAATGAGGAATATTATCATTATCATTAATAAATACAGAAGAAAATTGATTATTGAGTATATTAGATTTAACTGTATCTGAAAAAATATATGTATTATCGTCAGATTTAATGGGACTTATAGTGGAAAAAGAGGAACATCTTGAATTAATATAATTATAAAATCGGGATTTGTCATTAGATGATAAAATTAATTTTTCTCTATCGATAGTTAATTTTTTAATGTTATAATCTAATAATTTTTTAATATTTTTCCAATTTATAAAATTATTATGTGAATCTAATCTAGTTTTATAATATTTTAAACATTTTACTTTTAAACGTAGAATATATTTTGGATACGTTTTTTTATTTTTGATATGTTTATAAGCTGGAACATTATCATTAATAATATTATATAAAGTATTATAAAAAATATTAAACATATTATTAATATCTGTTGAATTAGATAATAATAAATTCCAATCAATAGAAGAAAGGGATTGATGTATACTATATAAATTAGACTTTCTAAAATTTAGCCCAACTTTTTGATTTATTTTTAAATTAGCTTGGAAAGGTAGAGAAAATGAAAATGATATATGGTCACTAATATATTTACCAAATCCAAAAGGGGGACATTCATTAATTTTCGAAATAATCATAGGATTAATGGTTAGTAATAAATCCAGCAAATTATTATTACGAGTTGGAAAAGTAATTAATTGAATGAGTGAGTTTTGACATAGACTATTTTCAAATTCGCAATATGTTGATGGGTAATTAGGAAATGTATTATCATTCCAATTATAAAGAGGTAAGTTGAAATCTCCTACAATAATAGTAGGTGAAATTGTATCACATAGTGTAAATAAAAATTTACAAATCGATTTATGAGTGTTAAAATCAGTTGAAGGTGGACGATAAATACAAGATAATCTTATATTTTTAGTAGAATGATAAATACAAGATAATCTTATATTTTTAGTAGAATGTAGTACAAGAGTAATATGCTTAATATTATTAAAATTATTGAAATATAATTGAATTGGATTTAAATTAGATTTGCAGATTATCGCTACACCACCTGAATGAGATTTCCTATCATTACGATATATTTTATAGTTAGTATTACCAAAAAGGAGTAAAGCATCAGTATCAACATTTGTTAGAAATGTTTCAACAAGACAAACAATATCATACATGTTAGAACTAAGAATTAACTCTAAATAAGGTAGTTTGTTTCTAACACTTCGACAATTTGAAAACATTACTTTTAAATTAGATGAATTTGATAGTAAGGTTGAATTGTCATTAGAAGAAAAAGATTGTTGATAGGTTATAAACGATGTGGACCACTTCTCATAATCAACTTCGGGAATTTTTGAATGCCAGTCAATCTTATTATCAACTAATTTATGAAGCTCGTATTTCATTGTAAATTTGTTGAAAACCAATTTAATATTAGAGTCCAACATATTTGATTTTATAGCATGATATAGGATTTTTTACGAATAATTTCAGAATTTGGAAGAGATGTTCTAGTAAAAATATTTTTAAAATCATGAATTGTATTTAATTTAATTTTAGAGTTATTGATAATATTATTTTTCGAAATAGGTGAATCAAGCTTTAGAATAATAGATTTAAGACTGTAATTAAAGCTAGAGTTAAATTTATAATTTGGAATATCAAAAGTTGTGGAAATAATGTTATTAAAATAATTTAAATAGTTATTTTATTATTATTTTATTTATTATTATTATTATTATTATTATTATTATTATTATTATTATTATTATTATTATTATTATTATTATTATTATTATTATTATTATTATTATTATTATTATTATTATTATTATTATTATTATTATTATTATTATTATTATTATTATTATTATTATTATTATTATTATTATTATTATTATTATTATTATTATTATTATTATTATTATTATTATTATTATTATTATTATTATTATTATTATTATTATTATTATTATTATTATTATTATTATTATTATTATTATTATTATTATTATTATTATTATTATTATTATTATTATTATTATTATTATTATTATTATTATTATTATCATCATCATCATCATCATCATCATCATCATCATCATCATCATCATCATCATCATCATCATCATCATCATCATCATCATCATCATCATCATCATCATCATCATCATCATCATCATCATCATCATCATCATCATCATCATCATCATCATCATCATCATCATCATCATCATCATCATCATCATCATCATTATTATTATTATTATTATTATTATTATTATTATTATTATTATTATTATTATTATTATTATTATTATTATTATTATTATTATTATTATTATTATTATTATTATTATTATTATTATTATTATTATTATTATTATTATTATTATTATTATTATTATTATTATTATTATTATTATTATTATTATTATTATTATTATTATTATTATTATTATTATTATTATTATTATTATTATTATTATTATTATTATTATTATTATTATTATTATTATTATTATTATTATTATTATTATTATTATTATTATTATTATTATTATTATTATTATTATTATTATTATTATTATTATTATTATTATTATTATTATTATTATTATTATTGTATAAAGGAACTACATTTAATACTGATATCAGTAAAAATATATATAGAAATAAATATATATTAGCTATGATTATTTATGACTTAATTATTAGTGATTACTGCTTACGCTGTCGAGTATATATATATACATATTAATAGAAGCATATATGCGCACACAATGGTGCGATATTGCGTCTGATTTCTTTCGCATTTCGAGGTCAACATTATCATTATGACGTAATAGTCGAAGGTGTTGGCCGCGTACGTCAATCATTACCGCCAGCATTAATCGACCTACGTAATCTATAGATATCATCATCATTCGTTGCGGTAATCGTATCTAATTATAGTAACCCGATAAGTAAGAATACGTCATTGTTAATAAACATCTATAGACGTATACGGAGTCGATATTGTCGGTTAACGATGACCTTGGGGTCAACCGCGGGTCTGTGTCGCCACATCCGTGCTATAGACCTGTTGTGCTATATACCTGTCGTGTTTGGGATCTGGTGAACAAGCGTCCGTTACGCTGACTATAGTCATACTGAGGGTACATTTTACCGGTGAAACTCCATTTGTAAGGAGAGTACTATGTATTTATGTATGAAACAAAATTGTAGATCATTTGGATGACATTTAGTAATTGCGAAGACCCCCTGAAATTTAACATGTAAGAAGATAGGAAATTCACCATAGAAAAATTTAAAAATTAAAGATTCAATATTTAAACCATTTATATTTTATATAATGTATTAATACTTCAAACATAGTATCATAATATATTACTTATTAATATTGATTACCAAATTTTATAAAAAAAAAAATAAAAATCCTAGAATTTTTCTAGGAAATATTATTTCTATAATTTTTTTTGATAATTTATTTTTTTTGTGCACAATATTTAAAATTTATTTTTTTAAGCACAATTATTAATTTATATATATATATTAGTATGGAGTGAATTTCAAATTTTAAATATCTGTCAATCAAATAAAATAAAATATTCCAACATATAATTGCTCATATATTATATATTTGTATATCTAATGACATTGAAAACTATATTATAAATTAAATAATATTTTTATAGTATTAATAATATTTAATTTATAATTTAATATGCAAGGAATTTGCTACACAGGTAATAATAAGTTAATCTGGTAATTTATAATTATTGAAAATCTTATATTTTTGGTAAACAAATATTTTGTATATTTGTTTACAATATTTAAAAAATTTTTATAAACGTATTTATCTTATTTAAGTGATAAACTCCAGGATACATTGTATTAGGGTAAGTAAAATATATAATATTAATCATAATATTAGTTATAATTTAATGTGAATTAAACAATAATAATGTATATATATAATAATAAACAGTTAATTCAATTCAGATAATTTTAAATTAAAAAATGTAATTCATAATTCGTATGTTATGAATATTATAATAATCACTGATTAAATCACAATACTTATGATAAGTGAAATGAAAATTAATATTGAGAATTATGTTTACTTTATGAATTAAATAATAATAATAATGTATAATATAATATTAAATAGTAAACAATTAATTCAATTCAGATAATTTTAATTCATAATTCGTATGTCATACGAATCTTATGATAATCACAAAACTTATAGGGTTTTAAAATTTTGATTTTATCCATAAAATGATTATTATAATATTATTATTAAATTAAATTTACATTCAATAATATATTGACATAATCCGCACATTAAAAAGCGCCACATTTAAAATTAAAAATCGACACAAGAGTCATAAGACATATGTCTTAAATTTGTATTTAATATATTAAATATTATCTACACATAATTATTATTTTAATATGATTGCCTATTATAATTAGAAATAGAGTAATTATTTATTTCTCCAAGTATTGTATACATTATATTTCAAACGAATGATATCATTATGATAAAATTAATATAAATTATCTACTTTATAATACGGTATTAATAATGTATTAATACCTTATATAGTGCATAAGTCATGCTACAAATAAATATGTATAAAATAATTTAACCATTATATCGTATATCTGATAATATCATATATATTATATATAATATATATATATATATTATATCAGTCCCAATATATAGTACCAATACAGTACACTAATGGTTTTTAATATATAAAATATAGATTATGCAGATTTTAATGTACGGATTATGTACTATTACCAATTACGATTACAATTATTATTAACATAATTATATTAAATATTATTAATTTACATATTATATGAATGGCATATATTTTATTAAAATTATCTATAACATCATTTATTATAATTATCTTTAATTATCAATATTTTCTCTAATAAACTTATATATTATTCTAATATAATCTATAATTATCATAATTATCATATTAGTTTCAATATTGATAATCGATATACATATATATTTATATAAAGTTTAGATAATAATTATAATATCATAAGCCTTATTTAATATTTCACATAATAGGGCTTTCACACCGATTCCATATTTATGTTCACGTATGTAGATTGGTTTACATGATTATTTTTCTGTTCGTAGAATATTCTTTTTATGGCGAAATTTTCACATATATATTAAAACCGATTTGGTATTTTTATAATTCAATTTGTATAGAAATTATCTTATTTTTCATGTACTGAGTAGACAAGGTACTGTGCACGTAACATACCAATTTTCTTTAAATTCACACATGAAAAAATGCATGTGCATGTATTTTTTGCACAATCTATGCACATGAAAATAAATAAATAGTTGGTATATAAGCCTTATAAAATTGAATTGTATACAATATTTTGATTTTTCTATTTAATAAAGTATAATAGTTTTAATTATTGTATCCTACTTAACAATATTAATAAAGTACCAATCATTTCGCACCAAGTAAATTCGTACCAAGTCAATCATACCGATAAAAAGTCAAATTATATATCTTATTCTATTAATATAGTCAGTGTAGGATAACAAATCTTTTTATAATTTTCCATTCATGTTTCTTTGATATTCAAATTATATAATTTTCCAATAGACTATAATTATACATTATATATAAAATTATAAAATCTATGTAACCTAGGTGCATGGTCTACGAAATGTTACAGTTGCATATTATAGAAATTAAATACCAAATCTCATGAGATTTAAATCAAAATTAAATAAGATCATTAACTTAAACTATTGTAAACTAGGTTATCTTCATACTTAAATTTATAAATAGAAATTAAATATGCTATAATATATTCTACATCTAACCTTAATATTGCAAAGAATTTGTTGATTAAGACATAGTATATTATTGTCTACGCTTAATTGATATGCTACAGAATAAAATTAAGTTGATCACATATGATGATGATGATAATTATCGTAGTATTATATGTATGAGAAACACAATGCACGCTACTACTAATCACAACGTATAAATTATCAATTGTAATATCATATAATAATTATATAATAACATATCATAAATAATATGTAAATAATTTCCAATTACTTAAATATTATTTATTCAAAAACCATCTAATTGTGTATACACATCTTATTTATAGGTAATTGATTAAACTGAAGATTAACTAGTTATATTGGCTTTCTGCTAATGTCTATGAATGATTGGAAGCTACTAAGGATATCAAAAATTGAAATTCTGCCATTGAAAAATCATTTTAGGTAAGATATATAATTATAATCATAAACCATATAATACACCTAGAGTATAATAGTCTCCTGGTATAATAATGTAAATATGTATTGTAAACTGTAATTATATTTAATATAATAAATTGTGTGTGTTCTATTAATTCTATATATGTTTTTTATTAACAATTTATAATAGGTATTTTGAATTTTCTTATAGTTTTATTTGGTAATTTTCTTGATTTTATTATATGTTCTATTGATATCCTTCTTATATGTATATAATAATCTGCTAGCATAGATAATAAAATATTCTCATTATGAGCAAAGTATTCATTTATCTGAATACTTTTTTGAATAATTGTAATATGTTCAGTATCCATATATTCTATTTATTAAAGAAAATAAATTTGTTGAAACATTTGTGAATTTAGAATATAATTTGGAAATATGTTCGTAAATATCTTAGATGGAATATATCTTTACTCGGTTGAGATAATATTCAATTATGAGTGTATTTTAATATTATAATCTATTAAATATTTATAATTATAATTATCAATATAAGTATATATTATATCATAAATATATCTATACTCGGTTGAGCTAATATTCAATTATGAGTGTATTTTAATATTATAATCTATTAAATATTTATAATTATCAATAAAAGTATATATTATATCATACATGTATTAGATATGAACTGCATGATAGAGTGTATTTATTGTGACATTTTTATTTTAATTATGTTATGTTATTGTTTAAAATCATAAATACTTATAGCGATAGACTACCTATGGTAGTTGATATATATATATATATATATATATATATATATTTATATCAAACTGGCGTTTTAAAATTAATTTATAAACTATATTATATTCTAGATTTTTAATTATATACTTAATTTTACAAATGCATGTCATACTATATATGCAGCTTCATGTATTTATAAAATAATAACATTTATAGTATGTTGTTTTATTGTATACTATAGTAATAACTAATACATTATCAGACATACAAAAAAATTGTATTTAATATTTAATATTTATATTCATAATGTAGTAATTTTTAATTGGATTTGATTATATATAAAATATGCTATAACACTTGGTATATATATTAATTAAAATTAGCCTGATAATAATATTTCGATATTTATAAAGATCGAATCACTAATCTGGATTAATGAAGAGTAACACAAGAAATTGGCTCACACGCTGAACTACTGGTGATGGTTATTGAAAGAAAACTGAAATGGTATTGTGATGTCTCAAGATCCATCTCAATGTCAAATACTATTCATCAAGTTACTGTGGTTGGCACATGAATAATAGCAAGACCAAAACTCAATGGTAAGATGAATGGACCATACAGAAATCAGCGAATCGATGAGAGTGACGACAAAACGAATGGAGTGAAATTTTCAAGAAATCAACTGCGCCTCTATGTCATCTTAAAGCTATATGATAGATTAAAGGTTAATAATATTTTATATAACTATGAAAATTAATATTTAAACACAGTGTATTTGATTTCTTTTATAATTACATCATGACCAAATTCAATATATAAATAGTTTAAATTAAAGATATATTTTATTCGCATTAATTTATTAGCACTATCAACTAATTTGTATCACTGATAACTAGGCCTTAATATGCCACCCAATTTTAATATATTATATATGCAAGCAATTTATTTATAAATATTATATCTAATTTTCATATCCCCAACAATACTATTGTAGTTGACTTTCAATTATTTTTAAGAGTTATATTTGGTTATGTATTTGGGGTGTATTTAATTTATAAATTAATTATATATTGAAAATATCTAACTTGAATTATTTAAACTGGTTAAAACGTTATAAATTAATATTTTGTGAATTATAATATTAAATTATATTTATTTTCATAATAGGGATCAACAAAGAAAATAATAGTCATTCAACTATAAGAGAAAATCCGTGACCTTCAGAGTTAATCTACTTGGTGAATTTGTGAGATGCTAGCATATCTGTGACGACAAACTCGGGATGAACAATATCAGTAGCTAGTCGTAATCGTACATGGTGATGTGGGCAGCGGCCCTTCCACCAGGAATATAAACACCGTGTAAATATAATAAAATAATATAGTCATACGAACACTAGGTATCACACTACGTATTCAGCGCACACACATAAGCCCTCCAACAATATCAATAGTTTATTAATTTATTTTCTGCTTATAGTGATTATGTTTATTTAGTATATGTACTACTATAATGAAGTGTAATGGAGATAACTCAATATTATTATAACTTGCATTATTATATTATTAATAATATTTAACATGATTTTTGGTTCAGTTTGATAATTAAATTAAATGTAAAATTGCTCTCGTCATCTACCCTAATTGACAACATAAAGTATTATTGTTAAATATTTGTTTGTATAGTATTAGTAGTATAATATTAGTTATAATAGAATGGAATAGTGTATTGGGTATAGTGTACAGCATATATTTGTATTATATTTAGTATGTTGTAAATTACTATATTTGACAGTATTCACAAGAGTAGTATTATGTATTATTTGTGCATATAAAGTAGATTTTGCGAATATTAACAAAATATAAATGTATTAGTCTTGGTTATTCTTTCAATATCTTAAATTAAAATAATATTTAAATAAATGTATATATATAAATTAATTTTATATTTAGGTATAAATATCAAGTACAAATATAATATAATATTTATTAAATAGTTACCGGTAATAATATTTCAAGTATTTATTATATGAAATGGACATATTTAAAAGTCTGACGCAGAAACTTATCTATAAAATCAAAATGGGGACAGAAGAAGGCGATGGATATGGACGATCCAGATATATTTTAATGTGTTAACCTAATATTAAGATACATCTAATACTATGATTATATTAATAGTCATTATTTATAAATAAGTTTTACATGTCAATTTCACAATAACAATTATGTATGATAATATATACAGTACGCTATTACACCATTTAAACATATACATATCTATAAGAAGGAATATAATATACATATGCATATTTATTGATTGCTATTAATATTGCATTATTATTATTATTCTACATTGTATTAGTACATACTGTATAATATAGGTATTATTAAAACAAAAACAAAAACAAAATAGTTGAATAATAAAATAATATGTATAATGGGTATATAATATACCTAGTATAATAAGAGTAAATAATTAGTAAATGTGTAACTATATAAAATTATATTTTATAATAACAAATATATATTATTAATAAATTATATATCACTACCTGTACAATTAATATATATATAAGTGTTACTATAGAAATGATATGATATAAATGTTAATAATTAATAACTTAAATAATTAGTACTATAACATTGTAGGTGGTTATCATTTTATAAATGATTGCATGTGATTACTGCAGTGTATATCATATATTATTTAAGAAAATTAATATTATATTTGATATAATATAGTAGTATATAAAATGTAAACCTAGTTGGTAATTTTAATTTGAAAATAGTATATTATACTAACTTAGTAACTAAGTATAATACTTGCAAGGTAATTTTATTTAAATCGTTTTTAAATATATTTAATTTAATAGCTTATACTTTAATTTATCAGTTTTTATAGTTCATATCATAGATTTATAGTTAACCGGTTTAGTATGTAACACACACTCTATGTTATATAGTATCATACTAAGAATGTAAGATAATAATTATTATAATAATATAATAATTTAAAATTCAACCTATTAGTATATAATTTACTAGCTTAATATTATATATTAATATGTTATTAAATTATGTATATAAACAAAATAAATATGTTAGGCATACACATGTTAAATGAATATATGATTTATATACTTTGAAATATTTAAATCAAGTAAAGTAATTTATAAATATTTAAATATTAAAAAATAACAAGTAAAGTATTTGATAAATATTTAAATATTTCAAAATAATATTTTGATTGGCTCATATAATATACTAATGTCAGAGTTCATAAATTAATTGCCAATTTAAAAAGATTTTAAATATAGGAACAAATTATATTTAAATAAAGCTAACTTTTAAACTAAAACATTATAATTCACAAAATAAATATATAAGTCATATTATCATTTCATAATATCACAGCTGTAAGATTATGTTATTTTAGATAATATTAAAATCATAAACCTAAAATGAATAAATTAATAACAAACATGGCCGTTTTATGTATTCTTTAACATGACAGATTTGAAAAACGTTCTGTAGCAATTCTAGTTAATAATATGATATATAATATATAACATTAGAAGTAGATAACTTATATCAATATAATACACTTGAATTCATTTATATTTGATAAGTATTATATATATAAAATCGATTTTAAAAAGTACACTCCACCCTAATATATATATATATAATAGACTAATATACATTATTATTATATATATAACTTATTAAATTAATTAATTACAAGATATAATTAAAAATTATCAATACAATTTTGACAATATTTCAAATCAGCCGAAACACCAGAATGTAATAATTGTATTTTAATTTTTTTTATTTGTTAACAAAAGATCTTATTAAATATTAAAATTGGGGTCAGAAATTTTTTCTTTAAAATTGGAATTAAAACGACATCTTAGGTAAAAAAAAAATTTCAAATTTCAAATTTATATAGAATTTCAGATACTTATTATATTTGTCATTATAGTTGTATTATTTATTATATTATTTATTTATTATATTTACTATATATTTATTATATGTATTTTGTTATATAATTTTCAATAAAATCAAAAATATCAGTTTATATTAACAAAGATGTGTGTTTTTATTTATACAATAATATTAAAATATACAATTTTTTAAATAATAAATATATACAATTATACAAAATAAAAAAAATCGCGTTTTGTAGAACGCTTAGGAAATAGTTTTCTATGCATTAGTGTAACATTTATTATTGCATCTCGTTCTTCATGAGACACAATTGTTTTTGAAGTTTGAGATACCAAACGAATATGACGTTCCACGTTTTGTGTATGACTAGGATATTTATCAAATATAATAATAGGAACGACACTTTGTTTGTATTCATGTAATACTCTGTAGGTTATATCATTATAATGATATATATATATATATATATATATATATATATATATAACATTAACACTGTTGATACTTTTTTATTTTATTAATGATATCCAATTATCTATTGACTTTGGTTCGTATATAGGCAGGATTAAAAGTGGGTATTGATGCACGATACCAAATATCACGAATGCGTTATACAGTTTCAAATACTGCACTTGCGATATTTTTGGATTTTATGGAAGTAAAATGCAAATAGACATCTATATATGTTGGCAACCTTTTGTATGACATGTTTTGATACAGGTTTAAAATAATCAATACATTTAGATATTGATCTTAAATCCATTTTATTAATGTTTTAGAAATAAATAAAATGTATAAAATCGTTTTGTTTACACCTGTCGTTTAAATTATCACGTGATAGGAGAAATTAGTAAATATTTTTATAAAAAAATACATTTTTGTCTTTCGCACTATCTAATTGACCTAATTAAATTCTAAAAAAAAATATGTGATATAGTATACCCATGTGTGCGCCTATCACAGTTGTTTTATTAGTGTTCAATAAAAATGACTACCCTTAGCGACCGTTCCTTCACGTAAATGGTAAGGAGGACGATTATAAAACGCGTTCCTTGCGGATTTTAAAACATTTATAACTACACCTCGGATAAGGAAATTCTAATGTGAAGTATAATGTTTGTCTATTCATTTATTTTATTATGCAGACACGAAAATGAATATATCAAAGATATCGATTATCTACAGGGTTGTATTTTTTACTCACTTTTTATTTTTATTTTTTATAATTATAAGCAATAAATGTAAAGAATGTTATTTTTGTATTTTCGTTATATTTATTATATTTATTTTATTAATATTATATATTTATATAAGAACAACAAGAAAGCAAAGAAGAAGAACATGAATATATCAATGATATTTATATTATATATATTAAAATAAATATTATTTAATTAATTAATTGTCTTACTTATAAATATCTCATAAAACCTAATAAATATCTATTGTGAAAAATACAAAACTCCTAGTATAGTATCAATATATTTGGTATATTCTTGGACAAGTACATTTATTATTGATAAACTCATATATTCCAGATAATAAGTGTAGATAATCGATATATTTGATATATTCATGTTCTTGTCTGTATAATAAAATAAATGAATAGATATACATTATACTTCACATTAGAATTTCCTTATCCGAGGTGTAGGAACTTATCCTAGTTACAAATGTTTTAGAATCGGTAATGATTATAATCGTTCTCCTTACCTATTAAGTGAAGGAACGCGAACGGACGCTTGTTCACATAATTATGATTATAATCATTAACTAGTACTTCAGTTATACTCTCTCAATCTTACTGTTGGGCATTATAGGGTAATATAGGGTAATAGAGGGCAATATAGGGCAATAGAGGGCAATATAGGGTAATAGAGGGTAATAGAGGGCAATAGAGGGCAATAGAGGGTAATAGAGGGCAATAGAGGGCAATAGAGTGTAATAGAGGGCAATAGAGAGTAATAGAGGGCAGTAGTGGGCATTATAGCGTAGTAGAGGGCATTATAGCGTAGTAGAGGGCAATATAGGGCAATAGAGGGCAGTAGAGGGCAGTATACCTCGGATATACCATGTTTACACCACAACAGCAACACTTCTAGTTGTGAACTACAGTGTACCACAACGATGTTCACTCTGTTAACATCGCGGCCACAAATCTGCTCCTCGAGTATTAAGCTTACGTCTATTACGTATATTACCCCTCAGATCGCATAGTTGGCGAATATCACACATAACGGTATTTCGTAGATCTTCAAGCGTTCTCGTTGATGTTAGATTTCATCGGTACGCAATCGAGCGGTTACGCTCCGATGCGCAATGATGACACTGGTGTTCTTACCCCGATCCGATATGTTGTTATCTCTTGTGTATTAAGCTCTAACATGAGTGCGGGGCGCCCTCTATCTCTCGTTTACCTATATAATATAGGCCTTGTGTAATGCATTCCTAATTCGATTTTGTACACAAAAAATGAACAGCGCCACCTATATAGGTTCAATTTTCGGAAAAAAAAGTGTTTATTATAATGTAAATACGTATCAAACTATACATGTTTGTTTCGGAAATATGTGCCTATATTAGGTGGGTAGTGTCCAGCATGAGGGTGCCAAATATTAGGGTTGGGAGGTGATGGTGGTAGATACTGACTAATATGTCGGATACTATAGTGACGCTGTGTCAGTGTATCTAAACATTAACAGTGTATACACAAACGTATCATAACAATGTATAGTTATAGACGCTAACTCACGCACGATATTACATAATATACTATAACACATATCATATCTATTGAACGTATCTATTGAATGTATCATCATTATTATAATAATTATTTATCGTATTATCAAAGTTTAACTATTATATTTGTAATATTTGTTATATTTAAATATGTTATAGCATATATATTATTATTATTATTATATATATATATATATATATATATGTATATTTTTATTATTTAATATTTTATATAATTATATGTTTAAAACCTATAATATATATGAATACAAATAAATATTAATCATTTTCGAATAATTATATTTCGACTCATTAATAATTATTTAATCGCAACGCTAATGGGATATTCGCTACGAGTGTATATTATACGTATATGCGTGTATGCGTGTGTATATGTATGCGTATATATGTGTGTGATAGCGGGCCTTGTGTGCAACTCGTTGAACAATGGCCTACATATAAGTGTGGTCTATATAATCATGGTAATTACGTGAAGAGTAGTACGGTGACGTCATTCATTCATAGTTATATATATATATATATATTCTAAATATACACACACACATATATATATATATATATATATATATATATATATACACATACACGTATAACAATACAATATTACGTATAACAATACGTTTATATTTGTAATGGTAACAATAATCGTAGTGGAATATTTCTAAATACGATTACATCATCAGTATGCGTGTTTATGACGTCATGAAATTCACACTTTAATTCCTCAACTATCACGTAACAGGCAAACGAAGTGAAGCTATCGCGGGAACAAATCGATGGTTAGTAACATTATTGTAATCATTAAGTACAGTTACTTCAACCGTTACGTATATGAATAGAGGTGTCGTTACTTATAACAGTAAGTTACTGCTGTCAGTAGAAGTACCATTAATAGTAGTGTAACTGTAACTACATCCGCCACCTGCAGTTCCATATGTGCATATAGGTATGTTGTTACGTACTACATATGCCAAGGATGACGTCATATAGCTAGTACTTGTTTGCAGTATATATATATACGATATTAGCGTCAAGCTTAAATAACATATCATTATCATCAATTCCAATGTATTCATATATTCCTATGAAAAACCATAGATTTTATCGTTTGGATTTGATTACATTTAATTAATAATAATTTCATAATTATTTAATTAATATTATAACAATCTTAATTATTTACTCTATATTTATATATGTATATATTATTATTTATTTAAAAAAAATAAATTCTAACTTAAATAAAATTATATATATATATATATATATATATATATATATTATAATATATATATATATATATATATATATATAAATAAATTATTGTTACTAAAATATAATTATTTATACAAAGATAGGATAGAAAATATATAAAAATATTGAATTATATATACATGTATCATATGATACATATGCTACATTGAATATTGATGATAGACATTTAATAGTATAATAACAAGTTAACTTATTATGAATTAATAAAAAATAAGCAATGCGCATGCGTGTATTATGATGAAAGGTTGTATTTGCGGATGTTAACGTTTAACCTTCAGAAGGGGTTTAACCTTCAGTAAGACGCACTACATGTGATATGTTATCATATAATACCCATATATGGATATCACCTATAGGTAAACATACCATATATCTTCGTGGTTATTAGTCATGTATATATTTTATAATTGCAATTAACATACTATTATATTTAAATAACACAATGGTTATATATCTAGAGGCATACATTGCTATAGTTACATTATTCCTTATCCAAATATCGCTCAGACTATATGTTGATATTAATATATTATACTTATTCGATATATGATAATGATGATGATGATATACGTTTTATTAGGCACAAAAATAGGGTCATGTATGACCCCTTCACTCGTGCGGGAGAAAATAATAATAAGATAATAATAATACAATAATAATTTAATAATAATAATAGGTTGAATAGAACACGAGACAAAAATAATAATGTAGATAATTTAATGATTAAATTAATGATTAGAGGTAGAGAGAAAATAAGAATTAGATTTATAAATCTTATGTGGGATCTAATAGAATGAATGGTAGGAGGGAGGGAATTCCATATGGTGGGACCGGAATTTTTAAAAGCTCTATAATTTAGGGAAGTTTTACTAGATTTTCGGGAGATAATGAGAGGAGCATTTTGGTAACGAAGAGATGGTAATATTGTACGTTTTTTAATTAGATCAGAGATATAGCTAGGGGTGACAGAATATATTGATTTATGGATTATAGAAAGCACACGTAATTTACACCTGAGGGAGAAGGGTAGCCATATACGAGATGATTGATGAGATGTTGTAGTAGAGTGATCCAGTCGTGTTATACAGTAAGCAGTACGTATTGATGAACGGATAATCCGATTTAGTGGAGCAGTAGATGTAGCAGTAAGTAAATTCAGTAGGGAAGAACAGTAGTCAAGTCGGGAAAGTGCATTTATTAGA
The DNA here is from genome assembly GCA_964019155.1 of Osedax fenrisi. Classification (NCBI taxonomy): domain Eukaryota; kingdom Metazoa; phylum Annelida; class Polychaeta; order Sabellida; family Siboglinidae; genus Osedax; species Osedax fenrisi. Next base: position 86,541,690 of record OZ025239.1, on the reverse strand, counting down.
GTTTTAGTAAGGTTTCTGGAGAGTGATGTCCGTATTTTTTAAGTTTTTAATGAAAGTTGGAGGATTTTGTAATGGATGATATGTGATTCTAAAATGATAATTGTCATAAAATACTAAACCTAGGTTTTTGGAGGAATGGGAAGGAGAAATAATCATTTTATTTAAAGTAAAGTTTGGAAAGGAAGTATCAGAAGTAGATATGTTAAGTAGAGTAGTCTTAGATGAATTAACTAGTAGTTTATTGGAGAGGGTATATGACATTAATCATAGACTTTAACAACATTTATATATAAACATATATGTATATATCAATTCACAAATGTAATATCTATCAATATACTTACATGTTGAAATTAATAATTAGTTTAAATATGTAAACAATTAAACAAAGGGTATAATTAAAAATTTGGGTTATAACTTGGTTTATAAGAGTAATTATTGTATATTATATGTTAATATAGCTATATAGCCTCGGCTGTTTATTGCAATAAATAAATGAATGTTTGGAATAATTTGGAAGGGGAATAATGGGTTAATTATTCAAATAACATTATTCAACCAATGAGAGATTCTAGAAATGAGAGATTTTTATAATAATATATCTCAAGGTAGACATTAAGGTAGACAGTATGGTAGAAATTAAGGTAGACATTAAGGTAGACATTAATATATACATTAAGGTATACATTAATGTATATATTATGGTATACATTAAGGTAGAAATTAAGGTATACATTAAGGTAGAAATTAAGGTATATATTAAGGTAGACATAGCGGTATACATTAAAGTAGACATTAAGGTAGACATTAAGGTATACATTAAGGTAGACCTTAAGAAGTTGTACTACTTGTTACTGCCGTTATCCGATTGATAATAAAGAGTAACTCAAACTAGTATGTTATTTACTCTAATCAAATGAATCCCATCAAGATATATATATATATATATATATATATATATATATATATATATATATATATATATATATCTATTATCTATAGATAGTCTATATATAGTCTATATGCATATTAGTTAAATATAAATATACTTGATATATGCATAAATTCTCAATATATTAATGTTCCTAATATATACATATATAGATTACCTAATGATTAGCTATTATATAATAGTGCAGATTAACGTACACATTCCGTTAATGAGTCACCATAGTATGACTACTTAATGAGTCACAATAGTATGACTACTTAATGAGTCACCATAGTAATACGGACACACGTATTCAGATTTAGTACATTCTAGAACTATTCGTTATATACCTATCTATACCCCTAGTAGTAAAGCCTACTATTGGTGGGGGACCTAACCCGTAATATTGGGGTATACGCGAGTACATGGTATACACTTTCGTGACCTCTGAGTAATACGATGTGACCTCTAATTTATACCTCGTGTTCTTTTATCACGAATATCACGTAATTAAGGCGTGAAAATGATCGCTTTTGAAAATTAAACTATAATATATATATATATATATATATATATATAAAACTGACTGTGTGGCTCAGTTGGCTAAGGCGTCAGATACACAAGCAGTATGACAAGGTTTCAAGCCCTGTCCGGACTATTAAAATAGGTCTTAAAATATTATTTAGAAGTGATATTATATAATTGTTTATAAATAAATGATCGGCTCTCGATAAAACCATGAATGCTTTTACATGAGAGCGTTTCGAAGGGACATTAGAGCCATATATGGTTATACGTGAAAACATCATCTAAGTTCCTGGATAGGATGAAAGGACTCAACCAAAATAAAATAACAATAACACTAACAATATATATATATAGATATATATATATATATATATATATATATATAATATGATTATATCGAGAATTCTGACTATCTGGTTTCATTATTTCTTTTGTTGGACACACTCAACATATCCAGTTTCTCAGTGAACATGCACGTTTCATAGAAATAGAGCCACGTGACGCGATACCACTACGACGTTAACAATTACACGTTACAACCACCACTGCCCCCTACATGTCAGACTGTACACTACATTGTACATGCCAGTCAGTACATGCACGAACATCTGCAGCCTAGAACGATAGCCTATCAACGACTATCGTTAAGCGGGTGCAGCTGTACCTAGAATCTAAGCCGGTTTAATCCCGTACGATATAGCAGTACTGGGTACCATTACGCACTATTCCCTGTGGAGATAGATGACTCATTCCCTGAGACTAACCTACTTAGATGGTACACAATGTATAATTGATGTTTAGCTAATTCTTTAAACAATACCGATACTGATTTTATAGATATTGTTTGGAAAGTTGTAATGTATCACTTAACAAATGTATTTATTTATATAATATTTATATAAATGGTAATATTTATTTAATTAATTAATATTAATATTAATATTACTAATATTGCATTGCATTTCCATTTATTTATTATATATAAATGATATTATTACACAAATAATTATTAAATATTGATTATTATTGTGTAAATAATGTACTTAAGAATTATGAATGCGATATTTAAATTATATTTATTCTGTGTTCCTTAAACTAGCTTCTAATTCTAACCAATCATTTATTCAGACTATTTTGAAACCGACGATTCCGGTATGATTATAGAACTATGGCCTAGTTTATTATATTATTATAGTTTGCTTAAACATTAAGCAACTGTTATTACACACACACACATATATATAGATATATATATATATATATATATATATATATATATATATATATATATATATATATGTATATCATAATGCGTTTAAAGAATCATGTAATACATATTAAATATAGTAAAACTTTATTAATGTTTCTTATTAACTTTTACAACATGATTCTCTTAACGCTTTATGCTTTTAATCACTCTAGTTCTTAAGGAGTTATTTAGTCATTAAGTGCACTACTACTACTAATAATACTACTACTACTACTACTACTACTACTACTACTACTACTACTACTACTACTACTACTACTACTACTACTACTACTACTACTACTACTACTACTACTACTACTACTACTACTACTACTACTACTACTACTACTACTACTACTACTACTACTACTACTACTACTACTACTACTACTACTACTACTACTACTACTACTACTACTACTACTACTACTACTACTACTACTACTACTACTACTACTACTACTACTACTACTACTACTACTACTACTACTACTACTACTACTACTACTACTACTACTACTACTACTACTACTACTACTACTACTACTACTACTACTACTACTACTACTACTACTACTACTACTACTACTACTACTACTACTACTACTACTACTACTACTACTACTACTACTACTACTACTACTACTACTACTACTACTACTACTACTACTACTACTACTACTACTACTACTACTACTACTACTACTACTACTACTACTACTACTACTACTACTACTACTACTACTACTACTACTACTACTACTACTACTACTACTACTACTACTACTACTACTACTACTACTACTACTACTACTACTACTACTACTACTACTACTACTACTACCTCACAGATGAATGTGGCACCACCCGGTGTAACATTAGATAGCTATTTAGATATGTCACTCACGCATAGTCCCCACAATAGTTCCAGCATTCACTGCCGCAATCACACACAGACGCATACACACCTACATTCACACTAACTAGCTCCACTTAGATACGCCCACTTATAGTAACCTTAATAAAAACAAACATGACATCATCACGTGACAGAATTCAAAGAAGCATTCTCCCTGTTCGACAAGAATGGCGACGGTTTCATCTCTTCCAACGAGTTGGGCATCGTAATGAGGTCACTAGGTCGTAACCCCACGGAGGCAGAACTTCAGGATATGATCGACGAAGTGGATAACGACGGTTAGTTGCATGATTCCGAATTACGTGATAATTAAGCCACGTGGTATTGATATCAACACGTGACCTACCGTTACGTTTAGTACTAACGTGTATCAACAACGAATGTACTTATGTATATTAATATATTAATATACATAAGTATATATATACACATATTTAACGTTAATAATGTATATACAGCGATTACTTACACATATTTTCTTATATAATCTCTGATATATTCGGATAGTATCGGTTATTCTCGGATAAGATTATTAATCTAGATTATTTCTGATATAAATATTTAATTAGATCTAAAACAGTAATTCGAGTTAATGTTTTTTTACAAGTATGCTATATTCATCACAAACACACACACGCGCACACACACACGCATATATATATACTAGAGGTGGTGTGGCGCTGCCATGCTATATATGTGTTATGTATGTCAAGTTAAACGGAGGTGGTACCAGTGATTACACGGTGCCAGACTTTAACAGTATTAGCTTAACAGTATTATAATAGTATACAGTGAAATCCCAGCCCGACACATCCACCGTTTTTGGCTTATTGATTTCGTATATATGTATTTATAAATAGCAAGAACTGGGCCTTATTATTTATTTTGTATATCATTTTAGAGATATATATATATACTATCGATAGTATAGTCATTTGTATTATAATAAATGAAAGACTGCAAGGGCATGCGTATGTTTACCAACATATTTACTATAAGCGATATATATATATCGATAATAAATTATAATTTAACTAATTAATGGAACCGAATTGGCTTAAATTCATCGATTTATTAAAATAAACACACGTATACACAATCTGAATTATATATATATATATATATATATTAACATAGTCTTATAAATTAATCTAGAATATTTATGTAAATATATATATATAGTAAACATATATTGTTTAATATAATAGAGTACACACTCACATCTATTTATATATATATATATATATATATATAAATATATTAATATATTCACGGTGGTATTAATAGAATTACTAAATATAAATGATAATAGATAATGATGTGGTGTTATACAAATAATGATCACGTACATCGGGTCATGATAGCGTTCGTGTAGTCTGTTTCTATAGGCTCAACATAACTTCATTATGCTGACAATGCATACTTATACATGAGATACGGATAAACAATGAGATGCGGGTACACACTGAGATATAGATAGATAATAAGTTATTATTCTACATGATTATTTGGTACACAATTTCGTGTCCACCAATTAATTATGGCAATTAATGTATTACTTTTGGTAAACATTTTACTAATAATGATAGTATAATATTAATATATATTAATTATATTTGTATATTATTTACAAATAATATTAAAATCTAGAGAATAAGTGTGTTAACATAATGATTGAATTAATACTCTATATATATATTGGATGCATAAATATAACTGTTTAGTATAGATACCAATTTAATTTTACCATTAAATGAAATATATAGTATTATTGCATATAGTTGTATTACTTATGGATCATATATATTATATGAACAAATACAATTTTACATTCATAATCAATATATATTTTTAATTAATTAATTAATTTATTTATTTATTTATATGTTTAAAAATAATTACACCTGTGCGTTATTTGTTGTTCATTATTAAGGGTAGAACACACCTTAATAAGTATTCAAGTTAGAGGCTATAATTTAGAGTTATGCTTCATATACTTATATGCTTTATACTTATGTCAATACAAAAAAATCTTAATATTAGCGGCAAAATAATAAATTATACATACTATATATTTATAGACATTATTTTATATGTTTTTTTAATATTCATGATTTTGAAAAAATAATTAAATATATTCAAATGGTATAACATAATTAAGTAATATGCACACTTTCACCTACATGGCTATCTTTTTTTAAATGTCAACCAAATGATTAAATGTTGCATTGTCTACCAAATGGTTATACTATGATTATATATATAACTGCCTTTTTCGCTCAGTTGGCTAAGGTGTCAGGCACACAGGCATTAGGACGTGAGTTCAGGCATCGTCCGGACCATTAATTAATTGTTTAGTTTGTATATAAATAAATGATCGTCTCTCGTTAACACCATGGATGCCGTAATATGAGAGAGGTTGCGAAGGCACATTATAATGTCTATAATCTATAGATCTATAATCTATAATCTATAGATCCGTATGGTTATAAGTGAAAACTTCATATAGGTTCCTGGATAATATATATATATATATATATATATATATATATATATATATATATTAATAATACTTTATTATTAGATTAAACAATTATATGACAATTTCATATTTGTAATACCCTTCCCATAAGTTAAAATATAAGCTAAATATATCGGTAACATATATGTATTTATTTTATTTTGAATCAGACATGCATAACATAGGTCCATAGAGTATACATTTAATTAAAATGAACACTAACTATTAAACTAAAACGAAATCTAAAGTAGTATTTAACTAAAGAGTTATACCATAAGGTGATTATAAAATGTACGTAATTTAATTATTAAATTATTAACATTATCATATAAAAATATCAATGATGCGCTATTTTGACGCCTTTAGTTTATCACTATACGATAAGCGTTATTATATGCTACCTTAATTGTTCGCATGTTGGTCCTATTTGGTAACCAAATACTACTAAGGTTGATATTTGAAATAAATTAATTAAAAAGAATAATATTAGTAGCCTAATCGCAATGGCTTTAACAATTATTCGATATCATATAGATACTTTATATATGAGTAAGTTACACCTGCACATACACGCTATATATAATAACCTATTTAATGTATTACATTCGAATACTTTTAAGCTCGCCACCATGTTTTATATTAACTTATATTTATGAATAGATAATAGTATTATTTTTATTTTAAAACCCATAATTCTTAATATTTAGTCATATCATATATTGTTACATATTTTAATATTTATATCATTTTAAACTAATTAACATATTTGAAACATCTTTATTGATAGACTATGTAGGTATGTATGTATTATATATATAGAATATGTATACACTATATTATATACACTGATATTTCAATTAATTCTAGGTTTATTATAATAGCACATTTATGTTAATATTATACATGTATATTATATAACTGTATAAGTTGGTATATATTTTCTTTATGATATTAATTATTAAAAAAGTGAGCGTTATCATCTGTGACACAATTGTATTATACCATTAGGGTATTATATAACACATTATTATATATAATCGATAAATGTCATAATAGAGCAATATAATATCCGAATTAAATACTCTCTGCTTGACAATTTTTACAATAATCATAGAAAATGTGTATAGATATATAAATATAGTTTTATTATGATTCTAAATTTTATATTCTTAATTCTAATCTTATCCTCTAAAGCATATTTATCATTTGCCCTTAATCTGGTAAGTAATTCATATTATTATTAATATATGCTTGATATATGCTTAATATCCTATTCATATATTTATATGCTTAATGTATATATATATATATATATATATACATCTCGAATATACCCATATGATTATTATGGCGTATTTCAAAGTAAGCACGTCCTATCAATTATATGCATACTACACTTAAGTACTGTTGTACGTATATCATTATTTGTAGTCGTCTATTAGTCAATAGTTGAACATGTATTATGTGTATGTTATGTGTATTATGTGTATCATATTCGTATACGACTTAGAAGCTATAGCTTCTAATTCGTAATTTTAATAACTTTGTTTAATATATATTATTGTATTTAAAAGATATACAATTGGAATCACTGTTCTGCGTATTGCGACATTTTGATAATTCAATTATATATATATATGTCGTTTATTTATTTTATATTTATAATTTAAAAAACTATTGTCAAATTAATATTATATAATATGATATTTTTACTACGAATTATCATAAATATAAATTCAAAACAAATATAATTTATTTATCTATTACTTTATGCGATTATAGCTGTTCAGTTATTAGGATGACATACTAATATCGTAATCTATTTAGTTTAACATGCATACAATGTTATCATGTAGTATTTTAATTATATAAATATAGGTATACCTTATATGGTGCAGTATTCATATGGTTTGTAGACTATAGCGCTGTAGTTAGTATCTAGCTACATCAACCATCTAACCATAACAAACGTAATGGAAGGCCGAGCTTGTATGACATTTACTGATGGTTTCATAGTTTTGCAAGTCAAGACTCATACAATACCTGCAAGTGGCATAACACGATAAACTGTTTACTTTGTATCCATGGATAGCCTGCAGGCTAAATTGTAGGTGATCTAGGAGAAGTTAACTACGCTTACAAATCTGTCTGCTTGTAGTGAGACCTCTTTAGGTAAAGGCTAAGAGAGTGTAACTCTGAAAACCTATACGCTTTTACATTAGTTGCGCACATGGCAGTATTAGAAAATGAAATACATGATAAGTACAACAAACAACATTAGGGCTAAATACCCTAATTTAACCTTACCTTCAAGCGAAACGATCTCTAATGAGAAGTATGACGGACCTACTCCAAATCCGCAAGGAAGGCTAGATCTTGAGATACACGTAGGTAATAAGGCCAAACTATTAAGATGCAAACGAGAAATCGTCGTGAATGTTAGAACAATCCGAAATATCATAAACAACTAAAACTCAAGTATAATTTCGAAAGTCATGATCTAGATATAGGACTACTTGGAATATAGGAAAAATCAAAGTATGCATGATTAAGCTGGTAAGTATAATAATATTGGACAGAACACACTTATAATAACATCATCATGGACAAATGATCAAGGTGTATCAACAGTATATAAACTTCACCTTCCTAAACATTTACCAAAATCTCCTCCAATTAACATTAACAGACAAATGATCAAGTACTCAACTCATGTCAACAATATTGGTGTTATATTTGACAGTACTTTTTGTTTGAATAGACATGTCTAGGACAGGTGCACCTATCTCACATAATAGCTACTAAACTATCAACTACATTCACTATGCCTTATTCGCTATTCAATATCAATACCCACCGCTACTATTATAGATTCTGCCTACATCCTACCTCTACTCCTGAATAGACGCTTCTACTGCAATGTTATCCTTTACAATACCACCTCATCGTATATTACTAAACTCCAAATTCTATAGCTAGGTGTATATTCAATATACCAAAATACTCCCATATTCATCAATCTCCATTCCTAGTTAAATTCCATTGGAAACCTGTATGACATATATTCCTCTAAGAAACTTATCTGGCACATAGATAAATCTACCATGACACTCGAGTATAGTAGAAATGTATTGGGGGAGCGTGAAGTGGGGACCCAAACTACCTAGCATCCCTACTCAAACTTACCTACTAGTACCACTACACGCTCTACAAATACGTTTCTACTTCATCCTACATCCTAAACATAACTTACATTCAACTAACACTCGCGACTGGGTAATATCTGTCCCATACTACTGAACACTCTCCCTATAGGGATGTATATACCATTATGCACGACACCATCAACTCCAAACGCTAAGACATTTCTTAAAACGCATTTATTCAATGTACACAATTAATTGTACACATATATGGATGGCCGATCGCTTTATAAGTACAGTTTGCAGTCCAAACATGTAAAATGTAATGTAATGTATGTAAATAGATTACAGTGGCGTATTAACATTACAATTATATTTAAAGTTATTATTATAAAATCTATGTTTACCACAACCGATCAGAATATCTATATTTTTTCGAGCCCTCTCTTTATTCCTTATTGTTCTTTATAATTAGTCATAATTAGTAATTTCATTGTTACGATTATATTTCGTTTTATTGTTTGCGTTATTCAATTTATGTTTTACTTTCTTTACTTTTTAAATTAAAATTACTTCTATATACATACCTATCTGTATAATTACCTATTATATATTATTTATATAAATTATTTTTTAATATTTGGACCCGGATATAAAAATAAACTAGAAACTATTAATTATAATTAATACAATATTACAATGAGAATATATGAAGTTTAAATAATAATTACCTTGATTGCATATATGTACTATTTATTATAATGATTATTTGATGGCCATGGGTGTGCTCTATATTAAATAAACAACACTATATATGTATATCACCGTATCTGCATTTATTATACCATAGAATAGATACATTTAGTTCAATATCGTAATAATACTAAATAAGATAATACAATTAATGTAAACCGTTCTTTATGTACACACACACTTATAAGAATATATGCACACTTATAAACATAGGTAGTAGTGTAAATATGTATACGTGCAATAACGCAACGTTCATATGAATACTATTGTACTCTATTAATCTGTGCGTACGACGTACATAAACTAATACGTTTAATGAAGTCTACTAATGATGTAGAACAGACGCGCGCACATGCACACGCGCGTGTGTGCATGCGTGTATTAATACACGTTACAGACGTTATTACAGTTGTTATTCGAAATACATAATGTATATATATATATAATATATAATATATATATATATATATATATATATATATATATATATATATATATATTTAAAAATAGATATAAAAATTAATAAATATTTATTTTTAAATAGAATAATTATTAAGTATTTATCAATATCATATTAAAAGGTATGTATATAAGAGATACACATGAGTATGCAGATATGAGTTTTGAAACTTTCAAATCTCAACATTTACAATAAAGTATGAATAAAAGGGAAACATAATATACAAACGAAAACAATATATTATTAATATATTTAAAGTCACCAAGACAATTTTACCGGGAATTGATCATAATAATCATCACATAAGTACCCAACATGCCCTAAAGGGATTTATTGTCTACCCATTGGGTACATCTAAATATTACTGATGCATTCGTAATTCAAGAACGTGTACTTGAACGACTTGTTTCCGCAGCAGATGAATCCGGTACCGGAAGTGCCCGGGTTGACCTTTCCGTCGCAGCACATATGACTTACCAGGAAGTAGCGTACTCCGCCGCATTCTATGTGGGTGCGTGTGTGTGCGTATGAGTGCGTGATGCATAAGTGATCTATTTATAGCTAATTATATTATATATATGCATATAATATTATATTAAGGGGGAGGGGAGCCTTGTTATGAGCGTCGTATGGTTAGAGATGACATATGGTGGTAGTTAAATGCACCCCTACATGCACCCCTAATAGTGGCCCCTATAGTTTAGAGTGAAATAAGGGATACCCCTAATTAATCGCCGCATTTTAAACGGAGTAGGACGTGACTGTGGATAACCGGAAACAAGAGAAACCACGTGATACAATATCTATAATAATGCGTTGATATTATGCATTAGTTATAACGCTATGGGTGTACCCGATATAGATGTCGTAGTACAGGTATGTGTGTGCGTATGTGCATACCTGTGTAGGTGTGTGTGTGTGAGTAATGGTAATAGACATCATTCCGTAGAAAATAAACACACAGAATATACTATGTTAGTTTTTTTGTACATGTATATATAATAGATCTATCGATAAACATATTTATTTTTATTAATATTATATATATATATATATATTATTCAATATATCGACATTTACATATATAAGCTTAGCGACATATAACCTTTAAGATGTCACGTGTCATGTATGTATAACTGACACTCTATTACAGCGTATATGTCGCGCAGCATCATTATTACATAATATAACTAGTATTAGGTGAACGCTACGTGACGTCATTGTAACTCGTTGTAAGTGTAGCATAGGTGTAGCATAGGTGTACATTTGTTAACAGGTGTACACTCATAGTGGCCAAGTGGTGTACACTTTACGTAAAGTAGTAGGCTAATATATTAGCTTAATATAGTCTATAGGCTAAGAATGTGTTTGTTGTAGCAGGACAGTTGTACATATGAACAGAAGGACCACTACATACGCAGGTACCAACTGACCGCCGACCTGACCGCCGATGCGTGCTAAACAATACTAACGTGAGAACATAGTCTTTCTTACGTAATCGACGGTGTCGTCGAGGTAGTGCTTGCGTTCCCTTACGTAATCCTTCAGTATCGTAATCATACCTTTATCTTCGGCGATCACTTGGTAGTTATCGAGGCCGCTAGGAATGCCACTAGTATCGAAGTGACCCCTGTCTATGTTGGCGACGGCGACCAATCGAGCATGCGCATTGCTCGGTCGCCTGTCTACGTAGTATCCTTTCCTAGCCCCACCACCCCCAGACTCTTCTCTAGCCCGTTCTAACTCCTCTCTCTTCCTATCCTCCTCCGTTCGGTGTGGCAATCCGTACGTCGATAACAATAGACATCCGAAGAGCAAACAATAAACGTTAGGCGACTGCATGCCTACAGTAGGTAATAGCGCTGCAACTTTCTCTACAGTGCGTTACGCCTTCTAAACACTTCAGCCTTCGGTGAGTCATAGTCAGGGTTTAGAGAGGCTGGCGCGTTGTTGTTGACGGTGGCGGTGAGTCATCAACAGCGAACCGTTCGGAACGAGTACTTTTCGAGGGATGGCGGGCGTTTGTACGCGTGCGGCGTGTACTAAAGTTTCTGTCGTTCCGTCAACCGCGTCGTAGTTTATTTAATTACTTCAATATTGACCGATGTGCTTATACTTATGTTCGCGTACGTGTGTGTGTATGTGTGTGTGTCCTCGCAGGCGCGTATAGGTTCGCGTGTACTTGTGTAGGTTTAACATCGAAACCATGCGCAGATTTAGGGTAGATTGTGATCTAAAACTGAAACCAAACTTGCGGAATTATTATTATCAGGAATTATTGAGGTTTTCATGGATAAATCATTTAATATATCTGGGAATATTCGTAAATGTGGCCTCACTTTGAGATATTCTATTTATAGATATGCATTAGGTGTTTGTGTGTGTGTGTGCATCTTCATCTCGTTATTGTATTCATCTCTTAATGTTCACTTCGATCTAGTATATCACAGTTATTGTTAAATAAATATTTGTAAACACACATATATATATATATATACTTAAGTAGTCATATGATTATGAAATTTATTTTACCACCAAATATGGTTAATATAACTGAATATATTTATTAAATTTTTTTAAAGAATAAATATTCATAGATTAGTCACTAAATAAATACTTACTTTAATCTGCAGCTCCATGGAAGTAACACTGATGTATAAACTTAATTATTACTAATTTTAATCGTCACATTTATAATTTATAATACAACTATATATTTAAACCATAATAATTAATTAATACTTTTGGTGTATTTGTCGTACAAAATACCATATAATATGTTATTATTGTAGTATTACTATATACTATAGTATTATCAGGGAGATACCCTGATATTATGTAATATACTAGTGTTAACATAATAGTGAATGATACATTAAGACGAATATAAGAATATATATGTATAATATACATTATATATATATATATATATATATATATAAATATATATATATATATATATATATATATATATATATATATATATATATATATATATATATATATATATATGTGTGTGTGTATGTGTAATAGACTATTATGTAACTTATAATACTAATATAGTGATACATAATTCTGCTACTATATTGTTAATCAATATATGTATATATGTATGTATATATGTAGTTACGTGTACGTGTACGTGTACTAACATCATAGGTATACAATGTGTACTAACATCATAGGTATACAATGTGTACTAACATCATAGGTATACAATGTGTACAAACATCATAGGTATACAATGTGTACTAACATCATAGGTATACAATGTGTACTAACATCATAGGTATACCATGTGTACTAACATCATAGGTATACAATGTGTACTAACATCATAGGTATACCATGTGTACTAACATCATAGGTATACAATGTGTACTAACATCATAGGTATACAATGTGTACTAACATCATAGGTATACAATGTGTATTAACATCATAGGTATACAATGTGTACTAACATCATAGGTATACAATGTGTACTAACATCATAGGTATACAATGTGTACTAAATTCATAGGTATACAATGTGTACTAACATCATAGGTATACCATGTGTACTAACATCATAGGTATACCATGTGTACTAACATCATAGGTATACAATGTGTACTAACATCATAGGTATACAATGTGTACTAACATCATAGGTATACAATGTGTACTAACATCATAGGTATACCATGTGTACTAACATCATAGGTATACAATGTGTACTAACATCATAGGTATACAATGTGTACTAACATCATAGGTATGCAATGTGTACTAACATCATAGGTATACAATGTGTACTAATATCATAGGTATATAATGTGTACTAACATCATAGGTATACCATGTGTACTAACATCATAGGTATACAATGTGTACTAACATCATAGGTATACAATGTGTACTAACATCATAGGTATACAATGTGTACTAACATCATAGGTATACAATGTGTACTAACATCATAGGTATACAATGTGTACTAACATCATAGGTATACAATGTGTACTAACATCATAGGTATACAATGTGTACTAACATCATAGGTATACAATGTGTACTAACATCATAGGTATACAATGTGTACTAAAATCATACGTATACAATGTGTACTAACATCATAGGTATACAATGTGTACTAACATCATAGGTATACAATGTGTACTAACATCATAGGTATACAATGTGTACTAACATCATAGGTATACAATGTGTACTAACATCATATGTATACAATGTATACAATGCATGATGTAGACACACCGTACACATTGTCAGTCTGTATAATACTATTTATCGCCTACATAAGCCGCACGTCGTCAGGCTTCGGCTTCGGTTAATGTTATTTAATTATCTTTCATTTAATATTTCGGTTGGATAAAGCCCCAGACAGACATACATGTAGGACGCCATTTTAAGCCCCGTCCGGACCATTAAAATAGGTCTTAAAATAATATTTAGAAGTGATCTTATATAATTTTGTATACATAAATCGTCAGCTCTCGTTAAAACGATGGATGCCTTAACATGAGAGCGACTTCGAAGGGATATTAGAGCCATATATGGTTATAAGTGAAAACGTTATCTAAGTTCCTGGATTGGACTAAAGGACTCAACTGAAATAAAATAATAATAATAATAATAATAATATATTTTGTAATACGCTTAATTTTAGTATAATAGGAATCTATCTCAAACAAACGCTCTATGTATTATTCTTATTTATAATCTTAAATTATAATCTTAAATTATGAACAAATAGAAAACCAGATCAGTTTCTCGAGAAGATAAATTAAATAGAAATGTAAACACGTGTGTGCAACGTGTATCGTATGCGAGCTCATTGAACACACCATACGTTGTAGGTACATTCTAGGTACATCGTATACCTTGTAAACACGTATTCGCAATAGTTCTATCATTAATGTTGTTAATTCTTCCTATAGGAAGTAGGAGTGATCTTATCAAGGACATCAGGTCCTCCGTGTAATTCACGTATACGTTTAGTGTATGTGTGTATTGCACGGATATCCGTAGGGCTTTCATGCATACACACACAGTTAGCATGTAGTGTATAGTGTATCGACAACCGATATCGTACGCTACAGTTTGTATAGTAAATATGTCATGTTCTATGTTTAATTATTAATTATCTCTATTATATATTTATATTAATTTTCATTATTATATACCTACACTTATACTTATATATATATATATCTATATCTATCTATATATAAACATATGAACATAGTTATACCTATATACGTACATACTTTTATATTCGAATTGTTTGCTAGTATACTAGTTTACTATATATATATACCTATTTTAGGGTCAATTGACCGATTACTCGAGTAAGGTTATTCCGACTTAGAGTATCCACATTCTGAAAGTTGTAGCACGCCATGTGTTCAATTTGTTTGCCTGTACCGGTGATCACGTGTATATATTATTTATGGATGTCCTACGTAATGTTGTCATTTGCTTAGCTATACGTTTAAATGTAATTTTAGTTTTTGTTTATTATTCAAATAATCATATACACATACTTATTTGTATAACATATACCGTATAAGTTATATACATATACAAATATATATATACAAATATATATATATATATATATATATATATAACTATAGTTAATATAAATATCTTCTTGTATTTCTATATATATATATGAGCTTATATATATATATCATCATATTCATTGGAAGAAAAATAAATTGGGTTGTTATCATGAGCGGTAAAATACATTGCTTTTATCTTTATAAAAATAATATATTATTTAAAATCAATATTATAATTTTCATGAATAAGATTATAGAGAAATAATATATTTCTACTTATTAATAGGTTATCAAAATTTAAAATACAATTTTGTTTGAATATGTCAGTTGTATGTGACATACGTATTAAAGGCAGAAGTTTGCGATCAACAATATTGTTGTTTATTCTACATATAGCTTTCTTGTATTAAAATTAATGATTGTAATCTATTTGTATAGTTATTAGTAATAACTTATTATATAACTTATTACCCCATATTTCAATACCATATGAAATATTAGATACAAAAAAGAATTATATAATAAAATTAAGTTTATTAAGTTGAGAAAGGATAATTTTTTAAAAAGATATATAATTTTCGATAATTTAATACATAAGAAATCAATATGTAATGCATATTTAAGTTTATTATCAAGAGTAATACCTAAAAAATGAATAATAGTTTACCAATTCAATATCCACATTATCTATTTTTCTACTATTCATAATAATTGTATTGAAATAAGGCAGTATTTTAGTTTTCTCTATGTTCAGTTTTAGGTTATTAAGAGTGAACCAATGAACAAGTTATAAATTAATTATCATAAATTAAATATAAAATTCAATTTAACAATAATGACCTTAAATATAAGAATTTTCAATAACAATATTGATACATTTATTGTTTTTATGGATTCTCTAATAGTTAAACCAGATATTTTAATATTTACTGAACACGGTTGACTGATAAAGATAATCCATTAATTTATCTAAAAAATTATAATGATTTTCAAACCGTCCGTTTATTAAAAAGAAAAAAAAGAGGTGGTAGTGTTTTGATATGTACAACAACATATTTAGACTTTTCTTCATTAAATTATTTATCAATTGCTATTAATGATGATATTGAAATAATCAGTATTAAATTAAAATTTAAAAATAAGGCTAAATCACTCATATTTACTGGATTATATAGAGCACTTAATTCCGATACAAACTTTTTTAATGATTTCTTTTATAACTTTTTTTTAAATATATAAATACAGATATTTTATTTGTGGTGATTTTAATATTGACTTTTTAGATATTTTTAATTCTCATACTTCTAGTTTTAATCATATGTTATCACAACAAGGTTTACTCGGTACAATTAATATACCAACTCGGTTGACAACATCCAAAAAAACATTGATTGATAATAAATTAACAAATAGTAATATAGATTTATTAAATAGTATTGTTAAGGGGGTTCGCGGCCTTTTGAGTATACAATGTATTAAGATAGGAGATATTTTTTTTTTATGTATTTTAACCAATTTTAAAATTTTTTCAGCACCTAGGGTTTTAATCCGATTTCAATTATGTAAATTGCATATTGTTAACCAATATAATGTTAATAAAACTTGCTTATTTAAAAAAAAAATGGTTCACTGAAAACCCAAAATATTTTAAGACAAAATATGATGCTAAATTAAATTTTTTTTTTTTAATTTTTATAATTTTGTATATGTTATACTCTGTCTATTACATTTCTTTTAAGCAAGTTTTATTATAAATATAATAATGAAGATACTGTGAAAAATTCATCAAGTTTGGATAATTATTGAGAGGGCTGAAAAATTTCTAAGATTCAAAATTAATTAAATTCAATATTCTGAGTAAATCGAGTTTAAAGTTTGACTAGATTTATTTTTAATTTTATGGTAATATTTGTTTATTATTTCTACCTTTGACAACATTTATAGCATTATACTATTATAGAATACAACACTAATATATCTATAGAGTTATTATTATAATATTTATATTATATTACCAATAATTACACATAATAAACTATAATATGTATGACATTTAAAAAAAAAATGTTTACAATAAAATTATTTTTTTTAGTATATTTATTTATTTCTAATATTATAATATAACAGAATACCACACTAATACATATATGTATTTCTAATATTATAATATAACAGAATACCACACTAATATATCCATAAGGTTGTACTTATAATATTTATATAATATTATATTACAAATAATTACATATAATAAGCTATATTTATGAAATTTTGTTACAAGAAAATAAATTTTTTATCATATTTATTTATGTACTACTGTACTAATTACTCTAAGTAATATATTTCTAGTATTATAATATAACAGAATACCATAATAATATACTCATAAGTTATTCTAATAATATTTATATTAAATTATATTACCAATTAGACATAATTAACTATATTTATTTTACAAGAAAATATTTTTTTATCATATTTATTTATGTACAATATATAAACTAAGTAATATATTTCTAGTATTATAATATAACAGAATACCATAATAATATACTCATAAGTTATTCTAATAATGTTTATATTAAATTATATTACCAATTACACATAATAAACTATATTTATGACATTTATTTTACAAGAAAATAAGTTTTTTTATCATATTTATTTATGTACAATATATAAACAGTATATAATAGTCTCTTTTTTCTTGAAATTTTGAGTCTTGAATTGTCTCTAAATTGAGTATATGTTCTTTCCACAGCTGAAGTACCTAAAGATAGAATCATTATGATTTAAATATTATGTATATTATTTTTCTAATATATAATATATGATGTGATTACAATAAAATATGATAATTATTTGTATATTTATTTGACATGTAGAAAATGAAAATAAATTTATAAAATAAACAATATATAGTATTGAATTTGATAAATAATCATAATATTGTGATGATTTATATATTATGTATACTTTTATATATAATGTATGTTATTTTTCTAATATATAATATATGATGTGATTACACTAAAATAAGATAATTAGATAATTACTTGTATATTTATTTGACATGTAGAAAATGAAAATAAATTTATAAAATAAACAATATTTACTCGTTTTGAATTCTATAATACATAATCATTATATCGTTATGATTTATATGATTTATATATTATGTATGTTAATTTTGTAATATATATATTATATGATGTGATTACAATAAAATAAGATAATTACTAGTATATTTAGTTGACATCTAGAAAATGAAAATAAATTTATAAAATAAACAATATTTACTCGTTTTGAATTCTATAATACATAATCATTATATCGTTATGATTTACATGATTTATATATTATGTATGTTACGTTTCTAATATATATTATATGTTGTGATTACAATACAATAATATAATTAGATAATTACTAGTATATTTATTTGACATGTTGAAAATGAAAATAAAATTTATAAAATAAACAATATTTACTAGTTTTTAATTCTATAATACATATTTTCATTATATCGTGATGATTTATATGATTTATATATTATGTATTACTAACATGGTCTTGTAATATATCATCATATGAAGTTTTAGTACGGTTAAGTTGTCCGGTGATCGATTTTCTACTACGTCTTGGCATTTTGAAATAAAATAATTAATGATGCAATCTCAATTACTTTGTTTATAATTCGAATTTTACAGCCAATGTAATGCGTTCATTTGATATCAATCCGTTAATTATAGATGTCGCCAGTTGACATCATATTAAATAATAGATCGTATGTAACACTGCATTTAATTTTTTTTAAAGTATACACTTATAGATATAATATTATAAGTTTAAAATATGAGTATTTTGCTATTATTTAGGCCATTTTTTACAAATTTTTTTTTTACAAAATAGGTCTTGTACTAAACTATCAAATTGTATCATTTATAAGTCTTTATTTGTTCTACAAGTTTCAGAGAATATTAAATATATATTAAATAATACTTTTCTCAAATAAAAAAAAAAAAAAAAAAAAATATTTCAAAAGGCCGCGAACCCCCTTAATACAGACATATCAGATCATTCTGTAATATTTAATATACTTAATAACGATAAGGTACCTACCGTAAATAGTGAATATATAACTATAGTTATGTTAGAAATACCAATGAAAATAAAATAAACTTACTTATTATTGAACTGTCCAATCATAACTGGGAAAATTTATTTAATATATCTGATCCTTCTTTAAACTATAGTTTATCATATATGATACATTTATTTTGGATGTCGATACAATAATCAATAAATTCTGTTCTTCGTAAAAAAACAGATAACAAAATATCATATTAATATGTGGCTATTCAAATTGAAAAATTCTATTAGAAAGAAAAATAACCTTTTTAATTGATTTAGAAAAAGTAATTGTCCAATTACATTTATTAAATATAACAAAATAAAAAATAAATTAATAAAAATATAAAATATAAAAAAAATAAATTGTATTCAAATATAGCCACTAAAAATAACCAAACTGTAAATTGGAGAACTATAAACAATATAATATATAAATCACAAGACAATATTCCAACTGTATTATAACACGGTGGAAGATTAATAGATGATATTTATAACTAATGTGAGGAGTTTAATAGTTATTGTTCAGACATAGGTAAGTCAATTAATAACTTTATTATAAATAATGATAAGAATGATTTTTTTAAAAACGTTCCATCTATTGATATATTTTTTTATTTGGTACCTATTACAATTGATGAAATTATAAATATTACATTGAAAATTAAATTTAAAAATATCAAAAGTTATAAATAATTGGGATATGGCTTTAATAAAAAATATAATATACACGATATAAATTCCTTTGTGTCATCTTTATAATTTATGTTTGGTTCACTCATATTTCCCTAACAAAATGAAATTGGCGATTATAAAACCTATATATAAATATAAAGGTAATGACAGAAATAAAATAATAAATTATAACCTATTTCGTTATTACCGCAAATAGGTAAAATATTTGAAAACATTATTTATAATAGAATGCGAGATTTCATAATTAAAAATAAAATTATAAATAGTAATCAATATGGCTTCATGGAAAAAGCTAACACCACAGTATCTCATATAAATGTACAACATTTTATTTTTTCCAAACATAATGCAAATAAAAAAATAGCTACTGTATTTTTTGATCTTAAAAATGCCTTTGATGTAGTATATAATTCAATTTTGCTAAAGAAATCGGAATACTGTGGATGTATATCATAACAACAATTAATAATACTTTATCATCCGAATGATACATAAGATATGGTGTTCCTCAAAGATCAGTGGTAGGCCCTTTATTTTTTATTATTTTTATATATGATATATCTAATATTTTCAACGATAATGATAACATCAATTTAAATGTATGACACCTCATTATCTATATATTCTAATTATGATTATGAAATGTGAAGTGACAATATGAAGATATATGTAGGTGAAGTTATATATATTGTTATTTTTATTTGGTGGAGTCCATTGTCCTTTCATCCCATCCAGGAACTTAGATGAAGTTTTCATTTATAACCATATATGGCTCCAATGTCCCTTATAAGCCGCTCTCATGTTAAGGCATCCATGGTTTTAACGAGAGCCGATCATTTATTTATACACAATTATATAAGATCACTTCTAAATAATATTTTAAGACCCATTTTATAAAATTAATTAATGATCCGTATATATATATATATAGTATACTATAGATTACGACGATAGTATATATGCTGTCATCGTAATCTATACATTTAACAGAGAATATATACCACTATATTGTGCATTATAGATGAAACCTCTACACTAATATAACATGGCTTATACACCAGATAACCCTTAATTATCTATCATTAATGGGCTATTTCTACCGCCTACCTATGGAATAAACTTCCAATGGACACACGACGTATGTGGTACGTTAACTTTCCACGACTACCATTTCAAATATTATTTATTCACCTATGTACTCTTATTTGTTTAACTTCATTTGTGAAGAGTCTGTATAGTCGTTAGTTTAATGTTTGTATTTGTATTATTACATTACGTTTAGGTTAGTATACTTAAGTCGTTTTGTTCGTACTCGTCATGTTACTACGACACTAGAAATCTATAAATTACAATTAAGATTAACAAAATGTAGCCTACTAGCTTACTACTAAAGTTCTGCGTTCACTATGAGGTGATTTGTACGTATAGTTTTAGTTTTATTATTTATTATATGAATCACTTATACTGATGGAGTTCATGCGTAAATAATAATGCATTACGAACCTTAACTTATATATTACGTATACAGGGTGATGTGATCATGTATGTATTAATAAGTTCTAACATAGAAGTTCATTCAAGAATAACACTTATATTTTCTAAACATTGGTTAAAGGAAATGTAAATATAACTAATGATAATTGATTTGTAATTTGTATAATTTATAAATGAATACGAATGAGTTTGACTCTATTATTTATATATAATATCTCTACCATTTATAGTGAGGAATACGTCGTTATGTTAGTTATTTGATAAATGTAATCATTTAAGTTGGTATTTATTAAATAAAATGAAATATGTCATAACAATTATTTTATAATTATAATAGGTATAAATATATATAAAAAATAAATAAAAACAAATAAATTAAATATAATTCTAATAAGTACAACACTATAAATAAATAAATACATATAAAATATATAACAAGTAACATATATATATTTGTCATATTTTAAATATTTATAACAATACACGTGGAAAATAGACAAAAGTATTTTTAGTTTTTTATTTATGACTTCAATTTAAATACTTTATTTGATTATTTTTTTTAATTATTTTAATATATTGGAGCATAACTAAGTAAGCTATATTTACTATTAGCTTTTTTCGTTATTCTTTATATTAATAATAAATAAATATAAATTAAATTTATTAAATAAATAAAAATTTACAAACATTTTTCCAGTATTGATATATATATCAACGTATACATCTAATATAATTGGGACAGTATATATATACACATACGCATAGGATACAAATAATTACGAAATCTACTGTTTAAGTTATGAGAATAATATTTAATCTTGACAAAATATGAAAATAATGTGACAAAGAGATGATTCTATTTAATTGCCGTTGCAACCATGACAATAACGGTTTAACTTGGACACGTGTTGCACGCTATAACGTCACATTCCAATAGTAATCTTTACTAGCGGGTAAACAGCACGTAATATAGAACACGAACACGTGATACAACCTCGTGACACGTGACCTCGAAGTGGTGGCGCCACTAGTCGTGATAGCTTTCATCCTCGATCAGCTTCGTACGTCGGCTTCCACCTCCTCGATAAGTTGAACCTCTAAGTCCTCTTTATGATACCATCGGTCGACCTCTACCAACTCTCCGTCGTGACATTCGAGCTTACCGAACCTGTGGTAGCTCTTAGCGCCGCAACACGTGTTGGCCCTCACTCTACGGTAGAGGTGACCTTCGCAGCATAATAACAGCAGCGGGAAGTACTTCTTGGAACCGCATTCTGAACGTGTGTGTGTGTTAGCGATGTTAGGTGGAGTGGTAGATATGGTAACGGGTCTATATTAATCGAGTAACCTAGGACTGTTTATATGATATATTATAATATATATATAGTGAAACCTCTCTATATGAAACTGATTTGTGTCAATAATGTTGTTCTTATAGAGAGGTTTTCTTATAAAGAGGTTTTTACTTTTCCAATGGTTGTAAGAATTAATTTATAATTGAAAATGCATTATATATCCTATAGGTTATATATATAGTATATTTATTTATTTAAAAGTAGTAATCAAAAGAAAAGTTTAGAAATATGATTTATAAAACAGAAATAAAATGTTAACTATTGGATTTTATTTTTTTTAAATATAATTATTATGCATTTGAATGTTTTCAAAATATAATGAAAATTATAGATATTTTTATAAAATATTAAAAAGTTCCGAACTTTTTAGTAAAGTGATATTCACAAAATTAATATTCTGAGAAAACAGCTATCAAAGTTTATTGAAACATTGTCATACAATTATAATAAATACATATCTAGTATTTATACATCGTTATAACATCATCTATACTCGTAAATATAGCGAATTTAGTTATAATATTTACATTAAATGATACATAAATGATTATAGAACTTATTTTCTATATAATATTTATTTTAATTTTTTCTTTAAATACAAATGTGAAGGTAGTGCTTCCTCTTAATGTAATGAGTGTACTTAATGTACTTAATGTAATGAGTGTACTTAATGTATTTGATGTATTGGGTGTACTTAATGTACTTAATGTAATGGGTGTAACTATGCTATCATGCTTAATATACTGCTTCTAATCACCGGTTATAACCAAAACGATATATCTGTTGTGTTGCTATTGCGAGTTATATGTGTTATGTGAATTATAAGTGAATATAGTCGTATATGTTGTATTTGTGTTTATATAAAGGCGAAAATAGTTCATATTAATTATATAATTAATATATTCCCAAGATATATATATATATATATATATATATATATATATATATATATGTATATCGACAAAGATAAATAAATAGCATATATAAACTATTTTATTATGTTGTAATACTATATAGATAGTATCTGATACTATATATATATATATATATATATATATATATATATATATATATATATATATATATATATATATTATATACTATATGGATAATATAATTATTTTTAGATATAATAATTATTAATTATTAATATAAGTAATATTCTAAGTTTTCGAGTCAAGATATAGAATACAAATAATAGCTAAATATTATATAGAACTTATTTGTAGTAAATATCCAATACAGCATTATATTTAGATTATTATATTACATTTACATTATATTTATTCTATATGATAAATATATTTATTATATTAGTTAATATATTATATTTATATTTATATATTTTTATATATAAATATATTGAACCTAATTTAAATGTGTTATTCAATGAAGATTCTTGCCTGGCAATACAGATTAGCACCGATAGCAATAGAATAATCCTGAACCTGTACATACATGATAATATTAGTAGTGGTAGTGGTAGTGGTAGTAGTAGTAGTAGTAGTAGTAGTAGTAGTAGTAGTAGTAGTAGTAGTAGTAGTAGTAGTAGTAGTAGTAGTAGTAGTAGTAGTAGTAGTAGTAGTAGTAGTAGTAGTAGTAGTAGTAGTAGTAGTAGTAGTAGTAGTAGTAGTAGTAGTAGTAGTAGTAGTAGTAGTAGTAGTAGTAGTAGTAGTAGTAGTAGTAGTAGTAGTAGTAGTAGTAGTAGTAGTAGTAGTAGTAGTAGTAGTAGTAGTAGTAGTAGTAGTAGTAGTAGTAGTAGTAGTAGTAGTAGTAGTAGTAGTAGTAGTAGTAGTAGTAGTAGTAGTAGTAGTAGTAGTAGTAGTAGTAGTAGTAGTAGTAGTAGTAGTAGTAGTAGTAGTAGTAGTAGTAGTAGTAGTAGTAGTAGTAGTAGTAGTAGTAGTAGTAGTAGTAGTAGTAGTAGTAGTAGTAGTAGTAGTAGTAGTAGTAGTAGTAGTAGTAGTAGTAGTAGTAGGTATAGTTAATAGATATGAGATTAAGTAATGATTGGTAAATTGATACGTACTAAGAACTATTTATTAATAATAGCGTGTATTTCTCATGCAGAGTATAACTATAGTGAATCATACTAGTAGTGGTCATAGTGGTCATAGTGGTCATAGTGGTATAGTGGTGTAGTGGTGTAGTGGTGTAGTGGTGTAGTGATGTAGTGGTGTAGTGGTGTAGTGGTATAGTGGTATAGTGGTGTAGTGGTGTAGTGGTATAGTGGTGTAGTGGTGTAGTGGTATAGTGGTATATAGTGGTGTAGTGGTGTAGTGGTATAGTGGTGTAGTGGTGTAGTGGTGTAGTGGTGTAGTGGTGTATTGGTGTAGAGGTGTAGTGGTGTAGTGGTGTAGTGGTGTAGTGGTGTAGTGGTGTAGACGCACAGTGGTCTAGTCGTATGTGGTATTATGGTGTATGCCTGGATAAGTTAATCGACCGTTTGTTATGACAATAAGGTAATGAACAGAGTTTACAAAGCAAGATGCATGGGAGTCAGCTAATGAGGAAGTCGGATTTAGAAGAGGTGCACGTGGTAGGAAGCCAACATCGTATGAGCGTGAACTATCAGCATACACACGATGGCAGATCGCATCATTAACCAATAATGAATTTAAAGCTCTGTATTAATATGTGAAATAATGTTGACGAACAAAATAGTTCACTATTGGTAATGAGGGAGAATATATGTAATACATCAACCTATCAGATATGGTTATATATTCTGAAGAGGTATCAACAGTCATCGCCGAGTGATAAAAGTGATGAAAGATTTAAGTGTAGATTGTTTACTTTATTTCTCAATAGAATTATATAGATTCGCGTTTTATGAATATATTAATAGCATCGTTAGATGTAACTGTACATTATTGATGGTGGTCGAAGTTAAACTTTACTTTGCTTCGTATCAGTGTTATATAATGCTTGTTTACATACATATGATTAGTTTATGTAGCTGTAGCGTATAGGCTCAGTTTAATGTAAAACTATATCGATATTCGGGGTGATGTAACAGTAGTTAATAAAGTGTCAAGATAAATTAGGTAATTTATTTAAGTACATTATTTGGGTTTTAGGATAATATATATTGAAGTAGATCGTATTATGATCTAAAACAATAGTTATAACCATATATTCGAAATAAACATATAGTTGTTTACGTAATTATATAACGCATATTGCCAAATGAATGTGAATATTTATTAATTGTTAAGCAAAAGTTGTATATGAACATTACACCACTATCTAAATCAATATACCTTCATCCCACATCAACACATGAGATAAATGCTATAACACAAAATAATAAATCAAAGACTTCTCTAGACACTGATTATATAAATATGAAATTGTTAAAAATTTCAAAAGATTACATTGACATTCCATTAAGCCATATTTGTAATCTATGTTTATCGTCAGGAACTTTTCATCTAAAAATTAAACTATCTACCATTAAACCCATATATAAAAAAATACCATAAATATTATATCTAACCAAAGATTTTCCGAAGGAAAGATATAACACTTACGCGAAATCGTGTAATTCGAATTGGTATACAAAATACCCTGGTGCCACCTATAGCGGGTTACTTTTAGGAACTATGCGTTGTTTATAATGTAAATTCGTATTTAACTATACACTTTTAAAATGTTAAATAATATGCTTTAAATTAATATTTATATGATGAAAACTAAGTGTTCATTACTGATATATAACAAACAAATATGATATTTATGTTTTAAATGCTATAAGTATATATTTAGTAAGTAAAAGCTAATTTATATTGCATGTAATTTAATAGAGCAATGAAAACATTGTTGTATGCAAACAGAGCCGAACCTAAATCTATTTCAATGATTTCGATACTACTGTTAGCAGCGGCAGGGGATATATCTTTGCTTCGCAAAATCTTTGATCTAACTATAGACCAATATCAATTTGAAGTCAACTATATAAAATACTAGAAAAACTAGATAATTATATATAAAAGTATTTTCCTACTATACTTAAACTATGGAAATATACTTTGGGGAAATACATTCTCAAATAATACTATAAATACAAAAATTATTCAAAAAAAACCTTAAGAATAATAAATAAAAGAAAATGTCGAGATACAAAAGATACAAAAGAATTATTCAAATCAAATAAATACTTAGATTAGATAAGCTAATATATTATAATACACTAATATAATGCATAAACAATATTACAATTAATTACCAACCATTATATATATGCATATATATTTATTATATTATTAATTATTAATAATTAATAATATAATACATATATATGCATATATATAATGTTCATATAATCAATATTATAATCTATGGATTAAATGTTATTGTACAGAATATATATATAGGTTTAATATATATTTCCTAATCATCAAATAATTATAATACAAATATCAATATATAGTACCATATATGGTACTATATAAGTATACTTAAGGGGAGATATAATATTGTGTATTAAGTATTGATTATTTCAGTTTACACTAAGACAAATACCAGATATATATAACATTATATAAATATATCTAATTGTAAAGAAAAAAATATATACAATAATAAATAATATTATATTTAATAATAAATAAAATATATCGATAATTAATTAATAGATTACATAAGCCTATGTAACGGCCATTAATGATGAAATAAATACGAACATTGTGTATTAGAGCGTAAGAAACAATGACAATCACTATTGTTCTCTATCGTATCTATTGTTTATATTGTCAAGTGTACGCCGTACACTGTACGGGTCAGGTACAATGGGACATATTATTTAATAAACACTCAATGCTTTCGTATTCATCAGGGTGTCAATGAATCTGTGCTATTCAAATACGATTGTGCGCGCGCGTGTGTGTGTGTTTGTTAGTGTGCGATTGTATGTGTATGAGCTAGTATGTGTGTGAGTGTGCGATTGTGTGTGTATGAGTGTATGCGTATGTGTATGAGAGTATGTGTGTGCGATTGTGTGTGTGTGTGAGAGTATGTGTATGAGTGTGTGTGTATGTGTGTGCGATTGTGTGTGTGTATGAGAGTATGTGTATGAGTGTGTGTGTATGTGAATATTAGTTGTTACATCGTAACCTCATTAGAATTTAAAATATTTAAAATTATTTATGAATTTTATAATTAATTTATTAATCACTATTCATTAAATTTATCATTCACTTAATAATACAAATGTAGTCAATAAACTTAATATCACATGACACACAAGCAATGTATCACGTTACCCGCGTCTATAACAACATTAGAACACTTGTATAATCTACTGTATATTCCTAATCTACTTGTGAACCATGACTCATGGGCCATGAGTCATGCGCCATGAGTCATGCGTTGTTTGTGTCAATATGTATACATCAATCATTTTAATATTATTCAAATAATGTATTGTATTCGAAACACTTAAAAAATAATATTGCATAAGAATATATATATATATATATATATATATATATTACAATTTTATACAGTTACATATTTTTACCGATATATATTTTAATACATTTTAATATTATACAATTATTTTAATAACTTATGTTATTATTTTCTTTAATGTAATGGATCGAAATATGATGATAACTTATATATGTTCATGAACAGTATTTTATTATTTGTATTAATTTATATATATATATATATATATATATATATATATATACAGTAGTTACAGTAGGTATATACAGTAGTTATGCCTATTTGTCTTCTATTTTATTGTTTCATTAACTAATTATATTAAAACGAATACTAATACATTATTCATTATTATTATATTGATACTTTTACTAATATTTGAATCTGTACGTGAAAATATTGGAGGTATCGATAAATAAAGCTTTTACTTTCACTAATCCTCCATAGACGTATGATATACGTAGTATATATATACACTTTTCTTCTAAATTATTCACCACCAGGTCTCAATAATTAACTATTTAATTGTGCTAATGTCATTAAAGAATTATTAATTTAAAATAATCTTCTCCTTAATACCTCCAACCCTACATTGTTTACTCTTTCTCTATACCCTATAGAAAGTATACTTTCTTCCCTCCTTTTCTTAAGATAACATTTTAATATCTCCTACCTCTACTAAATCCAACTTAAGTGTCATTTTCATTCTACTACTTCCTTCATTCCTCATATTACTATCATAACTAAATCTGAAAATTATCATCTTTTCAGAATAAGAAAAATGCGAAAATAAATTACGGTATCTCTTACTAAAACTCTAGTTAATTCCATTGTCCTCTCACATGTAGATTACTGTTCCTCACTCATCATCAATCTTCCCGTATCTGTTGCCCCTAAATCGAATTATTCGCTCATCAATCCATACACCATATAGGTTATAGCGAATTCAAAATAATTCAATAATTCCAAATCTTAAATATAATTAATAAGACAATATCATAAATAATTTAAAAATTGTTTTAAAATTTTTCATTTTAGTAATGTTTCTTATTTTTTGTGGTAATCTGTTCCAAAGCATTAATACAATTGTAACTGTATTTAATAAACAAAATGATTTTCGGACCGTTCGTACTTTTATTCTCTGAAACAGATTTCCATTATTAAATTTAGCTTTATATAATAATTGTAAATTCTTAGGTAAAACATTATTTCTAGCTCGAAACATGAATTTGATACTATTCATTTTTACAATATCGTCAAATTTAAGAGAATTATAAATAGTATAGCAATTTGTATACATATAATGATTATTACTAATACATTTTATTGCTCTTTTTGTAAAATGAAAATATTTTTTAAACTGGATCTGAAGGTATTCCCCCAAATATTTTAACAATAATTAATATGCGATAAAAATAAAGCATTATATAATAAAATTAAAGATTTCATATTTAATTTATTTTTAACATTGTGTAAAATTGAAATTTGTCTCGAAAGTTTATTTGAAACATAATTGGGTTGCAATTTCCAATTCAAGTTACAATCTATAATGATAACTAAGCATTTTATTTCACTGATTTGTTTAACTTTAATGTTATTAATATTCAAATCCATATAAATATTTCTATGTTTGTTTCTTATATTAAATAATAATACATTCGTTTTACTAATATTAATTAAGTGACAATTTATTTACATTCAACCAATCGTATAGATGGGTAATATTATATTGAATATTGTATTTTAATTCAAAAATAGATGTATTTGAATAAATTAATGTTGTATCATCGGCAAATAAAACTGATTTAAACTAATCTGATATATTCGGAAGATCGTTAATATACAAATTAAATAATAATGGACCGAGTACAGATCCCTATGGTACACCACATTTTATATAATTATAATTTGAGTCAGTATAAATAAGATGTTATTAATGTTAGCGTTATACCTCTGATACCATAAATATAAAGCTTATTGATTAAAATACCATGATTGAGCGTATCAAGAACTTTGAGTAAATCTATTGATACAATAGCATAGTTATATACATTTTCTAAATTTGTATTAACTGATTCTAATACATCATACAATGCATCAGATGTAGACAAATTCTTTCTGAAACCATATTGATTATCATTTAATATATTACATTTATTTAAAAATGTAATATCCTGCTTTTAATTAGTTTATCAGATATTTGTTAAATTGGTGGCATTAAGGATACATGTCTGTAATTATCAGCTAATGATTTGTCTCCAAATTTGAAAAATGGAATAACTTTAGCTTTTTTTAAAACATTTGGGAAAATATCTTCAGCTAATTTCTAAAATAATTGCCTTAATGGTAAACATACTTAAATCAGTAACATCGGTACTAGATTTAATTTTCGAATTTCTAACCTCATTCAAAATTTCATAAATTGAAATGTGTGAAAAAATAATGAATTTCTATTATTACCTTGCATATTTGTATAAATATATCTAGAGATAGTCAGATATTTCTTCAGATAATGTAATACCTATATTACTAAATAATTTGTTATATTCATTAGAAGTCGGAGAATTAGAATTATTATCTTTTTTTTACCTAAATTAGGATTAATTAAATTATTAATAATTATTAATTATAATTGACCATATGTATGATTCAATATTATTTTTATTATTATTTATTTTATTTTAATAATGTAATTTTTCAGATAAAGGTAATCATTATGTAAGTATATTTTTATATCTTTTATAATAATTTATTTTTGTAAATGATTTATATATTTATATATATATATATATATATATTACTCTATAATAATACTAATTATTTTCATTGTCACGAAGAAGATCAAATATATTTTAAAATTGTAGTACATTACACAGATAATTTCTAAACAACAATTACAATGTTTAAATAAAATAAAATTATATCATCCCAGCAAACAGTAATAGCAGCATAATAGCAGCATAACAGCATATGCTAGACATTAACATGTGAGGCTCTAGCATATGCTGTTATGCTGCTATTATGCTGCTATTACTGTTTGCTGGGATAGTAATATTCATATATTCAGCTTTGTTGGGCTCACATTATGTGTGCGCATGTGTGTGCGTATATGTGTGCGTATGTGTGTGTGCGTATGTGTGTGTGTGAATACGTCTGATAGGTTGTATCAGTATTTATAACCCGGTGTTACTACGTGGATTCCTACACACGTTTACACACCTGCAGGGTATTCTCATACAACTATATTCTTAGCCTTAATAACTACTTCACTAGCATTATTATTTAGTGTATTGTGTACGTTATTATATATTTTATTAATCTAATTTGTATATAATATTATCGATAATTTATAAATTTGTTCAATATATAATGAATTTAGAAGGACTCCGTATATTTACTATAATATTAGAACACATTATAATGTGTATATAGCTTATAAAGTATATGCGTTAATAATATATATATATATATATATATATATATATATATATATATATATACATTAAAACCTCTCTATAAGAAAAACCTCTTTATAAGAACATTTGTCACACATTTGGTTAGAATTCAACCTTTTCCACATTAAAAACCTCTTTATAAGAAACTTATTTTATACAAAATATATAAAAATAATTACATATAAAAATAAATAGAAGTATTGTATATTGATAACAATAATAGAAATTAATTAATAACTTTCTATCATATATTTGTATTATATAAGATATTTTTGTTTCTTACAAATATTTTATATTACATAAATAGCTTGAATTAAAATTAATTAATAAATGTTATTTGTATCCTTGAATTTATTAAAATTAATTATTTAAATTATATTGTATATCCTTAAATTTATTAAAATTAATTAATAAATGTTATTACATATAAATGTTATTTTATTGATGATACCAGTATTTATATTATACAATTATTTGTTAAATAATAGATTATTATACTATTAATTATATTATACTCATCAATAATGATTCATAATGTATTCATATACTATATATATATATATAACCTATAGGTTAAATATTGCATTTATATTATAAATTAATTCTTAAAATCATTTGAAAAGTAAAAACCTCTTTATGAGAAAACCTCTATAAGAAAACAAGTATTGAAAAAAACAAGTTTTATATAGAGAGGTTTCACTGTATATATATATATATATATACATTATTGATGGTAATAGTTCACTTCAGTGTGTAATGCATGCACTAAGTATTAATATGTCATATATATATATATATATATATATATATATATATATATATATATATATATATACATCATATATGGGAATATCCGTCGAATATATTAAGTAAAATAATAAATTTATATTTTACATCCTGGAAATATTCTAAAATATTAAATGTTATCAATAATTTTAATTATATGAATATATATATATATAATAATACTATAGTATATATATATATATATATATATATATATATATATATATATATATATATATTACTATATATATAACTCAGAAGGTGTAGCGAACTACTGGGTAGAAAAAAGCAAAGCTTATCTAGTTCTACCCGGTTAATTATTCGAGAATGGAAAATAATAATACAAATATATGATAAAAATAATAGGCAATTTGATAACCTTATACAAAACTAAAGAAAATTAAAAAGATGTAACCACATTTGAAAAATATAATTTAAATAAAATAATGAGTGATTCAACAAAATAACTATAATTTCATACCAATATATTATTTTCATATATATATATATATAAATATATATACACATACACATACACATACACATGCACACACATACACATTCATATATATATATATATATATATATATATATATATATATATATATATGCACATACATACATACATGCATACATATACAAATACACACACACATACACATGCATAATGTGCATTGCACATACATATATACACGCATACATACACGCATAAACACATATGTATAGGAAATTAAATATATCACTATTATCACTATATAAGTTATATGAAATTCATATAAATAAATAGATATTGATGAATAAAATAATTAAAAGTAATTAAAAGTAAAATATAATATATTCTAAAGAGAATAAATGCCAAATGGAATATTTCTATATAATAATTAAAGCTCAAGATTTCAAAAGTGTACATTATAAAGAAAGTAATAAAATAAATAAATAATAAAAAAATTCCATTCCCGAGTAATTACTTCATCATATTTAAAATAAATTAAAGCAAATAAAATATAATAAATATAATTGAGTATAAAGTAACTTAAAATATTAAAAAAATATATATAGGTATTTGGAAAATATATAAATAATATATGTAAGATATAATATAAAATAAAGAAGAAATAAGTTATATTTTATTCAGCATTTAATACATCGAAATATAATTGTATTTTAATCTTCTAGTATTTATATTATTGAATAATTTAAATTTATTTTTTAGAAGATTCCATAAAAAAGGACCATTGTAAGTTATGTAGAATTTTTTTATATTTAGACGGAAAGAAGGAATAAAAAATTTAAAAATGTTCCTTTGACTATAGTCAAAGGAACATTTTTAAATTTTTTATATATATTATTTTATATATTTTATATATATTATTTTATATATTTTATATATATTATTTTATATATTTTATATATATATTTTATATATATATATATATACATTGAATATATAACTATATATATATATATATATATATATATATATATATATATATATATATAGTAAAGGTTGAGATTACTTATACGTTCAAGTACTATATTGGGTATGTAGTAATCTAGTTAAATGCGGGTTAACTAATGATTAACTAATTGCGTAAGAAGAACATTACAACGACGTTAATGACGTTAGTGCGATGCTATTCACTAATTCTAAAGTGTTGACAGATATTCATGTTTTAAAACCTATATGAGATATGCTCCGTTATTTAGAAGGGAAAGTAACCTAATACAGACACTTTAACATTAAGTGGTCTTAACATTTTATGACTCAATATTGTTATTCAAAAATTACAATATTATTAATATTGTATGATTATAGATATTATTGTGATTTTAACATTTTAATTAATCTGTGTATTCAATAGATAACGGTGGTGTCCGTATTCGGTACCCATGTCCTAATACGGACATACTGTATTATAATACGGAAACCCTATATACCACTAGATAAACTATATATTATTGATGAATTAATCAGATAAATTACAATTACATTATTTATAATTAATTTTATGAATAATTTAATATAATTTAATTAGTTAATAATTTATTTATTTTTATTATTTTTTTAATTATACAATTTAAGTATCCAAATAATAACATTTTTAGATTTAAATTGTATTGGTGGTATTAATATAATAACGCACGCGATTTTTATGAAAATCAGAATCTGCGCGCTGATTAGTTATAGGGTGTCCGTATTAAGAAATCTAGAGTATCCGTATTAGGGATTTATATGATCTCTAGATATATGCTTATAACTTAATTAATATTTGATAACAAATATACCAATTATGTATATAATTTTTAGAATGCTTTATTGTTTAATAATATATCGTTATGTTTTATATCGATACATTTGTATATGTTTGAGAAGGTTTTAAGTTGAAATATGTTTTCATAAATTTAAAAACGTAATAAAAAAATCAGTTTATTGGATATATCAGCATTATTTTAATTAATTAAAAAATAAAAAATACTTATTTAGACTATTTATATAATTATGAATATGTTATTCATTAACTTTTTTACGATTTATGGTTTCTGAGATACAAAGAATATCCGTATCGGGCACTGTCCGTATTCGGTTACTTTACACTACATACATGAATGTGAATTCACAAAGACAATAGACTGATTGATTCAGTTGACTGATTGATTCAACTATTGATTCAGTAATAGAAATGAAAAATATGTCATTTATCTTAATAAATAACATATTAATAATCAACACGGGCAAATATAGCAAAAATAGCACTGCTTTTTCGTTCATCCAGGATAATGCCTAATCTCTGATTATTATATATATATATATATATATATATATGTGTGTATGTTAATCGCTATAATAAATAATGTAAACGAATATAGGATAATTTAGACACTTAACTTAATATTAATATAATGAAAACAACATATATATATATACTTTTATAAAAGTAAACATAACTTTGAATAACATATACAAATGCTTGATTGGACGAGAATACGAACAGTAATACTGGAATATAACGTTAATAAGTAATACAAATTTAAATACAAATACATCTAAATTGATGTAATATATTTTAAATAGAATGTATTCTTTATAAGGTGATTTATAAGTGTTATATACATATAAGTATACTTTTATACTATTATAATTATAATTATAAGGGTATTCCCCGTAATGTTTGAATGGCGGTATGACAACCTCATATTAAGCATTCACTAGACTTCAATGTCTTATATATTCCCTCCAATATCTACTAATATGTAATACATATTTTATTAATTCACTACATTACAAATATTTTCGAAATACAACATTATTCGATATCTAATAATTTTAATATGAGAAATTTAACATATAATGTTTTCTTATTTTACATATATGTTGTATCATTCATGATAGGTATATGGTATACTATTGTATCTATTAGTAAGACATCATTAATAAATGCATGTTTCAACGAATTTATATTATATATACAATACAAATTAATTCGATTATATTTAACTAAATTATGATATATATTACTATAATATACTGGTATTAAAATATATATTTGAATATATTATAATATTAATATTTAAATTATAATATTTATAATAATATTTAAATTTAATAATAATAATTTAATATTTTTAAAACTTTATTTTTAATTAAATTAAACTATTGTGTATTAAATGTGTAAGTTCTACCCAAATTTATTATTAAATGTGTTCATATTATTATGAAGATTATATGCTAATAATACATACAATATATTTATTTTTGGTACATTATATATATATATGTAAATGATAAATATTATATTTACCAACATATATTGTCAGCTAAAGTTAGATTTATAACTTTAATCAATTTAGGACTACAGTATAAAGTGCACCTACCATTATTTATAAATAAAGTATGTCTGTAAGTTTTTTAATTACTGATACAGTCAATATGCATATTTATATTGCTATCTACGTGTGGCGATAGAATGTTCTAGAAGAACCACTAGTATGATATCTTTAGGTTAGAACTTTGCTAATCTATCCGGATGCTGATGTACGATGTTGTCTGGTACGTATATTCGACATAGATAAACCTCTGCGTATATAGATACGTCAGCTATTAAATATTAAGTATGTCGACAGATAAAATTACGTTTTTATTCCGAGATTATGAATAACTAATAAGTGGAAAACAATATAGATCCCAGGGGAATATTCCACGGGTCGTACTATCGCGAGTGATTTAGTATTATTAATAATAATGAAATACCGGTATCTATTTCATATTAATCATTCATCAATTTATAAATGTTTAATTCAGCGGATATCATATAGGTTTAACTTCACAATCGATATACTGTAGTATATGTATAGTAGATGTATATTAGATGTATAGTATATGTATATATATATATTATATATACTATAGTATCACAATTTTAGCTGAAATATATGCTACCATTCCTTCCATCACGTTTTCTGGTAGAGTTGCTATAGAGGTAATTAACCCACGTATAGGGGTAATCCATATTAATAACACTATATTGAAAAGTAGTTAATAAGTTGTTATATTATATATATATATGTGTATATATATACATATATATATATATATATACACATATATATATATATATACACATATGTATATATGCGTATATTCCATAGAATTATTAAAAAAAATGTGTTTACGATTACTCTAATTTTTATATTTACAAAATAAGGATACACAAAATATTGATGAACAATATGGAGGTGATAATACTACAGTTGGTTAGCATGGCTAGTAAGTTTATCAGAATATTTATAGTCCCACGTTTAAACATTTAAGTTAGTATAGTTAATATTTAGATAATATTGAAATATATATATATATATATATATATAGGGGAAAGTAACCTAATACGGACACTTTAACAATAAATGGTCTTAACTTTTTATGACTCATTATTTGTATTCAAAAATTACAATATATTAATAGTATATGATTATAGATATTATTGTAATTTTAAAATTTTATTTAATCTTTTAATTCCATAGATAACTGGGGTGTCCGTATTCAGTACCCATGTCCGAATACGGACACCCTGTGTTATAATACGGACACCCTATATACCACTAGATAAATTATATATTATTGATGAATCAATCAGACAAATTACAATTACGTTATTTATAATTAATTTTATGAAAAATATATTGTAATTTAATTAGTTAATATTTTATTTATTTTTATTATTTTTTAATTAATAATACAAGTTAAGTGTCTAAATAATAATTTGTTTAGAATTAGCTTTATTGGTAGTATTAATATTATAACGCACGCGATTTTTTATGAAAATCAGAATAGTTCATACGATGTGCGTTGATTGGTTATAGGGTGTCCGTATTAAGACATTTAGAGTGTCCGTATTAGGAACTTATATGACATATAGATATATGCTTATAACTTAATGAATATTTGATAAAAAATATAGAAATTAAAAATAATTTTTTTAGAATGCTTTAGATTTTAATAATATATTGTTATATTTTATATTAATACATTTATATATACTTGAGAAGGTTTTAAGTTGAATTTTTTGTTGATAAATTTAAAATCGTAATAAAAAAATCAGTTTATTGGATATATCAGCAATATTTTGAATAATAAAAAAATAAAAAATACTTTTTTAGACTATTTATATGATTATGAATATTTTATTAATCAAACATTTTTTTGTAGGATTTATGGTTTCTGAGATACCGAGAGTGTCCTTATTCGGGCACTGTCCGTATTCGGGTACTTTCCCCTACTAACATTCACCTATTCAAAGGATGTATTAAAAATCTCCACTTATAATCGAATTCACGTAATACACATCCGGTTATGTATACCGGTGGCCACCATAGTAATGAAACCAGTCACAATAGTGACAGGTGTCATTACTATGGTGGTATTAATTTAACCAATAAGTTTATCAATATAGAATTAGACATTAAATGTTATAATGTAAAGTATATTTGTATATTATGATTATTTGTAATTTATTATTACTTTATTACATTGCATATTATCTAATGAACATGTTATCAACGAGGTTTGAAAAATAATAAAATATTCATAGACAATGCCGTTTACAATAGAACAATATAACATTATATTCGCAGACATCTGACACGTGTCATTGTATAACAAAGCATACTTAACAACCAACTGATAAGGTATTACAATACATACTGTAAAAAATGCATAGTAAGTCACGTTTTGGATAAACTTCCACCATTAGTAAAATATTTACGAATTACCATGAATACATTTAAGATTAAACTAATGCGTTTTATTTTATCTCACCAACTTAAAGTTTCCCTCTTTTACTAGGCTGACCCTACCCTATATTATAGTTTTATGTTATCTCTCCTCATTTCTATCCGTTTTATTCTAATTTCGATCAATACTTACTTTTTATCTGGCAATGAAATTTATTAAATTATCAATTATTAAAATAAACGATCAATATATCTATTCGTGTTCTTGTATATAGGGGGAACGGTTTACAATACAGCTCGAAACGTGACCTTCCCGACCTTTACTGGGGTCACTACGCCCACTAGATTACTAGAATAATAATAATGCTATTACGTAATGTAGTGTTTACTAAATAAATCCTAACATTACTGCATCGTTTATAATATAAAAGAATCCGGTGTGTGTAGTTTTCGAATAATTTTAATTTAATTAGGTATTTAATTAACTACTTTCACAATGACGTCGTCATATTGTATTACATGAACTAATGTAACTGACTAGTGTAATACACAAAACCGTAGTGCGCATCACTTATTTTATTACATTTAAATAAAATCTGTTTACTAATAATGTAACGATGATAGTATAAACCTAAACATAATAATGCTATATCTACTCGTCATGCGTGTATATAAGTATTACAATGACTTGCTTTATTACAAAGTATACTTTGATACTATATGATCATGGATGATTAACTACATCAGGGGAAATGATGTTAGTACTTGTACCTAAGTATATCGTAATGCGCATCTATGCAGTACTAATTCGCTACTATTTAGGTACTACTACACTACTACATAGCTATTATTTAAGTAATACTTCGTTATAATATGTCAACTACTTAAGTACTATTTCGCTACTACTTGGGTACTACTAGAATCCGGAATTAAGTACGACGTAACTAAAGTATGAAGTACCATTTCTTCATTCCGTGTACACAAGTACAACTACGCGATGCATAACAATAAGTAACATTATGTAAGTCGAGTTACGGGGTCACGAGTATGACGTAACGTACGATCACGTCACGTGACTTCATCATTCACCCTGACGTGGGTGGTCTCTCTCGAACAGAATGTCCTTCCTACCCGGCACCGGCGTAAGTTTACCGTCCACACAATGTTGTCCGCTATTCGCCTGCACCGTCTTACGCCCGCAACACGTGACCAACGCCCGCCTCTTGTAGATCACGCCCCCGCAACATATGTGTATAGCCGGATAGTACATCATCGAATCAGAACATTCTATATGAGGTGAATGTCATGGTGTTATCATTCTTATCGTGATTATACATATCATATATACACGAATAAACACATACACGTATATATATTATTATTATCATTATTATTATTATCAGATTTAGGCAATACCAGGGTAATTATAGAATCAGTGTTGCTTATCGAGACAATTACTCCTTTATTAACATGATAAGTTCCATTATAGATAAGAATAATATATTATTCTATATATACTTTATATTTATAAATAAATAATAATGTTATATTATTATGACTTCCTGTTTACATATGTATGATAAAAAAAATAAAAGTAAACTTATCATGTAACTAAATGTAATCATCATGTAATAATATAAATAAATGATAAAATTAAAATCTAAGAAATACATCAAGAATAAAATAAAATAAAATAAAATAAAACATATATATATATATATATATAATCCGTTATTATTTATAAGTATTATTTTTTCATCTAATAGTGTATTATAAATGTCTTGAAAATATTTCAATATATATGTATATACTAATGTTAAGTTGACTAAATATCTTGATGATAACGTAAGTGTGTAGTATAACCATGACGTCATCCATTGTTATAGCAGTGGGCATTACTGCCTTATAAGGTAGTAGTGTCCATTGTTATAGCAGTGGACATTACTGCCTTATAAGGTAGTAATACTTCAGTAATACACGTATGCTTGTAACGTGTAACATGTGTATTTAATAGGATGTTAAAGTTATACATTCTAACGTTAGCGCTACAGTTGAGAATATCCGCCATTATTGTGGGGGTTTACGTTAGCTAATATCCGCCACTATTGCGGGGGTTTACGTTAGCTAATATCCGCCATTATTGTGGGGGTTTACGTTAGCTAATATCCGCCACTATTGCGGGGGTTTACGTTAGATAATATCCGCCACTATTGCGGGGGTTTACGTTAGCTAAAATCCGCCATTATTGTGGGGGTTTACGTTAGCTATTATCCGCCACTATTGCGGGGGTTTACGTTAGCTAAAATCCGCCATTATTGTGGGGGTTTACGTTAGCTAATATCCGCCACTATTGTGGGGGTTTACGTTAGCTAATATCCGCCACTATTGCGGGGGTTTACGTTAGCTAATATCCGCCACTATTGCGGGGGTTTACGTTAGATAATATCCGCCACTATTGCGGGGGTTTACGTTAGCTAAAATCCGCCATTATTGTGGGGGTTTACGTTAGCTAATATCCGCCACTATTGCGGGGGTTTACGTTAGCTAAAATCCGCCATTATTGTGGGGGTTTACGTTAGCTAATATCCGCCACTATTGTGGGGGTTTACGTTAGCTATTATCCGCCACTATTGTGGGGGTTTACGTTAGCTAATATCCGATAATACGGTGTTACGATCGAACAATATAAGTAAGTGTGCTCGAAGCTGGCTCACACGCACGCCGTGCACTCACCGATAGCCCCTAAGAGCTCGCGGCCGTGATCGATAAGCCGCTCTCGTATACGCTATTACGTAACTTATTACCTAATCGATAATGGCGGCGATGTTTGGTGGCGCCGCGAACTCCCTGGCGGCGGCGTAACGCGCGTAGTAATGCAATAAACACGGTGGCAGTCCGTCGAGTTATGCGATTACCGTGGAAGTGGTTTCTTGAACACTACCACGCGTGATGAACAATTAACTCCACCTACTTAACTATATGTTTATATACTTAAGTATACATACATACAAATATACTAGTTAATTAACTGTATATATATAACTGTATATATAATTAACTGTATATAACTTATAAAAGATCGTTTACAATTATTTCATATATATATATATTATCATTGTGTAGAGGATATAGTGTACCAATGTACATTTTACACCTCCCCTTAAACCATAGTACATCTCATACATGATATATTTATATAAATAATAATTTTTTTTTTCATATTTGTCTGTGTTTCCTATCTTTATTATTCTATATTTCGTGTATACAAGTTACTCTTGTTACTTATTCCTAGTAGTTATACAACTACCTGGTGTATTACCTGTTGCTGTCTCATTATCTGTAATTTCTCTTATTTATAGATACACTTTTATATCATTTGCAAATATTTGAGCGGATATATATATATATATATCACGCTTATTTCTATACTATTTACTATTTGAATGTGTACTATTTGCAATTCAATAATATTAAATTAACTAAAACAATGTATAGTGTATAATACATCAATGTACACTATCCACTAATGTGCATGTATTTATAATCATGTGCATGCATTATAATACGTCAGAGAAATATAGATGATGTACTAATATAATGCATGAGTTAATTAACAAAATCACATGAATAATTGTGAAATTAAATTTTATTTATAATTTCTGTATTGAATAATCAATAATATTGTAAATTGTAGTTGACTATATGCGATTATTGACTACACACATAACCCCTGAGGTGTAACCGGGGAGTAACGATAACCCCTGAGGTGTAACCGGGGAGTAACCATAACCCCTGAGGTGTAACCGTGGAGTAACGATAACCCCTGAGGTGTAACAGGGGAGTAACGATAACCCCTGAGGTGTAACCGTGGAGTAACGATAACACCTAGGTGTAACCGTGGAGTAACGATAACCCCTGAGGTGTAACCGTGGAGTAACGATAACCCCCGATGTGTAACCGGGGAGTAACGATAACCCCAGAGGTGTAACCGTGGAGTAACGATAACCCCTGTGGTGTAACCGGGGAGTAACGATAACCCCAGAGGAGTAACCGTGGAGTAACGATAACCCCCGATGTGTAACCGTGGAGTAACGATAACCCCTGAGGTGTAACCGTGGAGTAACGATAACCCCCGATGTGTAACCGGAGATTAACGATAACCCCCGATGTGTAACCGGGGAGTAACGATAACCCCAGAGGTGTAACCGTGGAGTAACGATAACCCCTGAGGTGTAACCGGGGAGTAACGATAACCCCAGAGGTGTAACCGTGGAGTAACGATAACCCCCGATGTGTAACCGTGGAGTAACGATAACCCCTGAGGTGTAACCGTGGAGTAACGATAACCCCCGATGTGTAACCGGGGAGTAACGATAACCCCCGATGTGTAACCGGGGAGTAACGATAACCCCAGAGGTGTAACCGTGGAGTAACGATAACCCCAGATATGTAACCGGGGAGTAACGATAACCCCCGATGTGTAACCGTGGAGTAACGATAACCCCCGATGTGTAACCGTGGAGTAACGAT
Organism: Osedax fenrisi; assembly: GCA_964019155.1. NCBI lineage: Eukaryota > Metazoa > Annelida > Polychaeta > Sabellida > Siboglinidae > Osedax > Osedax fenrisi. The sequence continues at coordinate 86,497,490 of OZ025239.1, read as the reverse complement.
AACCCCCGATGTGTAACCGGGGAGTAACGATAACCCCCGATGTGTAACCGGGGAGTAACGATAACCCCAGAGGTGTAACCGTGGAGTAACGATAACCCCTGAGGTGTAACCGTGGAGTAACGATAACCCCCGATGTGTAACCGGTGAGTAACCATAACCCCTAGGTGTAACCGGGGAGTAACCATAACCACTGAGGTGTAACCGGGGAGTAACGATAACCCCTGAGGTGTAACCGGGGAGTAACGATAACCCCTGAGGTGTAACCGTGGAGTAACGATAACCCCCGATGTGTAACCGGGGAGTAACGATAACCCCAGAGGTGTAACCGTGGAGTAACGATAACCCCTGAGGTGTAACCGGGGAGTAACGATAACCCCTGAGGTGTAACCGGTGAGTAACCATAACCCCTGAGGTGTAACCGGGGAGTAACGATAACCACTGAGGTGTAACTGGGGAGTAACGATAACCACTGAGGTGTAACCGGGGAGTAACGATAACCCCTGAGGTGTAACCGTGGAGTAACCATAACCCCTGAGGTGTAACCGGGGAGTAACGATAACCCCTGAGGTGTAACCGTGGAGTAACCATAACCACTGAGGTGTAACCGGGTAGTAACGATAACCCCCGATGTGTAACCGGGGAGTAACGATAACCCCCGATGGGTAACCGGGGAGTAACGATAACCCCAGAGGTGTAACCGTGGAGTAACGATAACCCCCGATGTGTAACCGGGGAGTAACGATAACCCCCGATGTGTAACCGGGGAGTAACGATAACCCCAGAGGTGTAACCGTGGAGTAACGATAACCCCCGATGTGTAACCGGGGAGTAACGATAACCCCCGATGTGTAACCGGGGAGTAACGATAACCCCAGAGGTGTAACCGTGGAGTAACGATAACCCCTGAGGTGTAACAGGGGAGTAACGATAACCCCTGAGGTGTAACCGGGGAGTAACGATAACCCCTGAGGTGTAACCGTGGAGTAACGATAACCCCTGAGGTGTAACCGTGGAGTAACGATAACCCCCGATGTGTAACCGGTGAGTAACCATAACCCCTAGGTGTAACCGGGGAGTAACCATAACCCCTAGGTGTAACCGGGGAGTAACCATAACCCCTGAGGTGTAACCGGGGAGTAACGATAACCCCTGAGGTGTAACCGAGGAGTAACGATAACCCCCGATGTGTAACCGGGGAGTAACGATAACCCCAGAGGTGTAACCGTGGAGTAACGATAACCCCCGATGTGTAACCGTGGAGTAACGATAACCCCTGAGGTGTAACCGTGGAGTAACGATAACCCCCGATGTGTAACCGGTGAGTAACCATAACCCCTAGGTGTAACCGGGGAGTAACCATAACCCCTAGGTGTAACCGGGGAGTAACGATAACCCCTGAGGTGTAACCGGGGAGTAACGATAACCCCCGATGTGTAACCGGGGAGTAACGATAACCCCAGAGATGTAACCGTGGAGTAACGATAATCCCCGATGTGTAACCGGGGAGTAACGATAACCCCAGAGGTGTAACCGTGGAGTAACGATAACCCCCGATGTGTAACCGGGGAGTAACGATAACCCCCGATGTGTAACCGGGGAGTAACGATAACCCCAGAGGTGTAACCGTGGAGTAACGATAACCCCTGAGGTGTAACAGGGGAGTAACGATAACCCCTGAGGTGTAACCGTGGAGTAACGATAACCCCTGAGGTGTAACCGGGGAGTAACGATAACCCCTGAGGTGTAACCGTGGAGTAACGATAACCCCTGAGTTGTAACCGTGGAGTAACGATAACCCCCGATGTGTAACCGGTGAGTAACCATAACCCCTAGGTGTAACCGGGGAGTAACCATAACCCCTGAGGTGTAACCGGGGAGTAACGATAACCCCTGAGGTGTAACCGGGGAGTAACGATAACCCCCGATGTGTAACCGGGGAGTAACGATAACCCCAGAGGTGTAACCGTGGAGTAACGATAACCCCTGAGGTGTAACAGGGGAGTAACGATAACCCCTGAGGTGTAACCGGGGAGTAACGATAACCCCTGAGGTGTAACCGTGGAGTAACGATAACCCCTGAGGTGTAACCGTGGAGTAACGATAACCCCCGATGTGTAACCGGGGAGTAACGATAACCCCAGAGGTGTAACCGTGGAGTAACGATAACCCCCGATGTGTAACCGGGGAGTAACGATAACCCCCGATGTGTAACCGGGGAGTAACGATAACCCCATAGGTGTAACCGTGGAGTAACGATAACCCCTGAGGTGTAACAGGGGAGTAACGATAACCCCTGAGGTGTAACCGGGGAGTAACGATAACCCCTGAGGTGTAACCGTGGAGTAACGATAACCCCTGAGGTGTAACCGGGGAGTAACGATAACCCCAGAGGTGTAACCGTGGAGTAACGATAACCCCTGAGGTGTAACCGGGGAGTAACGATAACCCCTGAGGTGTAACCGTGGAGTAACGATAACCCCTGAGGTGTAACCGGGGAGTAACGATAACCCCAGAGGTGTAACCGTGGAGTAACGATAACCCCTGAGGTGTAACAGGGGAGTAACGATAACCCCTGAGGTGTAACCGGGGAGTAACGATAACCCCTGAGGTGTAACCGTGGAGTAACGATAACCCCTGAGGTGTAACCGGGGAGTAACGATAACCACTGAGGTGTAACCGGGGAGTAACGATAACCACTGAGGTGTAACCGGGGAGTAACGATAACCCCTGAGGTGTAACCGTGGAGTAACCATAACCCCTGAGGTGTAACCGTGGAGTAACGATAACACCTAGGTGTAACCGGGGAGTAACGATAACCCCTGAGGTGTAACCGTGGAGTAACGATAACCCCTGAGGTGTAACCGTGGAGTAACGATAACCCCCGATGTGTAACCGGTGAGTAACCATAACCCCTAGGTGTAACCGGGGAGTAACGATAACCCCTGAGGTGTAACCGGGGAGTAACGATAACCCCTGAGGTGTAACCGTGGAGTAACGATAACCCCCGATGTGTAACCGGGGAGTAACGATAACCCCCGATGTGTAACCGGGGAGTAACGATAACCCCTGAGGTGTAACCGGGGAGTAACGATAACCCCTGAGGTGTAACCGTGGAGTAACGATAACCCCTGAGGTGTAACCGGGGAGTAACGATAACCCCAGAGGTGTAACCGTGGAGTAACGATAACCCCTGAGGTGTAACAGGGGAGTAACGATAACCCCTGAGGTGTAACCGGGGAGTAACGATAACCCCTGAGGTGTAACCGTGGAGTAACGATAACCCCTGAGGTGTAACCGTGGAGTAACGATAACCCCCGATGTGTAACCGGGGAGTAACGATAACCCCAGAGGTGTAACCGTGGAGTAACGATAACCCCCGATGTGTAACCGGGGAGTAACGATAACCCCCGATGTGTAACCGGGGAGTAACGATAACCCCAGAGGTGTAACCGTGGAGTAACGATAACCCCTGAGGTGTAACAGGGGAGTAACGATAACCCCTGAGGTGTAACCGGGGAGTAACGATAACCCCTGAGGTGTAACCGTGGAGTAACGATAACCCCTGAGGTGTAACCGGGGAGTAACGATAACCCCAGAGGTGTAACCGGGGAGTAACGATAACCCCTGAGGTGTAACCGTGGAGTAACGATAACCCCTGAGGTGTAACCGGGGAGTAACGATAACCCCAGAGGTGTAACCGTGGAGTAACGATAACCCCTGAGGTGTAACAGGGGAGTAACGATAACCCCTGAGGTGTAACCGGGGAGTAACGATAACCCCTGAGGTGTAACCGTGGAGTAACGATAACCCCTGAGGTGTAACCGGGGAGTAACGATAACCACTGAGGTGTAACCGGGGAGTAACGATAACCACTGAGGTGTAACCGGGGAGTAACGATAACCCCTGAGGTGTAACCGTGGAGTAACCATAACCCCTGAGATGTAACCGTGGAGTAACGATAACACCTAGGTGTAACCGGGGAGTAACCATAACCACTGAGGTGTAACCGGGGAGTAACCATAACCACTGAGGTGTAACCGGTGAGTAACGATAACCCCTGAGGTGTAACCGGGGAGTAACGATAACCCCTGAGGTGTAACCGGGGAGTAACGATAACCCCTGAGGTGTAACCGTGGAGTAACGATAACCCCCGATGTGTAACTGGGGAGTAACCATAACCCCTGAGGTGTAACCATGTAATCGTAAATACGCAAATATGTTTAAATTAACAATATTATTTTAAAATATTTACAATATATATATATATATATATATAATATATATCTAGAAATTATCATACGCTTACATTACACACATACATACACACAAACATATATACATATTTACATATATATATATATATATATATATATCTAGAAATTATCATACGCTTACATTACACACATACATACACACAAACATATATACATATTTACATATATATATATATATATATATATATATATATATATATATATATATATATATATATATATATATATATATATATATATATATATATATATATATATATATGGATATATATATATATATATATTAGTGATCTAAAAAGAGCCGAGTTTTTCGAGCCGGACCGGATTAGTGAACGGCTCGAACGAATCGAGCCGGTCACATGGCTGGATCGAGTTTATTATCTTTGGAATTTAAAAAACAAATTTAATTTTAATTTTTTTTTAATTAATTTAAAAATTTAAAAATAAATTTTATTTAATTTAAAAAATTTTTAATATATTTTATCAAATGGATGTATCAAATATTATTAATGAAGATGGTAATTAAATAATCGCTTATATGTATAACTTGTTTATATACTAAGCAATGCAATTTCGTTTTATAATATTATATTAGTTAAATATCTATAAAAATTACTTTTGAACTAAATATTTTAAATTAAAATTTAATGGACTATATTATAATATTGTAATTACAAAATATCTAATTTAATTTTAAAATACATTTGATTACAATTGAAATTATTATAAATAAAAATCTAGTGTCACACTCATTCAACAATCTAATCAGATAAACTAGTTTGAAAATCAAGTATTATATGACAATCTAATTTTACAATCCATTTCGACAATCGAGTATGAAAAATCGAATCGAGTATGAAAATCTAGTTTTCAATCAAGTATGAAAATCTAATCCGCTAAACAAATTCGACAATCAAAAGTACGATAATTGTATTCGATAAGAAAATCTAATTTAGTATGATAATACTAAGACAATCTAATTTTGTAATCAAGTACGACAAATCGAATCAAGTATACAAATCTGGTTCGCAGTCAATTTCAAAAATATAATCCTATAAACAAGTTTAAAAATCTAGTATAATTAATAAAATTTGAATAATTGGCTTTTATATGTTACGAAACATATTTGTAGATGTTTTTAGAAGCGACAATTTTGGATGTTTCAGTTGTTTCGAAGCAGGACATGTTGGCTCATTTTAATCACTAATATATATATATATAGACATATATGTATATGAGAATGTATGATATCTAAGAGAGTGTGTGCACATCCCTATTCCTATATGAGATTAGTGTAAGTGGGCGTTTACGTGGGCACGCGTGTTGATGCGCCTACGTGTGTACATGTAATACTAATGTGTACCACGTTACTATATAAGTATGTGTGTGCGTACACATTGGTGTGAGTGTTTACGCCGCCCTCTATTTACACATGCTTAACGGCGAGGAGTTAATAGCGGAGTGGAATACACACGTGGTTGTTATCTAGTGGCGTCGCTGTAGTACAACTATAGCCAATTTGCATGCTTCATTAAATCATAATATATATATATAGTATGATCATGAGCAATGCTATATAACTTGCTATAGTAGCTGCCATATTCCATATCGTTAGCTAATGTAGAAGAGTAAGGTAGCTTGAATAGTATTAGCGTGATCGTGTGTATACTATTTACAACAAGTGTTACAACAAGTGTTACATAAGTGTTAAACACAAGTGTTACACAAGTGTTAAACACAAGTGTTCAACACAAGTGATAACACTTAGTTATCATGTTTTATTTAAATACCTATACGTTATATGTATAAGGTATAGTAAACTGTATACCGTGTTAACGAGTTAGCAATGTATGATTGATGAACTATAAACATTTGTAAAGGGATACTTCATTGTAAGAATATATGTGATTTGTTCTCAAAAAGATATCTTAAGATATAATTATATGCGCTAATTACAATTATGTTAATGCGTGTATTTACGAAATTATATGATTATTTTTTTCCGTTATAAATATTTAAAATGAATAACGAAAACATTATTGCTAATATTATATAACTGTTATTGTTATTGTGATTTTTATTTGGTGGAGTCCTTTCATCCCATCCGGGAACTTAGATGAAGTTTTCACTTATAACAATATATGGCTCTAATGTCTCTTCGAAGCCGCTCTCATGTTAAGGCATCCATGGTTTTAACGGGAACCGATCATTTATCTATACACAATTATATAAGATCACTTCTAAATAATATTGTAAGATCTATTGTAATGGTCCGGACGAGGCTGGAACCCGCTTCCTACTGCTTGTGTGTATGACGTCTCAGACACATAATTGCACTATTTTGTTTTTTAAATAATATTAATGACATATATGACATAAGTAGTATGTTACGTGTAATAATTTTAGTTTGACGATTATAATAATACCGTTAGACATATATTCTAATAATATTATTCATTATGTGATACATGTCAACATTAGAAAAAATATCAGATATGTATTCCTATTTCAATAATAAATGCATTGTGAATAAGATAATATAGACATGCATGTGATAATAATGTTAACATCACTGTATATATATATATGTGTATATATATGTATATATATATACATATTAATATATTATGTTGGTATCTAATATAACTGTATAATGTATTAGTGTTATATACATATAACCTTTGGATTATCGAGATATTTGAAAATCTTAGATAGCAGCTAAGTTTCAAAATGAAATAAACATTAATATTATTCGCAGTAAAGTTAGTGATGGTTAAGTAACTTATTTAGATAGTGATACAAGTACGTCACGATGTATGTATGTATGTATGTATGGTATGTGTATGTATGCTGGTACCACTGTAATGCTACCATTGCAAGTACACGAGTAGCGAAGTAATATAGCGAGGTTATAGTAATGGTATATAAAATTATATATATATATATATACATATTAATTATATTATTATTATTATTATTATTATTATTATTATCAGATTTAAGTGTTTACACCAGGCTACTTGTAGAAGTAGAGCTTACCGAGATAATTACCCTTTATATAATAATAATGTCAATAAAACAAGCTGCAGGAGATTATCACGAGTAATATACGTGTATAACATATCTACGATGAAGACTATATACGCATGTTCATGCGTATGTGTATACGTATGTGTATAGTATACGGTGTACGTATGTTTAAGGGGTAACCTCTTGTAAGCACGCTCTCCACTGGTTGCGACTGAAGTATGTCGATTAGTAAACACGAAAATAACAAAGAAGACAATATAACTTTTAACCTGGCGAGAATGTGAGTATTTAAATAATTAGCTTAATGAAATTATGTTATAATCTATAATTTATAATTCATAATTTATAATTGTGCTCCCTAATTAATAAATTAACAACAATGTGAAGCACAATGGATGAACATACAATAGATGCAATGTATGTATACAGATGCATGATATCAATATGTTGTAATTGTAGATATGTAGTATAATAGAATAATTTTAGAAAATAATATAAAATATAATATAAATATTCAATTAAACAACATTATACAAACATAATCTTTCTTGTATAACCGCTTTATAATAATGAATTTCTTCATACGTATAAATGCGGTTATATATATGTGTGTTTTTAATGCCATATTTGGGCACAAGTTCAACGGTCATAGCGATAATAATAACAGTCAGAAGCGATGTGTTTATGCACTAACACTCGAACCGTGGCACGTGACTGAATCCACTTTAACAACACACGGATTATACGTAGCATAACCTATCATATTGTAACAAAACTATAGTTTTTTTAAGGTATACCTTGAGGTCACTACATTGTATATATCAGATACCAACAGAAACACACACACACACACTTACATACACACACAGTAAACAACCGATAACTCAGAGTGTTTACGAATGCTAGTTTGGTAGTGTACCTATGTAAATGCATGTAATGATAATTCGATATCTCGGACAGATTTTATCGGTCACTTCTAGTCTGCATAAGTGGAATTTGACTGTATATATATTGTTATTGTTAATGTTATTGTTATTGTTATTGTTATTATTATTTGGTGGAATCCTTTCATCCCATCCGGGAACTTAGATGAAGTTTACACTTACAACCACATGACTCTAATGTCCCTTCGAAGCCGCTCTCGTGTTAAGGCATCCATGGTTTTAACTAGAGCCGATTATTTATTTTTACACAATTATATAAGATATATTATATATATTATATATATATATATAATATATTATGCAGTGTAATGTCACTGTACTACATTCACTGTACGTGTGCACATATTGATCGCGTAGTGCCTGACACCCCGGCAACACATATATGTTAATAAATGTCTCCCCTGGGATGTCCTTCTAGAACCTTCTATTTACACGCCTGCACCGCATCACAACGTACACATGCGCGCGCTCGTGCGTGCGTACGTTCGTATGTGTATACGTATGTGCGTATATTGAGTTAGGGGTAGATCATACGTCGACGGCATATCGCCATTATAGAACTCTGCATAATAAGCGTACGCGTAAATAACGTGTACTTAATACCTATGGGTATCAGCTGATTGATACGCCCTATTGCGTATGCTCCGATATCATCCGCACACACACACGCACACTCACGCGCACACACACGCACACACATTGGGGATATAGAATTTTGTATTGCCATATTTAGCATTAGCTGATATATTTCCTACACGTAAAACATATACATAGTAGAATATATGAACCCTGAACTGTGAATATGTGAACTTAAAATTAAAATAGTAATCACAATTATCTTAAGATACATTTCCATTTCGCGCTAACTTAACGATGAAAGTCATACTATAGTTGCATCTATTCGAGGTTGCATCTATTCGAGGTTTAATCTATTCGATGTTTAAGCTATTCGAGGTGGCATCTATTCGAGGTTGCATCTATTCGAGGTGGCATCTATTCGAGGTTGCATCTATTCGAGGTTACACCTATTCGAAGTTTCAGCTATTCGAGGTTTCAGCTTATAAGCTATATCAACGATACTACTGTCACAATGGGTGTAGGGTGTATCTTCTAGGTGTATCTAAAGTTCAATTCAAAGAGAATGTTATTAGGCTATCAATGACCTATTCAACTCATGTGTGAGAAACCCTACATGCACACAATGATATAATAACAGAAATATCTAAAGCTGCGCTCAAACCACAACAACTGGGTCATATTATTAAGCCTTTCTTTATAACCAGCTGGTTATATACCATCTACAGATATAGGCTTATTCGCATCATTTCTTTCAAATTTTTATAATTTACTTATTTATTACATTTACTTCCCAGGTAATAAATGTTTAAAAACTAAAAATATGAATCAGCCGATAACTGATTATAAAATCTCATAAAATGTGTGGGTATAAACGTAGATAGACGTATATATATATATATATATATATATATATATATATATATATATATATATATATACAACTAAAGGTATTCCTATATAGCTAGTCGAACGTAGTGGGCTATCCGATTGAAAAACTTCACATATGAAAATTGTGAAGTTTCCCGTTCCCGTTCCAGTAACGCCGTTTCTTGAACGGGAACGGGAACGGATATAAAAATAGGAACGGGAACGGGAACGCAGAATGGAACGGATATATAATAATGAACGGGAACGCTTAGACAGAAATATAGGAACTAGTTCCAGTGGAACGCATTCCTTTACAAGTACGGATATTTATATAGTATTAATTCAAGATATTTTTGTTTATATTTATTTTATAATCTATTACAATATAAATAACGAATTACAACGATTAGCTTTACAATTATAATAAGAGTTTTAATATAATAAACAAATATACAATAATAATAAATACATTTAACATTTAATGCATATTACCACGTAATACATATATTATTGTGTATTACTACGTAACACGTAATACTCGAATGTTTTATCTCCAATTCTATTTATTTTTGCATTATTAATATGTTTTGCTAGCGAAGCATTCGTTCGACAGGGGCTGAAGATGGCAATATACAATAATATTTTATAAATATTTTCTTTATTATTTTACAAGTATTAAGCATACATAATTCCCTTGCATTACTATTCAAATAACTAATTATTTCAACTTCGTGACTAGTTGTAGAAATGCATTTTTTCTAATATATATAGGTCATTATCATCACTTTCATCTTGAATAATAACATCACCATTTACGGTTAATTTTATTTCATCCTTTAGCATTTCAATTAACCGTAAACGATGATGTTTTAGAAAATTTAATTTAAATTTAAAGTTAGATATAGTAGCTAATATGGCGTGATTATTTTCTAATTCTATATTTAATATGGATAATGTGCATTGTACAGTATACTGTATATACTGAATATAGAGTATACTCTGTATATATATATATATATATATATATATATATATGTATATATATATATATACAGTATATACTTTATATACTGAATATTTTAGATTATACTGTATAGATTATGTATATTTTACACCGTGTACAATTTACCGTATAATTAGTACACGGTATTACCGGATAATCCGGTAATATCGTATATTTACATTTGGACTTATTCCGTAAAATATTCACTATACACTGTTTGGTAGGTAATATACACTGTATACTGTATACTATACAGTGTATAGTGTACATTGTGAAATATAAATTGTATAATGTATTTTATGAATATATAAAAATGAAACTGGTACATTACATATCAATGGAACGTGAACGGGAAAGGTAAGGGGTAATATAAAAGTAACGGGAACGGATAAATTAAAAGGAACAGGAACGGGAACGGGAACGGATATTATAAAAGGATCGGGAACGGATAAATTAAAAGAAAAGGGAACGGATAATATAAAAGGATCGGGAACGGGAACGGATCAAATTAATAGAACGGGAACGGATAGCCCTAATAAAATGAACTTTGCCCAATACGTAATGTCAGACACACAAGCAGTAGGACACGAGTTCGAGCCTCGTTCGGACCAATAAAATAGTTCTTAACAAATTATTTAGAAGTCATCTTATATAATTGTGTATAAATAAATGATCGGCTCTCGTTAAAACCATGGATGTATTAACATGAGAGCGACATTGAAGGGACATTAGATCCATATATGGTTATAAGTGAAAACTTAATATAAGTTCCTGGATGGGATGAAAGTACTCCACCTAATAAAAATAACAATAGATATATAGGAATATATGTAAACAATATATATGTTTATAAATATAAACATTCATATGTTCATATTTATTTTAATTATTCTAACCTTTATATAAATCCCACGAAGTTAGGATAGTTTCCCCATCATCACAAATAAAACTAGTGTATAATACTATATAAATATATATATATATATATATATATATATATATAGTATACACAATGTATGAACTACCGCGCATGACTAGTGTCATTAGTAATGACCACCGTGAGCATATGATTAACACTGACGCATGCGCCCCGTTCACGTTGACCGATATAACCGGATGTTTACAACATAAGTCTAGTTATGACGTCACGACGACATTAGGGAAGATATCGCTAGAATGTTCTCGTGATTAATATGTTATATGAATGAGGGAGTTCTAAATGTATTATACAGACTAGAAACATATTAAGAGTTGATTGTTATTAAATACAAACAAATATATATATATATATATATATATTAGGGTGGAGTGTACTTTTTAAAATAGATTTTATAATACTTATCAAATATAAATGAATTCAAGTGTATTATATTGATATAAGTTATCTACTTCTAATGTTATATATTATATATCATATTATTAACTAGAATTGCTACAGAACGTTTTTCAAATCTGTCATGTTAAAGAATACATAAAACGGCCATGTTTGTTATTAATTTAGTCATTTTAGGTTTATGATTTTAATATTATCTAAAATAACATAATATTACAGCTGTGATATTATGAAATGATAATATGACTTATATATTTATTTTGTGAATTATAATGTTTTAGTTTAAAAGTTAGCTTTATTTAAATATAATTTGTTCCTATATTTAAAATCTTTTTAAATTGGCAATTAATTTATGAACTCTGACATTAGTATATTATATGAGCCAATCAAAATATTATTTTGAAATATTTATCAAATACTTTACTTGTTATTTTTTAATATTTAAATATTTATAAATTACTTTACTTGATTTAAATATTTCAAAGTATATAAATCATATATTCATTTAACATGTGTATGCCTAACATATTTATTTTGTTTATATACATAATTTAATAACATATTAATATATAATATTAAGCTAGTAAATTATATACTAATAGGTTGAATTTTAAATTATTATATTATTATAATAATTATTATCTTACATTCTTAGTATGATACTATATAACATAGAGTGTGTGTTACATACTAAACCGGTTAACTATAAATCTATGATATGAACTATAAAAACTGATAAATTAAAGTATAAGCTATTAAATTAAATATATTTAAAAACGATTTAAATAAAATTACCTTGCAAGTATTATACTTAGTTACTAAGTTAGTATAATATACTATTTTCAAATTAAAATTACCAACTAGGTTTACATTTTATATACTACTATATTATATCAAATATGATATTAATTTTCTTAAATAATATATGATATACACTGCAGTAATCACATGCAATCATTTATAAAATGATAACCACCTACAATGTTATAGTACTAATTATTTAAGTTATTAATTATTAACATTTATATCATATCATTTCTATAGTAACACTTATATATATTAATTGTACAGGTAGTGATATATAATTTATTAATAATATATATTTGTTATTATAAAATATAATTTTATATAGTTACACATTTACTAATTATTTACTCTTATTATACTAGGTATATTATATACCCATTATACATATTATTTTATTATTCAACTATTTTGTTTTTGTTTTTGTTTTAATAATACCTATATTATACAGTATGTACTAATACAATGTAGAATAATAATAATAATGCAATATTAATAGCAATCAATAAATATGCATATGTATATTATATTCCTTCTTATAGATATGTATATGTTTAAATGGTGTAATAGCGTACTGTATATATTATCATACATAATTGTTATTGTGACATTTACATGTAAAACTTATTTATAAATAATGACTATTAATATAATCATAGTATTAGATGTATCTTAATATTAGGTTAACACATTAAAATATATCTGGATCGTCCATATCCATCGCCTTCTTCTGTCCCCATTTTGATTTTATAGATAAGTTTCTGCGTCAGACTTTTAAATATGTCCATTTCATATAATAAATACTTGAAATATTATTACCGGTAACTATTTAATAAATATTATATTATATTTGTACTTGATATTTATACCTAAATATAAAATTAATTTATATATATACATTTATTTAAATATTATTTTAATTTAAGATATTGAAAGAATAACCAAGACTAATACATTTATATTTTGTTAATATTCGCAAAATCTACTTTATATGCACAAATAATACATAATACTACTCTTGTGAATACTGTCAAATATAGTAATTTACAACATACTAAATATAATACAAATATATGCTGTACACTATACCCAATACACTATTCCATTCTATTATAACTAATATTATACTACTAATACTATACAAACAAATATTTAACAATAATACTTTATGTTGTCAATTAGGGTAGATGACGAGAGCAATTTTACATTTAATTTAATTATCAAACTGAACCAAAAATCATGTTAAATATTATTAATAATATAATAATGCAAGTTATAATAATATTGAGTTATCTCCATTAAACTTCATTATAGTAGTACATATACTAAATAAACACTATAAGCAAGACATAAATAATAAACTATTGATATTGTTGGAGGGCTTATGTGTGTGCGCTGAATACGTAGTGTGATACCTAGTGTTCGTATGACTATATTATTTTATTATATTTACACGGTGTTTATATTCCTGGTGGAAGGGCCGCTGCCCACATCACCAGGTACGATTACGACTAGCTACTGATATTGTTCATCCCGAGTTTGTCGTCACAGATATGCTAGCATCTCACAAAGGCACCAAGTAGATTAACTCTGAAGGTCACGGATTTTCTCTTATAGTTGAATGACTATTATTTTCTTTGTTGATCCCTATTATGAAAATAAATATAATTTAATATTATAATTCACAAAATATTAATTTATAACGTTTTAACAAGTTTAAATAATTCAAGTTAGATATTTTCAATATATAATTAATTTATAAATTAAATACACCCCAAATACATAACCAAATATAACTCTTAAAAATAATTGAAAGTCAACTACAATAGATTGTTGGGGATATGAAAATTAGATATAATATTTATAAATAAATTGCTTGCATATATAATATATTAAAATTGGGTGGCATATTAAGGCCTAGTTATCAGTGATACAAATTAGTTGATAGTGCTAATAAATCAATGCGAATAAAATATATCTTTAATTTAAACTATTTATATATTGAATTTGGTCATGATGTAATTATAAAAGAAATCAAATACACTGTGTTTAAATATTAATTTTCATAGTTATATAAAATATTATTAACCTTTAATCTATCATATAGCTTTAAGATGACATAGAGGCGCAGTTGATTTCTTGAAAATTTCATTCCATTCGTTTTGTCGTCACTCTCATCGATTCGCTGATTTCTGTATGGTCCATTCATCTTACCATTGAGTTTTGGTCTTGCTATTATTCATGTGCCAACCACAGTAACTTGATGAATAGTATTTGACATTGAGATGGATCTTGAGACATCACAATACCATTACAGTTTTCTTTCAATAACCATCACCAGTAGTTCAGCGTGTGAGCCAATTTCTTGTGTTACTCTTCATTAATCCAGATTAGTGATTCGATCTTTATAAATATCGAAATATTATTATCAGGCTAATTTTAATTAATATATATACCAAGTGTTATAGCATATTTTATATATAATCAAATCCAATTAAAAATTACTACATTATGAATATAAATATTAAATACAATTTTACGGTATGTCTGATAATGTATTAGTTATTACTATAGTATACAATAAAACAACATACTATAAATGTTATTATTTTAGAAATACATGAAGCTGAATATATAGTATGACATGCATTTGTAAAATTAAGTATATAATTAAAAATCTAGAATATAATATAGTTTATAAATTAATTTTAAAACGCCAGTTTGATATAAATATATATATATATATCAACTACCATAGGTAGTCTATCGCTATAAGTATTTATGATTTTAAACAATAACATAACATAATTAAAATAAAAATGTCACAATAAATACACTCTATCATGCAGTTCATATCTAATACATTTATGATATAATATATACTTTTATTGATAATTATAAATATTTAATAGATTATAATATTAAAATACACTCATAATTGAATATTAGCTCAACCGAGTATAGATATATTTATGATATAATATATACTTATATTGATAATTATAATTATAAATATTTAATAGATTATAATATTAAAATACACTCATAATTGAATATTAGCTCAACCGAGTATAGATATATTTATGATATAATATATACTTATATTGATAATTATAATTATAAATATTTAATAGATTATAATATTAAAATACACTCATAATTGAATATTAGCTCAACCGAGTAAAGATATATTCCATCTAAGATATTTACGAACATATTTCCAAATTATATTCTAAATTCACAAATGTTTCAACAAATTTATTTTCTTTAATAAATAGAATATATGGATACTGAACATATTACAATTATTCAAAAAAGTATTCAGATAAATGGATACTTTGCTCATTATGAGAATATTTTATTATCTATGCTAGCAGATTATTATATACATATAAGAAGGATATCAATAGAACATATAATAAAATCAAGAAAATTACCAAATAAAACTATAAGAAAATTCAAAATACCTATTATAAATTTGTAATAAAAAACATATAGAATTAATAGAACACACACAATTTATTATATTAAATATAATTACAGTTTACAATACATATTTACATTATTATACAAGGAGACTATTATACTCTAGGTGTATTATATGGTTTATGATTATAATTATATATCTTACCTAAAATGATTTTTCAATGGCAGAATTTCAATTTTTGATATCCTTAGTAGCTTCCAATCATTCATAGATATTAGCAGAAAGCCAACATAACTAGTTAATCTTCAGTTTAATCAATTACCTATAAATAAGATGTGTATACACAATTAGATGGTTTTTGAATAAATAATATTTAAGTAATTGGAAATTATTTACATATTATTTATGATATATAATTATATAATTATTATATGATATTACAATTGATAATTTATACGTTGTGATTAGTAGTAGCGTGCATTGTGTTTCTCATACATATAATACTACGATAATTATCATCATCATCATATGTGATCAACTTAATTTCATTCTGTAGCATATCAATTAAGCGTAGACAATAATATACTATGTCTTAATCAAAAAATTATTTTCAATATTAAGGTTAGATGTAGAATATATTATAGCATATTTACTTTCTATTTATAAATTTAAGTATGAAGATAACCTAGTTTACAATAGTTTAAGTTAATGATCTTATTTAATTTTGATTTAAATCTCATGAGATTTGGTATTTAATTTCTATAATATGCAACTGTAACATTTCGTAGACCATGCACCTAGGTTACATAGATTTTATAATTTTATATATAATGTATAATTATAGTCTATTGGAAAATTATATAATTTGAATATTAAAGAAACATGAATGGAAAATTATAAAAAGATTTGTTATCCTACACTGACTATATTAATAGAATAAGATATATAATTTGACTTTTTATCGGTATGATTGACTTGGTACGAATTTACTTGGTGCGAAATGATTGGTACTTTATTAATATTGTTAAGTAGGATACAATAATTAAAACTATTATACTTTATTAAATAGAAAAATCAAAATATTGTATACAATTCAACTTTATAAGGCTTATATACCAACTATTTATTTATTTTCATGTGCATAGATTGTGCAAAAAATACATGCACATGCATTTTTTCATGTGTGAATTTAAAGAAAATTGGTAGGTTACGTGCACAGTACCTTTTCTACTAAGTACATGAAAAATAAGATAATTTCTATACAAATTGAATTATAAAAATACCAAATCGGTTTTAATATATATGTGAAAATTTCGCCATAAAAAGAATATTCTACGAACAGAAAAATAATCATGTAAACCAATCTACATACGTGAACATAAATATGGAATCGGTGTGAAAGCCCTATTATGTGAAATATTAAATAAGGCTTATGATATTATAATTATTATCTAAACTTTATATAAATATATATGTATATCGATTATCAATATTGAAACTAATATGATAATTATGATAATTATAGATTATATTAGAATAATATATAAGTTTATTAGAGAAAATATTGATAATTAAAGATAATTATAATAAATGATGTTATAGATAATTTTAATAAAATATATGCCATTCATATAATATTTAAATTAATAATATTTAATATAATTATGTTAATAATAATTGTAATCGTAATTGGTAATAGTACATAATCCGTACATTAAAATCTGCATAATCTATATTTTATATATTAAAAACCATTAGTGTACTGTATTGGTACTATATATTGGGACTGATATAATATATATATATTATATATAATATATATGATATTATCAGATATACGATATAATAGTTAAATTATTTTATACATATTTATTTGTAGCATGACTTATGCACTATATAAGGTATTAATAAATTATTAATACCGTATTATAAAGTAGATAATTTATATTAATTTTATCATAATGATATCATTCGTTTGAAATATAATGTATACAATACTTGGAGAAATAAATAATTACTCTATTTCTAATTATAATAGGCAATCATATTAAAATAATAATTATGTGTAGATAATATTTAATATATTAAATACAAATTTAAGACATATGTCTTATGACTCTTGTGTCGATTTTTAATTTTAAATGTGGCGCTTTTTAATGTGCGGATTATGTCAATATATTATTGAATGTAAATTTAATTTAATAATAATATTATAATAATCATTTTATGGATAAAATCAAAATTTTAAAACCCTATAAGTTTTGTGATTATCATAAGATTCGTATGACATACGAATTATGAATTAAAATTATCTGAATTGAATTAATTGTTTACTATTTAATATTATATTATACATTATTATTATTTAATTCATAAAGTAAACATAATTCTCAATATTAATTTTCATTTCACTTATCATAAGTATTGTGATTTAATCAGTGATTATTATAAGATTCATAACATACGAATTATGAATTACATTTTTTAATTTAAAATTATCTGAATTGAATTAACTGTTTATTATTATATATATACATTATTATTGTTTAATTCACATTAAATTATAACTAATATTATGATTAATATTATATATTTTACTTACCCTAATACAATGTATCCTGGAGTTAAATAAGATAAATACGTTTATACAATTTTTTAAAATATTGTAAACAAATATAAAAAATATTTGTTTACCAAAAATGTAAGATTTTCAATAATTATAAATTACCAGATTGACTTATTATTACCTGTGTAGCAAATTCCTTGCATATTAAATTATAAATTAAATATTATTAATACTATACAAATATTATTTAATTTATAATATAGTTTTCAATGTCATTAGATATACAAATATATAATATATGAGCAATTTTATATGTTGGAATATTTTATTTTATTTGATTGACAGATATTTAAAATTTTAAATTCACTCCATACTAATATATATATATATATATATATATGTTTATATTTGTGTACGTATCTTTATGGGTGGGTGTGTAGGTGTATGTATATACGTGTTTACATTTCCTATAGTTTAATAATTAGAAGATACATCGAATCTAAATTATTGTTATACATATGCTTATTCATATTGTATGTATTTTATAATGAGTTTTTCGAAAATTGTATTAACATTCTATAAAATAAATATATTTTCAATTAAGAATGCATTATTTAACATTGATTCATCAAGCTACCACTTTATGTATGTACATCAATGTACATAGGCTATTTAAGTTAAAATATAAATATTGATCTCGAGAAATCTCGTATGTATATTCATTTATACATTCCAAAGCGATTACACCACAAATAAAACAAGTGAATAGATTATGAAGGTACTTCACGCATAACATCCAATGTTTACTACAGTAGGTTATTACCTATATATTGACCGGAAGTTGTCTCGGTCTTCATATCGTTGATATATCATGTCAAGTTCATAAACTTATACTTGTAAACCTTATTTGATTCATAACAATTATATAATTATTATACTATGTCGAATGGTTGTTTATAGATTGCCTTTTTAACCGAAACCTGTATAATCTTTAAATTATAATTGTAGTTTTTAGGATCGCATGATTATATTGATTACGAAATATATACAGATTAGTTTATCAATAAATGTAACAGTTACATTTATAATATATATATATATATATATATATATATATATATATATATATATATATATTATCATAATTGTGGGTCTCATATAGTTTTGTGTTAAATATATTATAGTGATATTTGAAAAGTTTGTCAGATACTACAATATTTACTTAATTAGTAGATAATGTTTAAACAATATAAACAAAGCTGATATTTTATATTTTAATTCATTATTATAATTTATTTAATAATATCTTATTAGAAGATATATATATATATTTATATATATATATATATATATATATATATATATATATTATGTTATATATATATTATTTATTATTTATATTTCTATATTTATCCATTTACATTTATATCAACTACATTGGATATAGCATAATGTAGAGTTGACGTACAGTGTACAGTGTCCACGGTGAACGATGTACGTATATATATACGTACCCTATAGGGTGTATGCATATGATTGTAGATACATAGCAATATACATATATAATAATAATAATATAATAACAAAAAATGTATGTATTGAACCACAATATACGAATACAAATATATTTGCAGCTAAAGCGGATACAAATGGACCACCCAAGAAGACATAGACATGTACATGTTATAAATAACTGTGAGGGGCCACGGACAATACAATACAAATAGTTACAATTTATTTATTATGCTTTAGTTTATATATTATTAAGTTCTTGATAAACACAAGAGAATAAACAAGAACTATAATTCTGATATATCTGGAGTCGAACCTGGACCCTATCGATGTCCGGCAAGTTACAGTTCCACTGACCTACCGTCTCCATATAAATATATATATATATATATATATATATATATATATATATATATATATACATATACATCATATATATATATATATATATACACTGGAAGTAATAGTTAAGGAGGCCTAAATGTTCTCTAGAGGCGCTGTTCGCTAGAGGTGATTTCCACTATTACATTTATTGTTAATAATATAAAGATAATAATGTATTTATATTAACTATATACATGGTTACGAATACCCTATAGAGTTTTGTATTCATCTCATTCGCTCCCCGTCTCCTTGTCTCCCTCTCAGCCCTAATTCAGCCCTACTTCGCCCCCATACATCTTCGCAGCGTCACTTTACCGATACGGCGGCCACTCCTCCCTTCACTCACGAGTTGTCAATAATAGATGAGACGTCACCGATACACGACGTTGGTCGCTACGTAAGTGACCTCTAACCGACCTCTGACCGACCTCTAACCGACCTCTGCGCAGGTGCTTGCACATCTATACGCGCGTATATGTATACGCACCCGTGTATGTCCTCGTGCTCGTCTATGTCCTCGTGTATTCCCCACGCAAACGCTTCCACTTATTTCGTTTAGATGATACAGGTGATTACTGATGACTCATAGCGTGTGATAAGTGAGTCATACTCTACGTCAGCTTAGCACGGCATAGACTTACTTGCACCGAGTATGAATATTTAATAAGGCATACATAGGAATATAGGTGCATATGAACACATATATTCACACAAACTCACACACACACGCATACACAAACACACATAGGAACATATGTATATAGATACGCTGAACTCTGAGCTAATGCAGAGTATATTTCGCATACACGTTTCAATTATTCATATTTAACAATATGTTAGTCATACTTATTACATAATGTTATAGCGTGCCAGTATCAGTAATCATATGTCCATTATAAATAAGTGAAACCACTAAGCATAAAGTATTGCATAATACCATGTTTCTGGTGATATGTCATATGAACGATGTTATCTAGCAGGTGCTTCCATTAGTTCAGATATCGATTATAAGTATCTATAATATTCCATAGTTGACTACAACCCTTTTCTGATGTTCATTTAAAGTAATATTTTAGATAGCAAAAGGTTTTGAAAGCCATTTTTTTTTAAATATTCTATTTCACATAAATAGTAAAGACCCTATTTGTCCACAAATTATAACAATGTCATAGGTATGCTCTCGCCGTAAAACCGTATCGCAGTATATTCATTAATTTATTTAACATGTTTGTTGTATTCTTACATATTATTATATTTATATATTACTCACTATCCCTCTCACTTTCCCATCCCCCTCTCTTCCTTACCTCGATCCCGATTAGATAATATTATATTTCTATCTCTAGGTATTCTCTTTCTAACTACACTCCTCCCTCTATTATATATATATATAATATTACCTTTTTATCTTTCTCTTATAATATATATATAATTATTTTTTTTTGTGACTGCTAGTACCGGATAAATTGATCTATACATTATTTTTTAATATTTAATATGTTTTAATATGTTTTAATATGTAATACATTAAGTAAGATACCTGTTAAACGATGTGATACTAAAGTGAATATGTATAATTCAAGATATGTGAAGGTTAGGGGTGCCCGAACCATGTTGTATGTAGAGGGGACCAATACATAGGAGATGCCCTAGATTGTAAAGTAGGGGGCTTATTTTAAGACATATCACCCGTCCCCCCTGTTGCAGCGCCCCTAGTGAATGTACGAACGAATGTATCATCCTACCAATATAGTTACAATCTTAACACCATGAATATACAGGATTATAAACATCAACATTAAGTTTACAATATTTGTCATTAACAAAATAAACACTAGGGGAAAGTAACCGAATATAGACAGTGCCCGAATACGGACACTCTCGGTATCTCAGAAACTATAAATCCTATAAAAAAATGTTAATGAATAAAATATTCATCATTTTATAAATAGTCTAAAAAAAGTATTTTTTATTATTCAAAATATTGCTGATATATCACATAAACTAAATTTTTTATTACGTTTTTAAATTTATGTTAAAAATATTTCAACTTAAAACTTTCTCAAGAATATTCAAATGTATCGATATAACAATATATTATTAAAAAATAAAGCATTCTAAAAATTATAAATATAATTTCTATATTTGTCATCACATATTCATTAAGTTATAAGCATATATCTAGAGGTCATATAAGTCCCTAATACGGATATTCTAGATTTATTAATACGGACACCCTATAATCAATCAGTGCGCAGCGTATGAACTATTCTGATTTTCATAAAAATCGCGTGCGTTATTATATTAATACCACCAATACAATTTAAATCTAAAAATTGTATTATTTAGATACTTAAATTGTATTATTAATTAAAAAAATAATAAAAATAAATAAATTATTAACTAATTAAATTAGAATAAATTATTCATAAAATGAATTATAAATAATGTAAATGTAATTTGCCTGATTGATTTATCAATAATATATGGTGTATCTAATGGTATTTAGGGTAGTCGCATTATAACACAGGGTGTCCGACGGACACTGTCCGTATTCGGACACGGGTACCGAATATGGACACCCCTGTTATCTATGGAATTAAATAATTAAATAAAATGTTAAAATCACAATAATATCTATAATCTTATAATATTAATATATTGTAATTTTTGAATAAAAATAATTATTATTAAACTATTTATTGTTAAAGTGTCCCCCGTATTAGGTTACTTTCCCCTATAGTTATTATCGGTGAGTATGGGTGCATCTGTGCATAGCATCGGTAAGAATCAGTGATCTTGACTCGATTAGGTTCCCTGAGGTATTCGGCGTCACCACTGTGTTAGCGGATGCACTATTGGCAAGGACGTGTCCGTACTGTCGGCTAATGAGAGCCTAACACGCCCCCCTAACACGCCCCCCCCGTACGCGTTGAATAGTGTTGAATGTACGTTAACTTAATATAAATAATTGTGTTTATAATTAGTAATATTATAAATATGATTATTTTAATCTTATTGTATAACTACGGTTACAATATGTTATTAGTACAATAATGGTAACCCTTTAGTGAACTCAACGAACCGTGACTATAGACTGATTTACATAGTTATATTATTGATTCACATATATAAGTGTATGAATTTATATAGACTTTTAGACAGGTGCTGCACTGTTTAATTAATTTAGATATCATAATAAATGGTTATATATATTGGAGCTACGAAATGGGTCCTTTATGAATTGTTCGACTAGTGATTTAGTATAAAAGTATATATATATAGAGAGGAATCCAAAATTACCTGTTTATTAACTGTATATATGATTTTAAGTATATGCTGATATATATATATATATATATATATATATTTAGATAGATAGATAGATAGATAGATAGATAGATAGGTAATTTATGTATACAAAAATATAACAAAGATGCTTCTCATTTGTGTTTTAGTAAAATAATAATGCATACATAAATAAACGATAAAATAATATATACGTAAAAAAATAGGATTTTAGATTAATAAACGTGAACAAAATAAGATAATATAAAATAAAAATATACAAATGTTAAAATTACCAATAATAAAATCTTTGACTTTACTTCTGAAAGGTTCTATGGATGTCATAAGTCTTAGCTCTTACGGTATACCATTACATAGTGCAGCTGCCGAATGCCGAAAAGAACTTTTTCCATATGTAGCCAGCCTGAACTTATAAGTTCAGGTATGCATACCATGGTAACGAAGTATTTTTCTGTTGGACGATCTAGATGTTTTCGACTCAATCCGGTATGTCAAATCTTGTAAGTATTTAGGTGATTAATGGTATATGCATTTATAAACAATCATCATATTTTTACATATTGATCGCTGTTTAACAGATAAGCATTTTATGCAATATCATATTTCGGAAGTGCAAGAGTGATCAAATAATTGTGTGCGAAATAGTAAGCGTACTGAATACCGTATAATTCTATTTATGCAATTTATAGAATATAAAGGAAGTCTGTGATATAAAAAATTACAGTACTCAATACGATATAGGACTGTATATTCAATAAGGAGCTTACACATGTTATCAGGTAAACAATTTCTAATAGTAGTTATTGTGTGTAAATTACTAAAAGAAGATCGACATACACTTGAGATCTTACAAGATCTTATCGATATATCGATAAAACTTAACTTACTATCAAAAATAAAACCAAGAATTTAAATAGAATTTGTTAGCGAAATAATTTGTCCATCAAGAAGTACTGGATGAAAAACGGAATTAACACGAGAAAAATTAATAAGAGAGGTTTTAGACATATTTAACATTAACTTATTTTGTAAAAACCTATTATTTAAGGTATTTAAACAATTCATCAAAGAATAATTATCAGAAGGAAGAGCATGTAAAGGCAGATCGATATAAATGTGTAAATCATCTGCATAAAGATGATAATTAATATCAGAAAACTATTTAAATAAAATTTCAATCAAGGGTAATAGATAAATTGAGAATAATATAGGACCAAGTACTGAACCTTGTGGTACACCATGACTAATTAATTTGTTAGATGAATATTCATTATTAATTTGTATAGGAAAATATCTATTTTTAAGATACGATATAAACCATAATAAAATAGTATCATATAATCCAGTCATTTTTAGCGATCTATTAGTAAATCATGCTTAATTGTTTCAACATCTGATGATAAATCGAGAAGTAATAATTGTATATTTTGTTATAATCTAAAGTCCATAGAATATCATCAGAGAGAGAAATTAAAGTAATTTCTGTACTATGATATTTTTTAAACCCACTTTATTTAGGATCAAGAATATTACTATATAATAAATAATTATGTAATTGATTGGCCACAATTGTTTCCATAATTTTTCTAATTACGTTTCATGTCATGTTAATCGTATACGACTTAGATCTACAATACATTCTACTGCTGCCCGTTCACGCGCCTTCTCGTCACAAGCACTGATAGCCTGGAACTCACTACCTGCAACACTCCGTGCTGAAAGAAACTCCGAAAAGTTCAAAAAGAATTAAAAACATATTTATTTACACTGTAACTTTCTTATTATTTCATTATACATTATTGTTAACTTAATTGTTTAAACGATGTATAAATAAAATGTCTTCTTCTTCTACTAATAAATGGTAATTATGATATTGGTCTATAATTGGATAGTATTTATTATCGAGATTATGCTTTTTTAGAAGTTGTATTACTACTGCATGCTTTAAAACATCAGGTATGTTCCCAATGCTAATAGAACTGTTAACAACCGTGTATATGAAAGGTGTTAGAAAAGAGCAATATTTTGAAATAAGGAAATATGAAGAGGATCAAAAGGAGATGAAGATTTTAAAGTGATGATTAAATAGTTATCGGAAGATTAATTCACAGAAGTTAGATCATATGATGTATCTAATAATAATACATTTTTAGAAGTTGTGGAGCAGATATCAGATAACTTATTGATATAAAAAAAACTTATTGATTTTATCAACAACAAAAGTTGCAAAAGATCCTTATCAGTAGGTGTTGGTAAATATTTAGGATAACTATTATTATATAGAGAATTAACAAATGAAAAAAAAAATTATATCGTTTCGGCTATTTAATATGTTATCCTGAAAGAAACTGGTATATATAAACAACTGTAACATACTCCTTCCTGATATACTTCCTAACATTTTGTCATAATAACTCCAAACTTATTGAATATATATCATGCATTATAATTTGGATTCTTTCCAATAACATTATTTAAAAAAAAACATCAATAACAACCCTTCTTAATATACTTATATAGTTTTTTTGTAATTTTTTACAATTTGTATTGTCACCTTATTTTCCCTTGCCCATCAATATTAACCATCGGTATACCATTCCACTGCAGTCGGAAGGATATAATACATGTATTATATCCTTCTCCAATAGTATTTATAAACGTTATAAAATGGCAAAATATAATTTGTTATGATATTTCGTATTCCCGAAAAATGTTTAAGTTAACAATATTTCATTAATTCACAAACATCAATACTATGGTTATCATCAATGTATTAGTTATAATATGTACTGCTATACATGGCTATATATGGCTATATACTTACACTAGTTAGCAATTGTCATGGTAACTACTGCAATGATATTATTCATCAATAATAGTTAATTATACACTTATTTAATTAGATACTTATTTATATTATGTATACCTATTAAATTAATTATTTCATATAAATAATGTATTAATATAAATATAATGTATATATACAGCTACATATACAGATACATATACATATATATCTGTTCATTCATTAATTTATATATTTATTGTTGATATATTTTCCCAATATATTTAAATATTAAATATATATATATATTAAAAACAATAGTAATAGTAATGTATTATAATAAATTATATGTATACTTATACATGCTTATTGATTACTGATTACAAAATTTAAAATATAATCAAATATAGATTTGTATATAATAGTGAAATAGTGCAATAGTGAAATAGTGCAATTGTGCAATAGTGCATAGTATGATAACATCATATCATTAATATGCAGTATTCATTAATACCGTTAAGGCCTAGCCAACTCTTCGATTTATATTCGCCTATTGCTCCTATTATCCATTATTGTTTAACAATAGGATATAACAATACTAATATCGATAATATATATTCTGAAAAAGT
This sequence comes from Osedax fenrisi, assembly GCA_964019155.1. Taxonomy (NCBI): domain Eukaryota; kingdom Metazoa; phylum Annelida; class Polychaeta; order Sabellida; family Siboglinidae; genus Osedax; species Osedax fenrisi. Next base: position 86,470,044 of record OZ025239.1, on the reverse strand, counting down.
CGACAATAGTCGACTTTTTATAAATAACTATAGTTATTTATAAAAGAATTCCTTGATCACAATAACTTGTTGAAAATACACATAAATATGTACACAAACGCAAACATGCACAGTATACGTAGTTTTAATTATAATTTTAAAAACGTTAATATCAAATTCGCGCAGTAGGGCGCGATAATACGGATGCGGCTCTAGTTTAGAGGTCACGCGGGTGGGTAATAGAGGTCATCGTCTCGTGTTTCCACCATGGTGAGGTGGCCGTCTTGACAGAGGAATTCGGATATCGTGAAATACGCGATGTCACCGCAGCATCTCGACTGGAACGGGGCGATGTGTCGGTGCAGGACACCCCTACAACATATGTGTTTCTTCATAGAGTAACATGTGGATCCGCAAACTGTGGGTGGTATACGAGAGAGATATGTAAGCGGTATTAAATATATAATATAAATAAAATATAAATATATACATACATAATACATATATACATACATATTTACATGTATATGTATATACTCGGTAAACATAATAATGTTTAAATTAATTTATAATTTATATGTTAACATATGTAATTTACAACTAAAACTAAAATACAACTCCGATACAACTATAATACGACTATAATAAAACTATAATACATGAAATATCGTTATATGTGTAAAATTACGCATAGTCATTTAATACTTTTCACTATATAATATATAGTATATATATATATATATATATATATATATATACATATATATATATATATATATATATATATATATATATATATATAATAATATAATAATAATAATAATATCAGATTCAGTTGATGACCGAGATCAAAAACCCAGGTATGGTATAGAAGTTCTATTGAACTTATCGAGATACCAACCTGATCTTGGTAATGAGAGAATTAATACAAAATGAATAAATACAAAATGAATAAATATAAATAAATATTTTACAATTCTATATTGTTCATTCGTGTTCTGTCTCATAAAAAAGCAATACAATAAAATTAAATATATCTCTCAATACCAAGAAATCATCATGTATATAACAATAAAATAATAATAAAATATAATAAAAAATATATAATAAAATATTAAAAAATGTAAAAAGATACTAAAATAATAAATAAGTTAAACTATAAAAATCAAAGAAAACTAAAGACCAAAGGCTAGAGATAAAAATATGTACAATACGAACAATTTAAAAGAGCTAAAAAGAAGAAAAGATGATCATGTAAATAAAATAACAAACAATACAGATAAGGTGTAAGTGATTACATATAACTATTTAAAAGCATGTTTTTAATATGTATTGTAAAAGTATTCAAATTCGTCAAAGATGATGTGGTTGTATTTAAAGAATTCCATAAATATGCGCCTTTGTAACGAATACTAAATTTATCATGATCAAATCTTATTTTTGGTATTAAGAATGTTCTATTTAACCTAAAAGTATATAAAGAGCAATTATAGGTAAATAACTTACAAATTGAACTATGCAAATAATGATTGTTATATATTCTAAACATATATTTATAAATGGATATATTTATTATATCTTTAAATTTAAGAATGTTATGTTAAAAAAATGTAATCAATATTGGTTTTGTTATCAAGTTTATATATTGCTCTCATACATTTATTTTGTAAAATTTGAATACATTTTATATTGCTATGGTAAGTACTTCCCCATATAATAGAACAATAATTAATATGACTATGAAAAAAAGAAAAATATAGCATAACTAAAGTATTAATATTAAATTTATATTTATATCTATGTAGTAAACTAAGTCCATAGTAAAGTTTATTTTTAATATTATTTATTTGCATTTTCCAATTTCGATTTTCGTCAATTAAAATGCCTAAGAATTTAAAATTAGTTGATTGTTTTATGGCTATATTATTTATTTTGATGTTCAATTTATGTTTAACTCTTGTGCGATGGAATAAAATTAATTTTGTTTTATCAATATTAAGAACTAGCTTATTACCACAAAGCCAGTCACATATTAAAACTAAAGTAGAATTTATTTCTTTTTCTAGATCATTTAACTTATGAGACTTAAATGTTAAAGTTGTGTCGTCAGCAAAAAGAGTAAAATTGCATTTATTAGTTATATTAGGTAAATCATTTATGTACATTAAAAATAATACTGGTCCCAAAACTGAACCTTGTGGTACACCACATTTAATCGGAAGTATTTTAGAATTGGTATTATTATAGCTTACGTATTGATACCTGTTTGTCAAATAACTTTTTAATAATGACAAAGTGATACCTCTGAAACCATATATATATAATTTATTTAATAAAATTTCATGATTAATAGTATCGAAAGCCTTTTTTAAATCAATCGATATTGTGGATATGAATAATTTGTAATTTATATTTAAGTAATCGATATAATTTATCAAAGCATCACATGTTGATATAGATTTTTGAAATCCAAATTGAGAATTGTTTATTAGAGAATTTTTATCTAAAAATGAAAACATTCTTACTTTTAAAATTTTTTCAAAAATTTTTTGAGAATTGTGATGTCAAAGATATTGGCCTATAATTCGAGCAATCATTTTTATTTCCTTTTTTATATAACATTATAACTTTAGATGTTTTAAGTATATCAGGGTAAACACCATTTTCAATGCATTTATTAAATAAAATTGATAAAATATTACTAATGGATAAAATAATGTTACGTATTAAAAAAAAGTTAAAATCATGGGAATCCGTACTATATTTTGAATCACAATTATATACAATATTTTCAATTTCTATTGAAACAGGCTTTATAAAAATTGAACTCTTATTACTAGTAATATTTTCATATATATTTTGATTAGAGTATGGTATATTTTTATTTAATTCAACACCTATATTTGAAAAATATGAATTGAACATATTAGCATTTTGTAAATCTGTAAATTTATTATCAATAATAGTTCCTGATTTTTTATTATTTCCTATAACTTTATTTAATGTACGCCAAGTATTTTTAATATTATTATTTTTTATTTTATTTTCATAATATTTTTTCTCTGTATATTTTAATATTTTCATTAAGCAATTTTTATAATTTTTATATACATTTATTAGTGAATGATTATTTAAAGATTTTTTATACATTTTATTCTTTTTACCTATGCATTTAAGGATGGAAGGGGTTAGCCATGGTTTATCAAAAACTCCAGATTTAATTTTAACTTTTTTTAATGGACAATATATATTATATGAATTAGTTAATGTAGAGATAAAATTTTTAAAAGATATATGAATATCAGATTGAGTTAAAATGAAAGACCAATTTATATTAGTAAGATTATTATTAAAATTTAAAATATTTTGATCTGAATGATCCCTAATATATTTATAAGAGTTTTTCGTTTTTATATTAATATTTTTTTTTAAAATACAGAATATCGGTAAATGATCACTGATATCAGTCAAGAGAACGCCATTAAAAAGTGGCAAAGATAAAAAATTTGTGTAAATATTATCGATAATAGAATTTGTTTGATTAGTTATATGGGTAGGTTTAGTGATTGTCGCTATTAAATTTAGGGAATAAAGAGTATCAATAAACAATTTAGTCTTGTATGGGAATTATGATTATTTATATTTATATTGAAATCGCCTGTTAAAATTAATGATTTATTTAGATGACGATTAAATGTATTATATATAATATCAGTAAATTCAATTATATTAAATATAGGTGCTTTATATATACCTGATAGTAAATAATTAATATGTTCGTATATAAATGAGATCGTAATCATATCATAAGCATCATTGACAGATAATGATAAATTATCAATTAATTTATATTTAATATTATTATTAATGAAAATGGAAACTACACCTCCACGCTTATTATTTCTTACTATATGTTCAGATGAATAATTAGGAATACTAAATAAGTGTTTATTAGATGTAGTTAGCCATGATTCAGTTATTACAATAATCATAAAGTTTATTTTTAAATATAAAAGGTAATCAGTAATAGAATCGAAATTTTTAGGAATACTCCGAGCATTAAAATGAATAATAGATAATTTACGACATATATTTAAATTTGATAAATTATCATAATATTTACACTGTAAAAAAGTTTTATTTATATTATCGATTATATTAGAATCGCATTTTAGTTCGTCAGGAATGTAATTATATGTTAAGACTTTATTAATTGATGGTGAACTAAATTGCATAACTAATATATAAATAGAGAAGAAAACGATATGTAAAAAAAAACAATGGAAGCTAAACAAATAAATTAAATAGAACTAAATTAAAAGATATATAATGATGAAAAAATGCAATACTGAATAAGCCTGAAACTATAAAATATAAAGTATAAAAATAAACCTGAATTGAATAAAATATAATAAAACTATAAAAACTATATACTTTTAAATTATAATACTTGTATGTAAATTCAATAAAATGTAAATGGTATTATATAATATTGGTAAAAATGTAATACTGAATAAACCTGAAATGACTGAAAAATAAATAAAACTATAAAAACTGTATAAACTTTTAATACTTGTGTATGTAATTAATGTTATGTGTTATTATATAATATTGTTAAAAATGTAATACTGAATAAGCCTGAAGTTAGTTAAAGATTATGTTTACAAATATAAATTTTATAAATTAAATATAAAGTATAAATGCAAAATATTAATGAAGAGAAAAAATAATAAAAATAAAAAATATATATATATATATATATATAGACAATATATTTTAATTTTATTTAATTTGATTAATATTTATCCAATTGATTAATATTATTGATTGAGATTATTGATTTTAAATCTTCTTTATTTGTATTAATATATACAGTATCTTTGTAAATCCAGGTTTTATTTATTTTTCCTGCTTTTCTCAATTGTCTAGTTTTATAAAATATGTTATGTGTATTGAAATTTAATTGCTGGCTTATATATATTTTAGTGTCAAATAGTTTATTTTTATTTTTAAATATTTTTAATTTTGTCTCTAAACTATCTAACTTAATTATATATTTAGTACACTCTATATCATCTAATACATCATCAGTTTCAGATTTTTTATTGTTATTAGTATTTAATTTATGTATATTTAAAATATTATTATATGATAACTTTGTATCCAATTTTTTATTTATAAAATCCGTAAAACTATTAGTATTATTAAAATCAGTTTTTAAATTAAAATCTGTATTTGTATTGGTAAAAATTATATTATTAGCAATATCTTTATTATTCTCTATATCCTTAAGTGTATTAGTTATTGTATCGATATCAATACTATTATTATTTTTTATTTGACTATTACTAATTGTTTCTTTAAATATATTGTTTTCCTTTGTTAAATTTAAAATTATATTTGTCTGATAATCAACTTTATCATTTAATTTATTAATTTTATCTGATAAATCTTGAATTAATTTATATAGTTTATCATATATATATATATTGAATCCTTTAGATATGATAAACATAACTTAATAGTATACGTGTATATGTGTATATAAGTAGGTATGTGTTTGTTCAAGTCAACATGTATCACCGGTATTAACATCTCTTTACGATCAATGATAGTGTATCATACTGTATAGCCGTTACAATGTATCTATGGTTAAGTAGACTTCTATACTTTAATAACTGCGAATTCATAAATTAATGAACATATATTTATACACATTTACATCGGTGTAATATTATGTATATATATATATATATATATATAGTAAAATATTGTATTAATAACTACAAAATCAATAATGACAGCAATAATAATAAATAATAATTATAAGACCAATTTAATTGATGATAATTATATGAGATTATGCAATGTTATGCAATAGTATATACGTGGTATTATTCTCGTATATTTCTAGTTATATAACTGTTATATCATATATATGTGTGGTTATATGTGATAGTGTGTTATATATATATATATATATATATATCTAATCTGCGATATTATTTCATAGAATATTACATTATCTTTTAAATTGTATATATATATATTTATATATATATATATATATATATATATATATTAAACATTGGGAAGTGTTTTTAGTTGTTAGTTATTATTAATAACTTATTAGTTAACACATGTGTGACAAACAAACAATTTCCCCCTAAAATTCAATTAGGATATAAGATTTAAGATGTTATACTTATATATAAGATTTAAAAGATAATGATATATTCTACGTAGTAACATCGCTGATAGGATATATCCTACGTATCCTATATGTTATATCCTACGTACGGATATATCCTACGTATACGTCTCAATACAGTGAGCACTGCGTGTGTGGCACATACCCGCAACGATTAAAGTATGCGTCACTTTTTAAATAAATTACAATTTAAGATTAAATTCTTGATATGTGAATACCGTGAATGATACATATATATATATATATATATATATATATATATATATTAATTTCCTGGTTCACATTTTTGACACATCTTAAATTATAAATTCATTTAAATCTTTAATTATCATCAGAAAGCTAAGTGTATATTATAATATAATATTTGCATAGTACTTATAAACAAATATTACATAAAATACATTTATAATTTTATATTAAATATATTTTATTGATACTAAAATTAGCATTATATGATATTTTATTGGAATCACTGAACCGTGACATTTAATTTGTCACTACATTATTTATTTAATTTCATAAACATTATATGTGTGTACTATAACATAGTGTTTTTGTTTGTTTACATATATAATATATATTAATATATAAGGTTTCAATATTCTATATTATATTCTTTAAGAATGTATATATATATATATATATATATATATATATATATATATATATATATATATATATATATATTACTTTTCTTAAGTATATGTATAATAAAGTAGCTAATTTTTTTTTAAAGTATTCGTTTATTGTAATATTAAATTAATCTTGATATTGTCACCAATATCAAATGTTAAAATAATAAAATATATAAACAATTAACCTCTAAAGTAGAAAACTTGTCAGATATTGTAACTTATCAAACTAAATTAATTTAAGAGCTTAAGACAGATAACAATAATCTAATTAACTTGATTAATACTGAGTTTAAACAAATATTGAAACAATACAGAAATTACTGTTAAAAAAAATAACTAATTCATTAATAAAATTAGATAATTGTATAAACGATAATACCAGTAACACTATAATACTCACAAACAACAATAAAGAGGATACTACATCATATGAAAGTGAAGATAATATAAATAAATTTATAAAATCAAAGCTAGATATAGAATTAGAAAAAGGAACTATTATTAATATAACTAAATCAAATACAGAAGATACAAATATCAAATCATCAGACACAGTACAATCAGATAAATAGTTTATAATATTAGATAATCATAAGTCTATGGTAAATATTCTTTAAAAAAACTATTATTAATTTATAGGCCTACAAACTATTATTTAAACAAAAAACACCCAAATAATATTAATAATATATTCTACAAAACCAGACAGTTGGTAAAATCAAAGAAAATTACTAATTGGGTTTTTAATAATAAAGTTTATATCAGTACTGACAAAAAAAATAAATAGTGATTACAGATACAACACAATTAACGTATTATACTGAAGTGATTTCAAATACATAAGTTCATATTTTATTTAATACTTTTATTTTATTTTATACTTTTTTATTTTAATTAATTCACTGAATACATTTATTTCTGATGTTGACAAATCAATTGATAATTCTAATAGTATTGATTACAAGTATTATGATTATACAAATATACAAAATGCATTCAATTGTGATACAAGTAATATAAATGATTTGTCTATACTTCATATAAATGCACGCAGTATTAGTGCAAATTATAATAATATTATACATTTTATAGATTCATAAACAATTCTCTATTATTATAATCACAGAAACATGGTTGAACGATTCAAATAATAAACTATATAATTTATCAGATTATAACTTAACAGGTATAAATAGATCTTCGTGTAGTGGTGTTTTATTATATGTTAGATATTATATTGACTTTGAAAATATAGATGAATTGTGTTATACTAATAAAGAAATATGTGACATGTGTACAATTAAGTTTAAATTAAAAAACTCAAATATAAAATATTTAATTAGTGGTATATATAGACCACATAATAGTAACATTATTGATTTCACTGATATGTTTACAAATCAATTTGAAAATTATATATCAGATTATGTAATATGTTTTGATGGTGATGTAAATATAAATTTTCTTATTATAATGATTCAAATAATACTAAATTTGTCTACGATAGTATATATTCATTTAATTTATACCCAACAAGAATTTCAAGTACAAATTCACTCATAGATAATTTGTTTACAAACTTTCAAGATAATTTAATATCTGCTATAGTCTACTCAGACATAAGTGACCACTTACCAATTTTTATCAATTTTAAAATAGCATCTACAAGAGATAATATAATTATAATAAAAAGTAACGTATGCTCAAAGAAAATAAAATTTTTAATTTCAATCTCGCAATAATTAATTTTAATTGGAATTTACTCAAATATGACACTGAAATGTGTATAAATAATACTTTTACAAAATTTTTAAAAGACCTTATTATGTTATATAATAAAACTTGTCCATTAAACACATATAAACTATCCAAAAAAAGTTTTCTAAACAAACAGTGGATATGGAATACAATTAGAAAATGTATATTTAAAAAAAATAAACTTTATAAAAGATATATAAAAAATAAAACTGTTCTCAACAAACTGAACTATACCAGTTATAAAAATATTTTAACAACAATTCTTAGGTATGTAGAAAATAAATATTATAATGACAAATTTAAAACTCATAGTAATAACCCAAAACAAATGTGGAAAGCGATAAAACAGCTAATTGGATACACTAGTAAATCTAAGGATACTACTTTTATTAGTGATAAATCTAATAGTGAAATTGCAAATAAGTTTAATGATCATTTCATAAATGTAGGCCCAAATTTAGCTAAAGAATTGTGTGATAATAGTTTGCAGTCAATCTATAAGACATTAACTAATAAAAATAAAATGTATTATTTTTATTTCCTACCTGTGTTAATGAAATTAAAAAAATTATCGAAAATTGTAATAATAAGTACAGCATTGATACCTTAGGTTTTAATATGCATATAATTAATCAAATAAAGGATGAGATAAGTCCAATTCTTGCAATACTTTTTAATAAATGTTTACAGGTTGGTTTATTTCCAGATGATTTAAAAATTTCTAAAATAATTCCTATATATAATTATGTTGCTAAAAATGAGTTATCCAACTATAGACCAATATCAATGTTACCACAAATATCAAAATTATTTGAAAAGATAATAAAAACCAGATTAAATGTATTTTTAACAAAAAATGATATATTGAATGACTCACAATATGAATTCAGAGAAGGTATTTCATCTTCGGATACATTATTGGATCTAACTGAATCTATATCTGAAAGTATTGAACGATTGGAAAAATGTGCAGTTGTATCAATTGACCTAAATAAATCGCATTCGATACTATTCATCATGACATATTATTTGTTAAACTAGAGCATTATGGTATACGGGGGTCAGCACTTTCATTAATTAAAAGTTACCTAAATAATAGACTACAATTTGTTCACTATAAAGATGAATACTCAACTACTGAGATTATGAAATATGGTGTTCCGCAGGGCTCGGTTCTTGGGCTACTTTTATTTTTAATATATATTAATGATTTACAGAATATTTCCAGTGACTTCAAAACAATTTTATTTGCAGATGACACTAATATTATTTTTAATAGTGATTCACTAGGTAAATTAAATGTTAAAATGAATAAGGAACTTGAAAAATTGAATAAATGGCTTTGCGCAAACAAGTTAACTTTAAACCTGAAAAAATCTAATTTTATTCTTTTTAATGTTAGAAATATACATACTAACTCTATATTTGATATTAGAATAAATTATACCAAGATCGAAAAGGTTAAAAACTATAAGTTTCTTGGAGTATTCATTGATGACAAACTAGACTGGAAAGAACAGTATAATTACATTTCCAAAAAGTTATCTAGGATAACCGGAATTATGAGAAAAGTTAGACCAATGGCAAACAAATATACTTTACTATCTATATATAATGCTTTATTTGTTCCTCACTTATACTACTGCGCCCATATATGGAGTAATACTTTTTCCTCATTAACTGATTATATAAATAGATTACAAAAGCGAATACTAAAACTAATCACAAGTTCATCGTATAATGTATTTTTTAGAGAAAATAAAATTTTGAATTTTGATCATATTGTAAAATTATGTTCGATTAAAGTTGCTCACAGAGCATATTATCATAAATTACCTAGTAACATTCAAACACTTATTTTGATTAATAAAAACACGGACAAATTTCTAAGATTCAAGTCTTGAACTAGCCGAGATCTGTTTAGAGTGAGAAATGTGTCCTCTGGACAGTGGAACTTACTTCCTATTCAACTGACACAAAATAGGTGTATTAAATCGTTTGGAAGACGTGTTAACAAATATATTCTTGAATTAAAAATGACTTAAAAAGGAAAATTTGTCTAAATAATTATTTTTAATTTTGTTATTGTTTTATTTTAATATTTATTTCTGACATAATATAAATTTAACAAACATTTTTGATGTTTTTTATAATTTTAAATTTAAATTTTTATTTTTATTTTTATTTTTATTATTTATATAATTTTTTTATTATTTATATAATTTTGACATAATATAAAATTACAAAATATTATTTGTTTGTTTTTTTCTTGACTTTTTCTTGACTTATTATAATATTTAAAAAAAAATGTGTTTACATTGTTCGACTTACTATAAATTTACTTAATTTTCTTTTTAACTTTTTGTATATACCTATTTATTTATTTTTATTTATTTTTTTAGTTATTTTTAGTTATGTTTAATTGTTTTATTCAATAGGATTTGTCTTTTAATTTTTAATTTTATAATTATTTTATATCTATATTCCTAGATTTTTATATTAATTTATTTTTCTTCTTTACATTTTATGATTATATGATGAATGACATTATGATTTTTACTTATTGGAATATATATATATTAATTTTTTTTTTTTTTTCATTATATTTTTTCTATGACCGGAGTAGCTAATATGTTTGGACATGATATGATTATGATACGTGTCGGGGGATGGGATATACTTGTGGAGTGGGCAAGTACTGTCAGTGTTCTTATTATTGGCGGTATTAAGATCCCTAAGGCATTGGAACTGGCGTATCCATATCCTTGAAGTTGATACATCATATACCATCATTAATTTCAACATAATATTGGCAACTCTGGATCTAATTTATTAGTAATCTTTAACTACAGCATTCTAAACTAATATATATATATATATACTCCAATTATACTTTTAATTTCTTATACTATTAATTTTTTTATTTATAATTATTTACTTTTAATATTATTTTTAAAGTTATTTATATTTTTATATGATTTATAATTTTATATTCTCATGATTCTTATAAGATTTATAAAATTACATATTTTACTTCTATATTTTATAAATTTTACTTTTTTTTTTCTCTTCATAATTGTTAATTAGGAATATGTTTCAGGTAAACGACTAGATAAGCATTGCGCTTCTTCGATTACCTTGGTCATGTCTAAATTATGATATTATTATTATTATTATTATATATATATATATATATTAGTATTAGTATAATGATATCACGACATAACTCTCACGCTAATATACTCTAGGTGCGGATAACACAACAGTGTGCGATATGCGCTATAGAATATATTATAGTATTATAGTAGAATAGTATTATAGTAGAATATCATATATTATAGTATACAGAATATCTAAACGATAGTTACCAGGTAATCTGCGTTTGGCCAATAGTTCTATGCAGAAGAAACTGTCGGTCCCTATGATGTTTAGACTGACCACCAGGGTCAGCCATAGTAGACGACTTCTGTACAACGGCATGACGTAACAGTGTGTGTGTGCGGGGGTACACTGTCTCGGCTAATGTAAGTACGTGTCTATGTGATGGGCTAACGGGTGGGCCGGCGAGTAAACCACTCGAGAGGTATATCAATAAACTATTGTTCTATATTCGCGATTTGTTTGCATTTCAATCCGCATTAGTCATCGATTTTGTTTGTTATATCGTTTATAGAGTACTATTCATACGCTTGTGACGTTTATATAGATGTATATATATATTTATAAATTATAGTTTATATCAACGATATAATTATATTTATATAAATAAATGCTAACGTTATCTGCCGTTATTTGATGAGATTATCGAATTCGTGTAACTACTCGTAATCAGCTATAGCCAGGCTGAGTTAAATTCGGCCTTTACATAATTTAAGGAAAAATGCTGAATTTAGCTTATTTTTGGCCTTTTAAAATCATTATATTCGGCTTAAATTCAGCCTTTCTATGTTTGGTCAATATAATTCTATCTATATAATATATAACATGGCATTACAATAATTTAAGTATCAACACATATATTGGTATCAATATAGTCTTTAAATTAATAATGAAGTACAAGTAAATAAGAAATGTATTATATTTGTATTAAATAATTAAATTATTTTGAGTGTATACATCCATCAAGTGCAATGTTTGAAATGTGGGTCTTTCCTTCAGTTTTTTCGACTTTACTAATGACAAATCTGATTCAACGGATGAAGTTCCTGGATATATACATAGCAGTCCGGTAATGAAATTAAATAAATTCTTATAATCATCTTTAATACAAAGGCAACCAAATATTAATAGAATATATTATATTATAAATAAATAGTTTGAAATGCATTTACCTTCCAAATTATCTTTTTCAATAATAGTTTCACGAAAACTTAAATCTATATCAATTCTATCCTTTATCTTATCAAATTCGACCTCAATTAGATATACTTATACTTAACTCATTTTATAATTTAGTCTTAACTTGTGCTTACTAATTATATTTCCAAATTATTGTCCTGATAAGTTGAATAATTTATTGAGACTAATATTAATTTCTCCGAACATTGTACTTTCATTATTAATAATATATCTTTCTGGAGAAATATTACTATTTTACATTATCAAATTCAATATATCTTTTCCAGTGTTCCTTATAAGCAAACCTTCTTCTATATTGGTAGCACTATCTAAGTATTCTCGTACTAAATTTCATCATTCTCATAATATTTGTATTCTATTAGATGAATATTTTTTATTTTTATTTATTGTACTTACATTGTACTTATTGTACTTACATATCAAAAATCTGCAATATCATCAAAATTACATCTAGTTAAATTTTCATTATTTAGAATGGAGTCCATATCATTATCATCAATATTATGATCAACAGATTTAGTCTCAAATATATTGAGATTAAATTATATATTACATTTATTACATTACTATTTACAAACCAATAAAATTAAACTTTCCTTCAGATTTTTTAAATATGATAATTTTTCTTATAGTAGTAAGGATTTCTTTTGTAATTCTTTTAATGATATATTAATATATTGTTGCTCTTATAAATATTTGATGTATCAAATACAAATAAACCAACCATAATCTTGATGGTATAGTTAAGAACATACCTGTTATATAGGATTCTATGTCTAATAAAAATGTCAAACCATCAAGATTATGGTTGGTTTATTTGTATTTGATACATCAAATATTTAGTTATAACCACGAGGATACATTTTTCATCGATTCCCATCGAGTATCAGCTATCTATATAATAAATTCTATGACCTATATATTTAATAATTATAATTGTATTACCTTAGGCCATTTAGATATCAATTTAGTTATTAAATTGAATTGATTCCTTAAAAATCCGATTAATTTTTATTAAAGTAGGCAAATATTTCATTGACATCGATTTTGTATAACACATCTATAACGCCAAGTACAGTTTATGAGCCCCATACCAGACCCTTAATAATCCTGGTAAGGAATTCCAAAGAGCTTAAGCTCTTTGTATTCTACTTGATACACCTTGAATAATAATAATATATAAATGTCATCTATTTTTCAACATCCGTTGTTATTCCAATTATTTTATATTTCCAGTCTTCACATACCCTAATCTCTACTATTTATGATATTGACGTAAATACAACAGATATAAATAAGTTTAATAGGTGCATATAATAGTATAAAATCGTATTATAAAATCTTATAATTCCCTTAATCTTCAATAATTACGAATTTACTTAATTATATTGCTAATATTGTATCAAAATTGCTATTACTTATAGTATTATTTACATAAAATATACATATTACAATTAAGTATTTTACTTTATTAATTTTAATTATTTAAGATAGTATAAATAGTATTTTTTTAAAAAGGCCGAATTTAATTAAAAATGCGGAATTTAGCTTATTTTCGGCTTTTGAAAATACTTATATTCGGCAAAATTCGGCCTTTTGACGAAAAGGCCGAATTTAACTCACCCTGGCTATAGCCGATGCTATAGCATAACTAATTTATTAAATCGATCACTAGCCAATTTTCCGTGTATATTATTATTGACAAAATCATCATAATCAATGACCTATAGGTCGGCTATAGTTAAACTATAGTTAAGCCTTATCATAATTAATATCTTCTTCATCATCATCACTAGTATAAGCATCATTAACGTCACAATAATCATCATATTCTTCATCATCATACATGTCATCATGATAATTTACTATTATCTATTATTCGCTATAGGAAATGGAAACATTGACTTTCAGGAGTTCTTGGACATGATGGCTTTACAAATGAAAAGCGCAGACGACGAAGAAAGTGAATTAAGGGATTCGTTTACTGTCAGTATATTAATATTCTACTATCTTTGTAATCATTTTAAATATAATTATTTTATAAGTAAAACCTAATAGTTATATTTCCTATAGTATGTCTATTTTATATATACAAGTATATATATATATAAAATAGATTATAGTATACTTTAGTTACTAGATTCTAGTATGATATCACGCAATGAAGAGTTTATTATGATAACGCAGTAATACATCACTGTAGGTGTTCGATAAAAATGGCGACGGCTTCATATCAGCTTCAGAGTTGAGACACGTGATGACTAATTTAGGGGAGAAGTTAACATACGAGGAGGTTTGTACATGTAGGCTAAACATATATGTATATAAAAACACACACACATATTATGTATCTTATATAATTATGTATACAAATCTAGTGCATTTTGAGCAAAAGTGAAAGGGTATTAGAGTCATTTGGTTTGAAGTAAATATAAGTCATCTAATTTACATTATCCATAATAGGATAAATAATGCATAATCACATGGGTTAAATTAGTGCACTAAAATAACAAAATAGCAATAACAATATATATGTATGTATATACACTAGTGACTTTTGGTTATTGATGCCGAGTCGAGACTTTCATTTTCGGTAAAAAGAACGAGACCAAGCCGAGCCTAGACATTAACCAAACGAGCCCGAGCCGAGCTGAGACATTAACCAAACGAGCCCGAACCGAGCTGAGACATTAACCAAACTAGCCCGAGCCGAGATGAGACTCTTACAAAACATAATCGTGCCGAAATTATGATTTTTTGAAATTATATTTTAAACATAATTTTTATATATTTATCCATATTTGTATTAATGTTTCCTATATTATGTGACATATTATTCATTATTTGTATCGATAGGTGGCTATTTTGTTTATAATATACTCATCCTGTCTCTTATTTTTAAACTATTTTACAAATTACAAAATATAACCGTTTTCTCGTAATTTGTAAAATATTTTATAAATAAGAGTGAGACAGGATGAGTTATAATTTATTATAATCAATATAATATAGTTTTATTTACAATGGAAAATATATCATATATATATATATATATATATATTTATTAATTGGTAGTAGCCAATATATTAGTAGGTGTTGTTGTAGCATCAGTTCAGTTATACTGATCGTATCTTCTATTGATCTTGGTGGTAATTTATATAATACGCGCATTGACGATCGAATTATTTTATTTAATGGCATTAACTGATAAGCTGGTAAATTAATTAAAAGTATATTATAATAGTCCAATATATATAACTAGGCATTGAATTATCAATGTAAATGTATTAATAGTTATTGTTTTTCTTATAATTCTAATATTATGCAATTGATAGTTGGCCGATTTGACTTTTGCGTTTATGAACATATTACGAATTTTATCAATTGACACTCCGAGATTATTTTCATTATCTGATAGTTTATATTGTTTATTATATATTATAATGATATTATTTTCGTTTTATATACAAAACAATGATTCTGTTAACTGACACTGGAACTATATTTATCTTATGAAAACTGAGACTAATACTTAAATGATGCCTTTAATAAGCATGAGTTAATAGCAATGCATTTTGTAGAGTCTGAGACTGCATCAGCGGTAGTAAAAACTGCCTGTTTGGCTTAGTGGCTAAGGCGGCAGACACACAAGCAGTATACTGCCTATAGGACACTGGTTCGACCCTCGTCCGGACCATTAATTAATTTTATAAAATGGGTCTTAAAATATTATTTAGAAGTGATCTTATATAATTGTGTATAAATAAATGATCGGCTCTCGTTAAAACCATGTATGCCTTAAAATGAGAACGGGATATTAGAGCCATATATGGTTATAAGTGAAAACTTCATTTAAGTTCCTGGATGGGATGAAATGACTCCACCAAATAAAAATAACAATAACAATAACAGTATATATATATGTATACACTGAAAATTTCTGACAATAGAAAAAAAAGTAAAAAATGTTAAAGAATATTTAATAATTTTTAAATATTTTCTAAAAATATATACTATTTATGCGTACAAACATACATAATTCACAACAGCTACGCGCAATACACTCGTTTCACTAGTGTAACATATGTGTGTGAGCATGTTACGTCACTTTGCATTGCCAACATTTATTAATGAATATTTGTGCCTAATAATAACAATAGAAGATGGCATTCCTACTAACTATACTACTGTATATTATAACTAATAGCGTCAAGGATAGGAAGTATGTTATTTATAGCTATGTACTTTAACTTAATTATAATGCTGATTAGTTTTAAATATAGGTGACATTATTATCGTTTTAAATAATTTTAAATCGAATTGTCGAATAATGATTACATAGTAATTAAGCATATGCTTAACATATATTATAAAATATCAATACTTTTACATTGCAATATTATAATATTTCTCGAATATAGCTGCATATTTTAAGAAAATGGTCAAATTATAAAATAATGTTATATTCTTTAAAAAAAACATTATAAATTAGATTGATATTATTTTCAAAAATGTACACAGATTTTCATTTATAATATTGATATATTTCAAATTTACATGTAACCAAATATAGATTAAAAAGATGATTAGAAATTAATAGTTTGCAGTAGTGTATATGGCGCGATTTTTCATTAAGTTTTCATAGCGTGGCATATCTTTGCATCGTAGTACCAATTATTTTGTACGTGTAGTACCAATTAGTGATACTAGAGGGCGCTCGCTCAGTACATCACGTGACTTTCACAGGTAGACGAGATGATCAAGGAAGCTGACATTGATGGAGACGGAAAAGTCGACTACGAAGGTTAAATACTGATACAATATATATAAATATATATATATATATATATATATATATACATTGTGTACATTGTACATATATATAGACATTAACTAATCACCTCCCTGTTAGTGACGTTACATACTAATTAATACATTATAATACGTGCATGACCTATTTAGAATTCGTATCGATGATGATGACGAAATAGAAGAAGCACGTGACATGTCCTACAACATACTACCACGTGATATGTCCTACTGATGTCCATACCGAAGTGCACCTGGTACAGATACATACGGCCGAGATTATGTCTTCATGTAGATTGTATACATTCATTTAACACACTATATAATATACATATATATATATATGTGTGTGTGTGTTTGTGTGATTATGTATAATATGTATGTACATATTCCTACTGATGTGTGACTGATGCGAATTGAGAATATGAGTGCATTCGAGTGTGCGACTGCCATTCGCACGTAAGTAAACTATATTTTTATAATACGACGACTGAAAGTGACAAATCGTTCATTACACGAGTCCAGCTATTGTTCCCCGCTTTGTTCTGGATGTTTCTGATCACTTCCCGAAACTTCTATAAACTTCTGATAACTTCTGAACCCGTCTGGAAATGTCCAGAAACTTCTGAAAACTTCCGATAAACTTGCGGAAACTTCTGACCACTCAACGGCCTGACTTAACGTCCAACCTATCACGTAACCGACTACACCGTACACCGTACACTTGAACCATGTACGTGCCCGTATCAACTGCCTAAGCCTTTATATATTTACGTTGTAGCATATTAACCTTAGCCATATAATTTTATATATTTATGTAGTTATAAATATAGAAAATATAAACATAAATATAAATATATATATATATATATATATATATATATATATATAGATGTGTGTCAACAACTATTAGTAATATTAGATGTATACGCTATATACAAATACTGGCATCCGACACGTAGCTGACAAGTGTATTACAATGCGCGATGTATGTGTGTATTACACCTAGTTGTCAACTAATATGATAGCATTGTCAGAGGTTTACATACCTCTCTATATATTTCATTATTATTGTTTACTATATATATATATGTAATCTAGAGTATTTGTTAATATTGACACACTGAGAAATTTAAGTCTTACAATTTACATACATCAAATAATCTTTTTATATTTTAAAATCCTATTATACATTTATTTAGTATATCATACTACGTATTTATACATATATTTATATTATAAAATATATTTATAAATATATATATGAATATATGTTTAATTGTTCGATAATCAGTTATATCTCTTAATTACCTACTGATGGTATGCACTTTGTGCGACTTTCGCGTCGTAGCAGTGAATATTTCATAATGCCAGTGATCGATTGTTTTAACTATTATGATTACAGTTTGCTTGTTTCATCGTTCCATTTCTATTATTGTTAGTTATATAACTTCGCATCTATATCCCCATTCTTCTTCTTCTTCTTCTTCTTCTTATTATTATTATTACGTGAGTTCGGTTATTTCATTGCGTAATAGTAGTATTCATCGTATTACGTCGTTTTACAACAATGAATCATTATGTGTATTATATCATATTATTTTTATAATAAAACCATTTAATAAATATTATATTGTGTTTCTGTTTTCAGAGTTTATTTCTTCTTATTTCACATTGTGAAATTTATCTAGATATTAAAATAATTATATGGAAAGAATAATCATTTGTCATTATATTATATAAATAAATTATATTAAAAAATTAAAAAATGTGTTTCACTGTAAATTTTATAGAAATTAAAATAAATAAAGTAACAAAATATATAAATATATTATTTTATAGAATTTTGTATATTTGTAGTATATAAAGGCGATTTATATGTTATATTACGAATGGTCATAGTATGCACATACATATAAGTATAGTATACATATCATATATAAAGAATCCGGTAGAGTATAAATACTCAGGAAAACATACAAGCAAAGCTTGACTAAGTGATTCCAAATAAACTTTATAATAATATTACAAGACTACAAAATAAAAAATATAATAAAATTGTTAAGTGACAATAACTAATTTAAAATATCATTAGAACTATACATATATTATTAAATTGATGTGTAAATGATACATTTTATTCGTGTAAATTAAAATCGTGCTGAATACATATATAACATAAATGAAATAAATGCATAAAATATGTAAAAATATAAAAGATAAAGAAACTAAACACAACAACAAATATAAAATATAACTAATACGAATTGGTAAAAATTAATTTTATATTTGTTTTAAAAGTTGTTTTATTCATTAATTTATGAAAAGAAGCTGGTAATGCATTCCATATCTCAGGATCTTTGTTATTGAGTCAACACGAGTATATATATGTTCTTATTTTGGGTAATGCAATGTTGTAGATAAAGGCTTATAAATATTTGAATTTTGTGTAAAATGATATTATAAAATTATAGGTAAAGATTTAGTCATGTATCTATAGATAAATATATTTATATATTTTAATATATTTATTTTGTATAATATCTTGTGATTTTAAAAGATCGAATTTTGTATACATTTTATCTATATCTAGATTAAAAGAAAAACAAAATTTGATTACCCTATTTTAAAATATTATGATTGGTTGAACATTAGACACAATTGTACTACCCTAAATAGATGAACAATAACTTAGATGACGTTCAAAAATACTATGATATATTTATATACGATTTTTTAAAGGTAGTTTATTTTTTATTTTATTTATAGTATCAATTGATCTACTTAGTTTTACTCTGATACAATTTATATGATAATTCCAGATACATTTATCATCAATTAATACACCAAGGAACGATAAACATGGAGCAGATAGTAAATGTACTTTAGGAAGTCGTTTATATAAACATATATATATATATATATATATGTGTGTGTTGGTGTGTGTGTGTTTATGTATGTGTGTGTGTGCAGTCGTATATATAAAGACGTACACATTCGTGTATAAATCGTATGTAGGGGAGAGAAGGGTATTGTGGCCGATAACGATATTTCAAGAACCATTATAGTTATCAAAAAATGATATATATGAAAAATGTAGATAATTGAATTCTGAGAATGATAGTGTACATCATTTTTTATTTATATCAATATTAATTATTTATTTTTGATTAGAGAAAAAAATCAAATAATCGTAATTTGTTTCGAAAAAAAACGTTTGAGCTGAATGTAAGTAAAACTAAATGGGATAACGATTAATTATTTTTATATTTAATATAAAAGTGCGTGTGTATCTTGATATCTGATACAATGTATTTTATTTTCTAATTATAAAAATAGTACGTATTTGAATACATGACGCGATCCTAGTGGCTATTTCGGAACTATCGACCATAATACCCGCACTAGTGTATTTTATCTCTATTTATACGGAAAATTTGCTTTTTAATAAAAATAAAATGATTTGAATACAAATAATTAAACGAGTAAATGTTGATAGTCATTATTTAGAACAACATATTGTAATTATATATACAACTTATTGGATCATAATATCCAATATTAGTATGATATATTTTGTTTCTTGTAAGGTAATAAAAACATCGGCCATAATACCCTTCCCTCCCCTACCTATATGTGTATATACTCGTATAGCGTTAGTCTAGATGATGATGCTGATGATGATGATGATAAGGTTTATGTGCGCACTTATCACAGGTGTGGCCACCCCTCGTAGGTGCATATAACAATATAGAACGAAAACAATAAATAGATAAATAAATTAGATAAATAAATAAACAAAATGATAAAATAATATAATTTATAAAAATAGTAATATTGTATGATTAAATAAGTGAATATATTACATCGATGATATGTAAGATTTGAGGTGTGTAATAAAGGACGGGTGTGAATGGATTGATCTAATAGAGGCAGGGATGGAATTCCATAAGGATGGAACAATATAACTAAAGACGCGTTTATGGTATTTCAGGTATGAGACACGAGAGCAAATTAGGGAAATGTGAGCATTTGATCGTAAGGAAGTCAGTGGGCGTCTAGGTGTTAGTAGGGAATTCAAATAAGGAGTAGAAGTATAATATATTGCTTTATGAGCGAGTGATATAAGGTGTAGGAGGGAACTTCTTTTTTTTTGAGGGAACCACCCAGCAAACACATTAGAGGCAATTACCTCTATTTAGACTCTAAAGATGTTAACAACGAGACTCTATTTTGACTCTAATTTGGCTTCTATTTTGACTCTATTTAGCTTATATTTGTATTAAAATCAATTGATTTTAAACTCTATTTAGTGTATATTTAGCTTATATTTTGATTGTATACTCTATTTAGCTTATATTTAGACTCTATTTTAACTCTATTTAGACCATACTATTTTTTCCTCTATTTGGACTCTATTTTGACTATACTGTTATTTTTAACATTTATCTGAAGTAAAATTCAAATTAATTTCCTCTATTTTAACTCTATTTAGACCATCATATTTTTTCTCTCTATTTAGACTCTTTTCGTTTTGTTGACTCTATTTAGATTCTGTGTGTTTGCTGGGCAGTTGGTGGGAGTCGGTAATAGAATGGTCAAATCGATTTATTGAGAAAATGGTTCATATAGATGCACGAATTATAGGCTTTAAAGGGGATAATGAAGTATTATGGAGATGATATAGTAGTAATGATACGTAGTCGATACGAGAGAGGATGAGTGCATTTATGAGGACAGTTGTAAGAAGGCGGATTAAGTCTTTTCTTATACGACGAATTTTGAAGAGGTGGTAGTTAGCTGATTTAGATATATTAGCTATATGGGAATTTAGGGGTGGGTTAGCATCCAAAGTAGCTCCAAGATTTATAACAGATGATGAAGGTATGATGGGAAGACCGTTGATGATAACAGGAGGAAAATAATGATAGTTAGATGGGATATTTAGGAGTGCAGATTTTGAAGAGTTAAGTAGAAGGTTGTTAGATAGAAGCCATGATCTGATAGTTGATGCACATAATTGAGAGTTATATGTAGTACATTGGAAGAGTTGGGTAGGAAGGAATATAGTTGAATATCATCAGCGTAAATGTGATAGTGGACATCTGGAAATTGACCAATAGTATCATGTATAGGGAAGATGTATATTGAGAAGAGGAGGGGCCGAGAACAGATCCATGGGGACATCATAATGAAGAGGACGAGATGTTGTAGAGAAATTGCAAATTTTAACGGAAGATGATCGATTTAATATATAGGAGGAAAACCATTTTAGTACTGTTCTGCGTATACCAATCATTTATAATCTTGAGATAAGAACGGAATAGCTTAAGGAATCGAAAGCATATGATATGTCAAATAATATAAGTTGACAGGAGATAGATAGAGATACTGTAGAGTATATATTGTTAAGTATTTGTTGTAGTGCAGTTTCAGTTGAGTGTCCTCGTCTAAATGCACTCTGAAATATATCATATAATTTATTTTCAGCTATAAATCTATTCAATTGTATAGCAACAATTTGTTCCAGAATTTTGCTGAGAAACGGAAGTTGTGAAATGGGGCGATAGTTAGCAATTATATTAGGATCAAGTAAAGGTTTTTTGAGTATAGGTGTAATTATAGCATGCTTAAAGGAAGTTGGAAAAATACCATCATTTAGGGAAATAATTATAATATCAAGAATATAGGGGGATAGAGTATCATTAGGTTTTTTAAAGGCGGCTAGGTTAATTGGGTCAGAAGAATGAGAAGAGGAAGACGTATAGATAAGTTTAGATATTGTGAAAATGAAAAAGAAGGCATATAAAATTTAGAAAAATTGTATGGGATTGGTTTACAAATATAGATGCACGGAATAGAGATAACACTATGAAATAGTCATTCAACTTCACCTAATAAGCCTGTATGACAAACATACTTAACTATTACTTAACTATCAGATTTTATTTCTATTATCGAATATTGTTCGTTAATATTACGCTTTATATTCTTCATTGATTACATTTCCTATTATTCTTAAGAATAAATAAATAAATAAATTTACTTATTTCAATAATGTATGTTATCATCGGCAATTATTTCAACTATGTACTTTCGATTATATATTTCGACTAAATATATGCTATATAAATACAATATTTTGTTAATATACTGTATACATATATATGTATATATGTAGTGAAATCCGTTTATATTAATTGCCACTTATAATCACATTCGAATATATATATATCCGAATGTATAGAGTAATTAATTAATATATGTATTGGATTTAAATCTATTTACATTGTAAGAAAATCGGGTATAAAAACAATCCGTTTATAATGACAATTCCGCATTATTGACACATTTTCGATGGAATATTTGGAATTTAATTCGTTTATAACAACTTTTATAACATCTTTTAGCATATTTAATAGTACTATTATATATCTTATACGATGTATAATAATTGCATAATACTAACCTTATCATTAATAGATACACTAATATGTACAGCAATAATATATTAACAATGGGCTGCATGTTAGCACTTTTTTGTCTTAATTGCAATGTTTTAAAAGTTAATTAACTAATTTTAGATAATTTGTTATACTGATTACGAATATGAAATACGTTGGCTTAACTTGTTTTTTTTATTACCTTTTAAAAATATTCACACCTTCAATATTAATATGGAAAAAAATTTAAAAAATAATTATTTAAAAGTGTTTATTATTGTACTATTTATTTTTAAATAGTTATATAATGTTATTATAATAATGTATTACAATGTATATACCATCGCCGGTATTAAACCAATTCTTTTTTATCCAACATTTTATAATTTATCAGAAATTTTAATATTTGTTTTCATTAAAATTTATACTATGGAAAAAATATGCATCGCATGCTGTTTCAAAATGTAGGATGATAAACTATACATATAACTTAACCATACAAATTATTTTGTATATAAAACAATGTTATTATACAATTTTCAAACTTAAAATTTAATAAATTATAATTTCATTATAATAATACTTTATTTACTTATACGAAATATATTTATAATAGTATAATAAATATATAAGTTTTATAATATTTCAATTTAGTAATTAAAATAAATCAAATTTAAATAATTTATTCATTAAATAAAGTGTTTTTTAATCGATATTCTCTTGTAAATTGCATTAAGTTCATCCCGCATCAAACACCAACAGTAATCCGCTAACAGTAATTCTACTTTAGTATCGTTCCATTAGAGATATATATATTCATGAAAATGTTTCCCTTATTCCTCGCTAAAATCTCCACAGTTAGTCGGGAAGTAATCAAGATGTGAATTAATAAAATGCACTTTTTATCGATATCCTTGATCCCATATTTCGATAGTTTACCATCAATTCATTCACAACTATTTCATATTCAGCGCTGCGATAGTTGCCTTCGAAGTTAATTATAATTGATTTCAATGAAATACAAGCTCTTAAATAATCAGTATTCATACATGATTCAAAATTCATATCCCGAATTAATTATCTTATCTTGGGTCCATTAAGAATTCCTGCATCAATTTTCGCATCACTTATGTGCGGGAATTTAATTCTTATGAATTTGAATGCATCTCCTTCTTTATCTAATACTTTAATTAAATGCTTCATTAACCAAGTTTAATATGTAGAGGTGGTTTAAGTATTTTATCACGATTAACAAGTTTTTCTTGTATCATATTGTGCTGACAGGTACCATATTTTCATGAACTGGCCAATCACGTTGAATATAATAACGGTCGTATGCTCGACTATCCCAGAAGCAAAGGAAACTATAAATAATATATACAAATTTAAATATTACTAAAATAAGTTTTTTATTAATATTATTACTTATTTTCAATACAAATTTCACTTTTTCAAGATTTTCAAAAATTCTAAAATGTAATAATAAAAAAAAGTAGAGACAATTTTGAAAACGGTTTACATAATTGAAATAAGTGTTAAAAACTAGTCATGAATTCGTTAAAATATTTCAATTGAGAAATATGATGCAGGCCAGTGTAATGTATTAACTAATATACAATAAGTAGGTATACCTATAGTGGTAGAATCTTTCACTAAAGCAGCATTTAAATATATATTAACTTCGCATAATGTCACAAACTATATCTGATTTATATTTAGAGATATAGCTTTATATAAATCTATAGGGAAGTTGTGTACTTATATAGTTATCCATTATAGCTTAAATAATTATATCTCTAAATCTCTTAAATGTTCATTGCTTATATTCTCAATAATCAAAGATTTTGCAAGCATTCTTAGAAAATATTTGCTATAATGAACCACTGGTGTTTACCAAGAATACGCAGAATATCCACTCAGTCAGTGGTTATAATACACAACTCAATATATAACTTAATATATATATCTTCATTTGTAATCTTTATTATCTCTATAGAATGCAACATTCATAAATACTTTGTTATCTGTTTTCTATTAACATTTGTTACTATAATATTCTTACTCGATACAAATATATCCGATATTTTACAAATAAATTATTTACTAATTGTTTAATTCACAACGTGCAACATTGTAATTTATTTTATTTAAATTGTACATTACCTCTTCGTGGCTTAAACTACTACTAATTTGGATTTACATGGTCTCGATTAAAATTTGTAACGAAGTTTAAATGCACAGATGATGATCTTTAATAATAATTATTATTATTAAAGTTAACTTTCATAAACATATAAATACAATTACCCATACCTACAATACATTTAAAATACATATTATCATCGAAACAAACCTATATAATAACATCCAATACATTTATTAATATATTATTAAGTTTTAATTAATACACTATTATTATTATTATTATTATTATTATAACTATGTAATATATGTATAAACATTTAATATATTTATCAATATCATACCTGTTATATAATATAACTTATATTATAGTTATTTCTTATTTAATATAAATAAGTTGTAAGTGATCTATTTATTTTTTAATAAATGTGCGTAATTAATTAAGCCTATGTTAACTTTAAAATTGTAACCACGCCCCTTATCAGATATACCGACAATACGTTTATAACGACATGTTGTGACCTTACACAACAATGTCCATATAAGTATATATAAATATATAAAAAAAATAATATATCAATTATTGCATTAAAAAATTTAATTCAAAGAAAATATGCTTTTTTTAATATAAAAGTTACATAACTACTAATGTTATGTAACATCTGCATACCGTATACAGGCGTGTAGGCGACTTTACTTCATTAATCAGCAACCTGCGCATGCTCTTAACAGTTAGTGTTTCTTAGAATGCATATATCAATATAGTGAGAGCTATAGCTCTATCATAGCGAATGGTGGTGGTAGTGGTAGTATTGGTAGTTAAGGCGGCCGGAACTAATATTTCTCAAGGGGGGTATTAAGAAATAAGTATTTATCAACTAAATACTAGCATGTAATTATTGTAAAATATATCTTCTAACATATAATAGAGTGCACATTATGATTTATTTTAAATGTTAGAACATCTAATTATAATTATACTGAGTTAATTAACAAAAGATGAAACTTATAATGAATATATCTGGATTAAAGAAATATGTATGTTATAACAATAATAAATACCAAAATAGTGTATATATATACATATATGTATTATGTTATAGATACTTCTACAATTATTTCTTTGGCAAAAATTCTTTTATACATTTATTGTCATTGATATAATCTAATATATCATGATGTTCAATGAAGATATCCAATATTTTTATTTGTGTTGTGACCTTAACCACATCTTCAATATGCTTAACATATAAAAGCTTCTCTCCTAGGACACTGACATACTTTGTTGTACCATCAATAATTTGATTAATTTTGTTGTTTCTATAAAAATAATTAATATTAAATTAATAAATCTATAAGATATTATTCTTCCAGATTCTTTTAAAATATTTTATACATAAAGGTGATCATTTCTTCGTTTGTTATGTACTGTATCAATTAACATATTAATGAGTAACACAGTATCTTCATTGAGAGTAGATTTTATTCTATTACATTTATATAAGAAAACATATTTTAAAACTTATACTTTTAATATATTTATAAATATATATTTCTGTAATCAATAATAATTAGTATAAACTATTGGTAAAAATATCCAATTTTTCTAATAAACTGAATATATAAAATTCTATATTTAATGAAATATATGTAGATTATATTTTTCTAGTGGAGTATTCTTATATGAATACGATTTGCGATTTATTCAGAACCATTTACGCTTGCCATTATAAATATTATAATGCATTTATAATATCTAAATAGTTATTCAAGACTGCTGATATAAATAGATTGGTATACATATCTAAATTTTCCAGATTTTATAAAAAACATATTTAACACCAATATCATTCACTGCAGCTTTACATCGAGCAACACATTTACAAACATAATATATAATCGATGAGAAGTACAATGTGTGTAGGGGTAAAGGGGTATTCCACTACCAGTATTTCCGAAAATATTGTTCGGAAATTTGTGTAGAAAGTGATTTTCTAGCAAGTTGTAGAGGGATACCCCAATTAAAGTTACTATATTTCTGGTAAGTTACCGGAAAGTAATGGGTATCCCACTATAAGTGTAGTTAACTTGATAGATTAATCTAGTAAACATTTCCGGAATACTGGTAATGGAATACCCCCTTAATATGCTAAAGGTTGTTCTTTTTGTAGCAGAGCTTATGTTCCTTTATATCAGCTGACATATAGACGCTTACATCATAACATTGTCCGCGTACATTAGATATGGATAGACCAGGGCCGGCTTAAGCATACTATGGGCCCCGGGCCAAACGTATGGGCCCCATAACACTTTTTTAACATATTAAATGGGCAATTTTAGAAATAACTAATATCTATAACTCTTAATTTATTTATATATAAAAATATATATATATATATATATATATATATTATGATGTATTATTATTCTATTATGCGTGATTATGCGTCAAATTATGTAAAAATATTTATAATTTTTAAACAATTTTTTTTTCATATATATTTACATATATCCTATCGCATGAAGGAATCCCACGTAAGATGCATATAATATATATAGGGGGGGGCATCCTTCACGCTATGGATGTAAATAGATATTACGGTACCCATTTAAAATCATTGCAATGTAATATTTTATAATTTACAAATTAATTAATAAATATGATAAAAGTAGGTTACATGATATAATTAGTTAAAATGATATGATTACATATTTATTTTACTCGATTTCCTCTTCTAAATCAGTATTATTTATTCAGTATCAATTTAATTAATTAGCTTTGATTCTAAATATAATGTTACAGACTTGAAAGTATTTATTTTGTCAGATAATTTCATAGAACATTATTTATAAGTTTAAGTTTAGAGAAGCTTATCTCTCAAGTGTAATTATTTACCATTACATATATTAGGATGAAAATGTCAAAATGGGATATATCCCATCATATATATATTAATATTTGTATAGTCCATTACTTTGAGGTGTATATCAATATGGTATAATATATGTTTAATACTGAATTATCTTATATACTAATCATCTTAATTGCTGATGTCAGATGATATATATATATATATATATATATATATATATATATATACTGTATATAATATAGGATATATTTATTTATATAATTAGTAATAACTACATGATTATCTTTTTTAGTATTTCCTATATACTTTTACTTATAAGTAGGTATATATAACCTATATATCAATTAATTTGTCAAATATTGTTAGAAAATAGTCATTTTTAACTCCTTATATGATGTAAATTCACTAATTTTATCATATGTTATCATTATACTAATTATTTTTTAATTTGTTTGTATACTATAATCAACTCCTCATAATCATTTATTTTTTATAGGCGAATATATATATATATATTTAGAGAGTGTATCAATATTTTTTATTACCGCTTTTATCTCAATTTAACCTAATTGCAATACTTTTCTTATCGGCTTTAGTCTACAACGAAATTAGCATAATATTGAAGTCTCAAAATATTGCATTTTATTGAATAAATACTTAGACTCGAGTCAATATAACATTACTAGATCTAGTATACATTATAATGTTATTTTAGTAATATTTTAACATATATAATATCAGATAACCTCAATTCTGTAATTTTAAGAAATCCACAAGGTACTTCTCTAATAAAATCTGCTTGTGATGACCATATTATATTCGATAATGCTTTTAATAAAACATATTCTATTCTTCTTTAATATAGATGTTAATATATTCTTTATTTAGTTTGGCTAAATAAATTATATTTATTTGGGATGAAAGCAATTAATATTGCAACAATTGTCAAAGATTCAACGGCATTTTGTCCAACCAAATGTAAGGAATGCACAGCGCAGATATGGGGATCCATATTGAAAATGGACTATGGTAAATTATGATATCTTTCATTTTATTGAATATTCTAGACATATTGCTGGATTTTGCATAACTTTGAGCTCTATAATCTATTATAATTATATTATTATTTAAAAAAAAATCTACTAAATCGTTAGCTAAATATTGACCAATGTGATAATGAATCTTAGCGTACATTAATAAATACCTATATAATAATAATACCTAACTTAGTATATATATGACGATGACTTAGTAACGTACATACATGTGATATATCTGGAATTTAGTACACTGATATATAATATAATATTCTGAACTTTATATTTCTTCAATTATTAAGTTATCAGTGATAATTTATCACCTGTTCTCCAATAATAATATCGCCATTGTGTGTATTTAAATATAAATATATAGATGAGGGTGGTGTAAATCTAAACATTCAGTTGTAAGTAACTAGTACTAGTTAGATAATTGCAAAAATGCCTTTAGTATTATATTTGATTATATATATATATATTTATAAATAATATCTGTTTCAATACATATAAATGTAATTTCTTTCTCTAATAATAGTATGTTGAAAATTTTATGTACAGGATTTCCTTTCATCAAGTGGTGTAATCATTATTAAAAATAAGTACTAATACCTACTATAAAGCAGAATATTCCTATTTAAATTAAAACTATTTTATATATATATATATATATATATATATATATATATATATTATTTACACTAATAAAATTATAATAATATATAAACTATGATAAGATACACCTTTTATTAATACGAGAAGTAGATAGAGAAAATAATTCTTTTGAGAAAAATTATTTTGAAAATATCTAATTAGTTTTAATTACTATAAAAATTATAAATCTATATAGAATATCGCTTTTTGTAGTTTATAATCAATACAATCCTTTACAAATATCAGAAATCATAGTTCAAATATATCTTTTTTATTTAATTTTAATATAAAAAAGTATACTTTTTTTTCGTAAACTAATTATAGAATTGTTAAGATTCAACTATGGTTAATATTCTTTAATACGTTTAATACGTTTAATACGTTTAATACCTTAATACATTTATCATTTATCACTTTCTAGTTTAACAAACAATTATTTATCAATCCGTTTCATACTATTTTATCTGACAAGCAGAGAGGTGTGATATGATCTATGGTTATTGTTATAATGTAGTTACTATAAATGCACTAACCTCGAGTCATTGATAAGTATCCTACTATATATAGTTTATATTGATTTAACGTAAATATTATTTTGGGGGCGTTAGCATAATTAGATAACTGATGTTTATTTAAGGTTAGTGCATTTACTAAAACATGGTGACTATACGATTATAAACATTCCATAACATCCCTTTTCTAAGGTTTTAATATCGTTATAACAATTTAAATACATGATAACAATTATACAATTATAAACATTAACCCTATAGTGACCAAGATCACTATTCCGTATACCGCTTAGGAGGATTTATAATCCTTCCTGAGCGCGTCGTATACGTAGCCTCACCTGTTTCAATCAATGCTGATATATTTCTTCTTACAATTCTTTATCCTTCCACTGTATAACTTCTTTCATTCTGATGTACTTCGATTACCTTGGCTGGACGGTCTAGATCTTTGATGTAAACATAATCACCAATAGATAATTTCTTTAGGTCCTTTACTTTTGGATTGCTATCATACTTATTTTTAATTCTTTTTATCTTCTTTTCTTGCCATTCACGATACTCGGTATGTTGTTCTTCATTGACAATCTTTCGGTTCTGTATCAATGGTACTATAGATGTTCATTTTCTATTCATTAATAGCTCTCCAGGTGACAATCCGAATTATAGTGGTGTGGTTCTGTACTCAAACATACTTAGATATGGGTCTTCGCATTTTTCTAATAATCTCTTTACCGTTTGAACTGCACGTTCAGCCATTCCATTTCCTTTGGGGTATCGTGGAGATGATGTTATATGCTTGAATTTATACACTTTAGTAAATTCTTTAAATTCTAAGGACGCATATTGAGGGCCATTGTCAGATATAACTTGATCTGGTATCCCATGTCTAGAGAATATAGATTTCAATTTCTCTATAATTCTACCAGAATTTTCACCTTTTTCCAACAATACCAACTCAATATATTTAGAGTAGTAATCTACTACTAATAGATACTTATTTCCGCTTAATTGAAATATGTCGGTTCCCAACATCTCCCACGGTCCTCTTGGTATGGGAATCATTTCTAAAGTTTCTATTTTTTTATTTTCATAAATTTTTTTTAAATCATGCATTGAATGCATGACCCTACGACGTAGGCCCTACGTGTGCTTCCAAACCACCATACGCTTTCTTTAGCTCTTGCAATACATCTCGTAAACCCTACGTGTGCTTTAATATCCTCTGTGCTTCCATACGCTTTCTTTAGCTCTTGCAATACATCTCGTCAAACCTACGTGTGCTTTAATATCCTCTGTGCTTCCAAACCACCATACGCTTTCTTTAGCTCTTGCAATACATCTCGTCAACCCTACGTGTGCTTTAATATCCTCTGTTCTTCCAAACCACCATACGCTTTCTTTAGCTCTTGCAATACATCTCGTCAACCCTACGTGTGCTTTAATATCCTCTGTGCTTCCAAACCACCATACGCTTTCTTTAGCTCTTGCAATACATCTCGTCAACCCTACGTGTGCTTTAATATCCTCTGTGCTTCCAAACCAACATACGCTTTCTTTAGCTCTTGCAATACATCTCGTCAACCCAACGTGTGCTTTAATATCCTCTGTTCTTCCAAACCACCATACGCTTTCTTTAGCTCTTGCAATACATATCGTCAACCCTACGTGTGCTTTAATATACTCTGTTCTTCCAAACCACCATACGCTTTCTTTAGCTCTTGCAATACATCTCGTCAACCCTACGTGTGCTTTAATATCCTCTGTTCTTCCAAACCACCATACGCTTTCTTTAGCTCTTGCAATACATCTCGTCAACCCTACGTGTGCTTTAATATCCTCTGTGCTTCCAAACCACCATACGCTTTCTTTAGCTCTTGCAATACATCTCGTCAACCCTACGTGTGCTTTAATATCCTCTGTTCTTCCAAACCACCATACGCTTTCTTTAGCTCTTGCAATACATCTCGTCAACCCTACGTGTGCTTTAATATCCTCTGTTCTTCCAAACCACCATACGCTTTCTTTAGCTCTTGCAATACATCTCGTCAACCCTACGTGTGCTTTAATATCCTCTGTGCTTCCAAACCACCATACGCTTTCTTTAGCTCTTGCAATACATCTCGTCAACCCTACGTGTGCTTTAATATCCTCTGTACTTCCAAACCACCATACGCTTTCTTTAGCTCTTGCAATACATCTCGTCAACCCTACGTGTGCTTTAATATCCTCTGTGCTTCCATACGCTTTCTTTAGCTCTTGCAATACATCTCGTCAACCCTACGTGTGCTTTAATATCCTCTGTGCTTCCAAACCACCATACGCTTTCTTTATCTCTTGCAATACATCTCGTCAACCCTACGTGTGCTTTAATATCCTCTGTGCTTCCATACGCTTTCTTTAGCTCTTGCAATACATCTCGTCAACCCTACGTGTGCTTTAATATCCTCTGTGCTTCCATACGCTTTCTTTAGCTCTTGCAATACATCTCGTCAACCCTACGTGTGCTTTAATATCCTCTGTGCTTCCAAACCACCATACGCTTTCTTTAGCTCTTGCAATACATCTCGTCAACCCTACGTGTGCTTTAATATCCTCTGTGCTTCCATACGCTTTCTTTAGCTCTTGCAATACATCTCGTCAACCCTACGTGTGCTTTAATATCCCCTGTGCTTCCAAACCACCATACGCTATCTTTAGCTCTTGCAATACATCTCGTCAACCCTACGTGTGCTTTAATATCCTCTGTGCTTCCATACGCTTTCTTTAGCTCTTGCAATACATCTCGTCAACCCTACGTGTGCTTTAATATCCTCTGTGCTTCCAAACCACCATACGCTTTCTTTAGCTCTTGCAATACATCTCGTCAACCCTACGTGTGCTTTAATATCCTCTGTGCTTCCATACGCTTTCTTTAGCTCTTGCAATACATCTCGTCAACCCTACGTGTGCTTTAATATCCTCTGTGCTTCCAAACCACCATACGCTTTCTTTAGCTCTTGCAATACATCTCGTCAACCCTACGTGTGCTTTAATATCCTCTGTGCTTCCAAACCACCATACGCTTTCTTTAGCTCTTGCAATACATCTCGTCAACCCTACGTGTGCTTTAATATCCTCTGTGCTTCCATACGCTTTCTTTAGCTCTTGCAATACATCTCGTCAACCCTTGGTGTGCTTTAATATCCTCTGTGCTTCCAAACCACCATACGCTTTCTTTAGCTCTTGCAATACATCTCGTCAACCCTACGTGTGCTTTAATATCCTCTGTGCTTCCAAACCACCATACGCTTTCTTTAGCTCTTGCAATACATCTCGTCAACCCTACGTGTGCTTTAATATCCTCTGTGCTTCCAAACCACCATACGCTTTCTTTAGCTCTTGCAATACATCTCGTCAACCCTACGTGTGCTTTAATATCCTCTGTGCTTCCAAACCACCATACGCTTTCTTTAGCTCTTGCAATACATCTCGTCAACCCTACGTGTGCTTTAATATCCTCTGTGCTTCCAAACCACCATACGCTTTCTTTAGCTCTTGCAATACATCTCGTCAACCCTACGTGTGCTTTAATATCCTCTGTGCTTCCAAACCACCATACGCTTTCTTTAGCTCTTGCAATACATCTCGTCAACCCTTGGTGTGCGTTATGTATTTCCTTCAATACTCTTTGTTTTTCTATCTCCGGAATAATTATTCTGTTTTGAAACATAACACACTCTTGTATTAATGATAGGTATTGTCGATTTTGATAATATCGATCCAACTCTCGACTGGAATCTTTTCTTTTCCACTTCGTCTCTATCTTTTCTTTCAATAGTTTAATTATTCTATCTTCCTCTTGTGACTTCACCAGATAGCTCCATCTTCGTACGTCTTCATAGTTTTTCGTGTGTTGCTCCACACATTTCTCCGTTTCTAGTTCTAGTATGCTTTCAACATTTGTTTCTGCTGGGTATCTGGATAAAGCATCCTCCCCTGCATTATTCTTTCCGGAAATGTGTACTATTTTGACACTATATTTTATTAGTCTCAATCTGAATCTTTGTATACGTAGTGGAATTTTTTAAATTTCCTTTCTTTCGAGTACTTGAACTAAGGGTTTATGGTCTGTTTCATCCACAACTGATGCTCCGCATATATAATAATGGAATTTTCTAAGCCCCATACCACTCCTAAGGCTTCTTTTTCTATGGTAGAATACCGTTATTCCGTCTCATTTAGTGATCTGCTGGCTGCTCCTAGGATCCACTTTTCACCGTTACTACATTTCTGCCACAATATTGCACCTATGCCGTGATTTGATGCATCTGTAGTTAGGTGCGTTTTCTTGTTCATGTCAAATGTTTTTAAAATTCTGGTCGATTTGAATTCTTCCTTTATTTTTTCAAAACTTTTCTGTTGTGGATCACTCCACCTCTAAGTTATGTCATTTTTTAATAACATTCTTATTGGTGTACTGAACTCTGCTATATTCTTACTGAATCTGGCATACTGATTTATCAAACCCAAGAAACTCTTTATAGCTTTCACATTTTCTGGTACTGGAAATAGTTCAATAGCTTTTATTTTTTCACCTGCTCCACTGCCGTTTTCACTTATTTTGAATCTAAGAAACATTACTTCCTTCTATTTGAATCAACATTTCTTTTTATTAAGGGTCATCCCAGCAGCTCTTATTTTATTCAATACATTCTGCACACTTTTATCGTGACTTCCCTCCGTATCTCCCATTATTAATACATCGTCCATGTGTATTATCACGTTTTCTTCATCTTTTAGTATTCTATTCATTTCTTTACTAATATTTCGGAGGCTGAGGTTAATCCGAATGGCAATTTCCTATAATGAAACCTCCCCCATGGAGTCAAAAAATGTGTATACTCTCATGAAGATTTTTCTAGTGGTATCTGCCAAAAACCCGAATTTACGTCTATTTTGGAGAAGTATTTTCCTCTGATTTGGGACAGACTATTTTCGACCGTAGCCATAGGGTAGACTTCCCTCTGAACACTCTTATTTAGCTTGGTCAAATCACTACAAATTCGTATTTTGCCATTAGACTTCGTTGCTACTACCATAGGGCTGCACCACTATGAAGGTCCTTCCGACTCCGTTATGACCCCTAGATATTGCATTCGTTTTAACTCTTTCTTGACTTCTTCTTGCATCCTTAAGGGTACAGGTCTGGGCACATATATTGAATATGGTATCTCATCTTTTCTCACCCTTATTTTATATTACGTTTTCAATTGCCCCAATCCTTTATAAAGTGATTCTTTTTTAACTTCATTAATCAGGGTAATCATGCCTAGTTTCACAGATGCGTTTCTTGATAATAATCCTGTGGTTTGGTTTTTTAATACATATATCTCTTCTTCGATTTCCTTTTCTTTATATGATAATTTCCCGACAAAGTATCCCAGTACTTCCAACTTTGTATTTCCAGGACCTCTAAAAGTTTTGTTCGTTCGACTTAAATTTGATAGATTCTGTATCTCCGGTATCACACTTACACTAGATCCTGTGTCTATCTTGAATCGAATAACATGGTTACCCTTTTCAGTGTTAACCCTAACATCACGTATCCATGGATCATTATCTTCCGTACATCTTGAAACTTCGCCTAAGAATGTAAACTCTTCGTTTTCGAGATGATTGTTTTTTTTTCGATTCTTACTTCATCCACCTTCTTAGATCTACAGCATACTGCCCAGTGTCCAGTTCTCTTACAATTCGCGCATTTAGTCCCGTAAGATTTACATTTCTTAGGTTCATGAATGTTGTTACAACGAGAGCACTTTTTCTTCGTATCTCCTCTTTTGTATTCGAATTTATTCTTTTTGTAGTCATTTTGTACGTAATCGATATTTTTTTGTTTCTCCCTCTTATTTCTTCACTCTGATTGCTGCCTATTTCTTTAGTTTGAGCGCATTCTATGACCCTATCCGCCGTTAATTCTTTACCGGTCGCCTCTTTTAGTTGCCGTTGCCTCAACATGTCATCCTTCATTCCGATGATCAGTCTATCCTTAATAAGGTAGTCCCGCAAATCTTTAAACTCACAGTTTATAGATAATTTTTTTAATTCGGTATGGTATGTATCAATATTTTCATTGTCTTCTTGTGCCCGTTTGAAAAATACATATCGTTCATATGTAACATTCCTTCGTGGAATAAAATATTTGTTAAATTGAGTTTTTATCCAATCCAGGTTTAGTTTCCCTGATAATTGTACGTTCTTTTCTTTGACTATAACCGTAATTTCTTCGTCTTTAAAAGACTTGAATATTTTTACCCCGCCCGGTCCAATTATATTCAAAAAAATACCTATTTGTACTTTTTCTGGTTTATTTTCTATTTCTTTGGCGCACTCATATATCTCATATTCTTCTATCCATCTATTCCATAATTCCGCTCCTCTAAGGTTATCTACTACAAGTATTTCTGGTACTCTAAATTCACTCATATCGATGTATTTGTACTTTTATTAATTACTGTAATAATAACTTTAAATTATCATATAATTTGTCGAATTATATGTTAATAATATTAATTTTGTATACTATATAAACTGTATTATATAGTATTATATAATATTACGCGGTATTATAAATAAATTATATAAAATAAATAAATTATAAAAATATTTGTTTCAAAATTTATTTTGAAAACAAATTTCCTTATAACTATTAATTCTTAATAATATGGCAATAATTATTCTTATTATATCTTAAGATACACTTTTTAAACGTTTAGCCGCTGTCACCATGTTATAATGTAGTTACTATAAATGCACTAACATCGAGTCATTGATGAGTGTCCTACTATATATAGTTTATATTGATTTAACGTAAAGATTACTTTGGGGGCGTTAGCATAATTAGATAACTGATGTGTATTTAAGGTTAGTGCATTTACTAAAACATGGTGACTATACGATTATAAACATTCCATAACAGTATCACTATTAGCATGTGCTCCAATATCTTCATGTAGCTGTTTACACCATATCTTCGTGTAAATTTAGAAATTTAAATACAAAAATACAGTTTATATAATTATAAATACATTTTTTTTAAGTAATAAAAAAGCTATAAATTGATTTTTATAGATTTCTAAGAATTGGTAATAAAACAATATTATCAATTATATGTATACAGTGTTTAATAATCTGTGTATTCGGTTAATATTATTTAATTACTAATACATTTATATACATATATATATATATACATTTGGATATTATACTATTGTATTTTTGAGAAGACTGCATATAACAATTGTTATAATTAAGATGCAACGTTTATTAAAATTATATTTTATATTTCACATTCTACTATAATATGGAACTTATAGTTATACATACAATTTATATGTTATCATAAGAGTTCATTATATCAAGGACATAACGTCGGTTAAAGCACATTTTGTGAAATTTGTATCTTACCTTTGAATGAATTGAATTGAATTGAATGTATATTTATTATGAATTTTTTAAGTTATATTTAGTAATAATATATAACAAGATCTAGTGATACATAGGGGAGGGTGGGGTTGTATGACCATGTTTTTGTATAAAGTGCTATCATTGTGGTAATAATACATTTTTCTTAATTATTTATATTGTATTGCATAATATATGATATTAGCTAACTAATATATCACTTTTAGATATAAGGAATACTTATAAGATTTCATAATTACAATTAATAAAAAAAATAAAAAAGTTCATTCAACCCCAAAGGCGGGGTTGAATGAACATAGCCTGTTTTACTTCTTTAATTGCTCTTGTCATCAGAGTTTTATCATGTATTCTATCAGTTTGTTGAGTATAGTTTCTCATTTTTGATTCCTAGAAATAATATTTAAATAATTATTATGAATTAGTAATTGACCCTCATTACAATTAATTTAATTAATTATATTGATATATAATTAATTATATTATTTCTATTTAATCATTGCTTATTTATATTCGGATCACTGAATATATATTATAATATTATAATAATATTAATATTATAATATTATAATATTATATTATAAATATTAACATATGATATTTGGTTGATTGAACAATGTTCATATAACCCCGTTTTTAGTGGTTCACTCAACCCCATATCAAATTTTATTATTTATTGATAAAATTTGAATATTTTATTTAAAATTTTAAATATATTTGTATATTAATATTAAGTTAATTATATATTAAAATCATATATATATATAATATGAAAATAATCAAATAATTATTATAGAAGTTATAACATATATTACCTTGTCTGGAATTTTTACTTTTGAGCGTACTATAGTTAAAAATGTGATTAAAATGTTACTATATTTATTTTTTTATTAAATGATACTTCCGCAACTGTATTAATTATAGATGATGATACTAGTTCAGTTAAATCAAATTTCTGCTGTAGTAAACAATTGTTATCTCCAGTGGCTCATGCAAGACACCTGTTCATACAACCCCACTCTCCCCTACACAAAGCGACAACAAAACGTAAACAGTACAATTATAAAAATAATAATAAATAAATTAGAAACTTATTACATGCATGTACACTGTATATTGTACAATGTATACTGCACATTGTACAGTGTACATTGTAAATTTTACACACATTGGCCGGTGATACAAATAATTAACATTTGACAATTAACATTAATATTGTATACAATATATATATGTATAAATAAAGATTACGTCATAACTTTTTTAATATAATTTTTTAAGGTATATAAAATATTTGCTGAAACAATATTTAAATCTAGACTATTCCAAATTTTAGCTATTCGATTATTTATTAGATTTTTTCTTACATTTAATTTACATTTATTTTCCTTTTTATATAGTTTATATACCATGACAAGATCAAATTAGTTCTTCTAATTTCCAGAGAATCTAGATTTAGGTATTAAATATTAATCTTTCCTTATAAGGTTTATAAGGTAAACCGTATATCTCGATTAATTTTCTCGTAAATAATTGTTGGACCTTTTCTAGTTTTATATTCAGTCCTTTGAATGTCGTCGCATCTAGTCCCGGATTCCAAACTGTCGAAATATATTCAAGGTGGGTCTAGCATATGATATATATATGCTTTTCTAATAGCTGGAATAACATTAGTAATGAAACATACCATTGATAATATAATATGCATTTATGCAGCACACACCAATATGTTCAGAGAAATGTAATTAGAGATCAAATTTGATACAAAGATCGCGATACGATCTACAGTTTACTATTGAAACATTATGTATAGTATTTATATATATTGTATACAGTGGTTTATTATTAGTACCTAATGTAATGGCACCTATTTTTGTGCAGAATTTTCTAATTGCCAAGAATTAAACCATTCATAGAATTTATCAATATTATTTTTTAATTTATATCTATGATTTATATCATTAGATATAAAATTCAATTTAGTTTTTGTCATCCGCGAAAAGATAAATAGATATATCGTTATCAATAACTTCGACTAAATCATTGATATATATATATTAGAAAGAGTAAAGGTCCTATTACAGATCCTCGTGGAACACTAGATATTATTTTAACTGTATCAGACATGTTATTGTTAATGTTTACTCTTTGAGATCTACCAGATAGAAAACTACCTATCCAATAATGTATGTTACAACCTATACCTAAATAGTTCATTTTACAAGTGAATTTTTGTTTAACTTTGAGTGATTTGATCGTTGATCTGTTATAATTACAATTAAAATGGAGTAATAATTTAAATGTTATATATAATTCAATACAAATTTAATACAAATATTTAAATTAATGATTTAAATATGATTATATTAAAATCGTAATACGATGTAATATGATGTAATATGATGTAATATATATATATATATATATATATATTATATTAGTTGAAATGTTGACATAAAATATATAGATAAACATCGTTTAATTCAAACCGAATATATATACTTCAATTATTAATTTTAATGAAATATTTATGTAGAAATATTTATATAGAAATACATAATATTTAAAAATATGAATAGAAAAATATATATTTTATTTTAATCATAAATAAATATCTTTGATTCAAAGAATGCAATTATTGAAATATAATTAAATATACCACTGAAGAGTAAATATTTCAGAGTAAAAAATATATCATTGCAGATATATCAATCAGAAACCCTGTCCTTGATTTCACTTTATATGTGTTCTATATATTATTAAAATTGTAATAGTTTAATTGTACATATGAAATAACTAAGTGGCGTATTTAAAGATATTTATTAAGATAGGCATTTAAAAACATTGTTCGAAAATTTGTTTACACATTAAATTATAATTCAGTGATTAGTATATAATTATTAAATCCATTGCAATGATTGATATTACTGCCCTTGCTACACCGTCCCTATGGACAACAAAATTCCTAATTATGTTGACTCAATGGGGGTGATATATCTTTACTTCAGGAAATCTTCGGCTCACCCTAATCTACCCTCATATTCCTCGCTAACTACAACTATACTCCATTACACTTAGGCACACGACCAACGCATGTTATATTTAAATTATACATGATACTTACCGTTGTTATATATTATACTATTATATTATATTATTATTAACGAACTTTCTATGTACTGTTACATAATATATCTATAAAACTAAATATTTATGACATCATAATTACTACCAGGATCTTTGATTATGTTTCAATTCTACTTGCAATGTATTAACCCTATTCTATGCAATTTATGTTGCTTTAATACAATGTTTCCATTTTTAATGTATGGGTAAGATAGCAGATTTCTTGT
This sequence comes from Osedax fenrisi, assembly GCA_964019155.1. Lineage (NCBI taxonomy): Eukaryota > Metazoa > Annelida > Polychaeta > Sabellida > Siboglinidae > Osedax > Osedax fenrisi. The sequence goes on along the minus strand of OZ025239.1, from coordinate 86,427,821 downwards.
TGGTAATTATATTAATCAATTATTATAATCAACTAACATTGATTTACGATCAGTTGATAATCATGTATCGTCAACTTAACAGATAAAATGTGCATCAATGATATTAATATGATTATAATCAATGATAATTAACTGATCACAAATTTAAATCAATGATGGTAATCTATGACTTGATTACCAACTACACTTCTAAATCATTGATATTAATATTAATATGATTATAATCAACTAAAGTTGGTTTACGATCAGTTGCATAGTATACCTTCAATTTAATTTATATATGGGAAAGTAACCTAATACGGACACTTTAACAATAAATGGTCTTAACATTTTATGACTCATTATTTGTATTCAAAAATTACAATATATAATTATAGATATTATTGTGATTTTAAAAGTTTATTTAATCTTAATTTAATTTTAATTCCATAGATAACGGGGTCCATAGACATGGGTACCGAATACGGACACCCTGTGTTATAATACGGAAACCCTATATACCACTAGATAAACTATATATTATTGATGAATCAATCAGACAAATTACAATTAAATTATTTATAATTAATTTTATGAATAATTTAATATAATTTAATTAGTTAATAATTTATTTATTTTTATTATTTTGTAATTAATAATACAATTTAGTATCTAAATAATAAAAATGTTAGATTTAGCTTTATTGGTGGTATTAATATTATAACACTCGCGTTTTATATGAAAATCAGAATAGTTCATACGCTGCGCGCTGATTCGTTATATATACACCCTATAGGGTATCCGTATTAAGACATCTAGAGTGTCCGTATTAGGAACGTATATGACCTCTAGATATATGCTTATAACTTAATGAATATTTAATAACAAATATAGAAATTATATATATAATTTTTAGAATGCTTTATTTTTTAATAATATAGTGTTATATTTTATATCGATACATTTGTATATACTTGAGAAGGTATTTAGTAGAATTTTTTTTCATAGATTTAAAAACGTAATAAAAAAATCAGTTTATTGGATATATCAGCAATATTTTTAATAATTAAAATAAAAAAAGTGTTAGATTATATATATAATTATGAATATGTTATTCATTAAACATTTTTTTGTAGGATTTATGGTTTCTGAGATACCGAGAGTGTCCGTATTCGGTTAATTTCCCTTAAGTCCAACGATACACCATATACGTATCTATATGTGTATATATATATATATATATATATATATATATATATATATATATATATATATATATATCCATGTACACTACATATACAATCTAGTTAAATACGGTATGGGATGTATACATAAATATTGTAGAATATTAATATAACCCGAATTCTAAACCAATTAAATATATTAATTATTATGTATTCCGTTACTTTCCACTATATTTATTAATATAATTATAATTAAATAATATAATATATAATACATTTTATATACTAAAAAGTATGCAATAATTAACTATATGATTTTACTTAAGTTGTTGTAATATACGATATTGAACTACCTAGGTTGTTATATAGAAATATGTGAACTTTTAACATATAAACCTAATGTATTCCTTTATAGATTTAAACTCTCACTATTATTATATAAATATATATATATATAGTTATAGTAGTAGATAATATAAATAATATAGTAATATACTACTATTCTATCTACTATTTGACTACTAGCTAGTAGTAAATATAACATAATTAACCTATTTCAACTATTACTATTAATATATACATAATTATACTTAATTATAATTAAGTATTATTATCAGTAATAATTAATATATATATATATATAAATAGAGTTAGTATATTTATTTACGAGGTGTGTACTTTTAATGTACTTAATGTACTTAATGTACTTAATGCACTTATTAAATGTATATAATCGTATGTTAATTGTTTAAGTTTTTTGTGAAATATTTAATAATTATTTTCTTTGTTTTTTTAATATCAACTGCTTTATTATGATATTCAGATATAATCTTTTATTTTATTTAAAAATTAATCTATCTAGTACATCGTACGGCGTACAGTAGTATGTATTATAGTGTTGATTTAATATTAGGTAGGGGAATATGTAGGGGAAAGTCTCCGATTACCGACCCCCTCTCGTATCTCAGTAACTATAAGAGATATAAAACAAATTATATATACATGAACTGTATTAATATATGAATTAATTTAATGATAAATATAAATAACTATATTGTTTTAAAAAATATTGAATCCTACAATTGATATTTGATAAAATGTAATGTCCTGTGTTTACAATTTAATTTGAATAACTATTAACCAATATATCTTAATTATAGCAACCCATGTGATTTTCCTATTACCGATCCCTAAATTACCCTAATACCGACCCCATGTAATTTATAATATCCAAGCAATTGGGATCCATATTTTACTTTAAAATATGTCGTAAGTTGTTTATGTATTATTGATATAGATTTAGGATTCATGATTCTAGTTGATTATATACATACTGATTAATAAATAAATATTAAATAAAAATATACACTATTTTAATATAATTACTATAAAGTTTAAATTTAAATTTAATATTACTATTAAAACATAAATTCAATAAAAAATAAATTGCGCGCATGTTTATTTAATTATATGTATTTTTATATACTATTTTTATTGGATATTATAATACTACAATTATTTATACCACGATTATTTTAGGGGGTCAGTTATAGGAGAAGGGGGTCGGTTTAAGGCACATGTATCCGATTACCGACCCTACTGTTTATTCTTGTAATTATAATTATATTCAAAATTAAAAATTTCTACATTATTCACTGCCGTAATATTATCCTAATTACAATATTTCAAATAAATATATTTAAATTAATATTGAATAAGTTATTACAAATAATCATTTAGGGGTCGGTAATCGTAGACTTTCCCCTAAGTTTAAAGTATAAACTTAATAGTATTGAATATGGAGTTCCGCAAGGTTCTGTACTCGGTTCGATTTTATTCATTCTATACATTCATGATATAGTAAATATATCCAATGAATGTAAATATATACTCTTTGCCGACGACACAAATCTCGTGTTTTCTAATGAAAATGGATGCAGTCTCAGTCTCGGTTACCCAAAGCATCGATGCAGTCTCAGTCTCAATACCTAAAGCATCGATTCAGTCTCAAGCTAAATAACAATAGCATCGTTTAAGCCTCAGAATTGGTTACCTACAGCATTGATGCAGTCTCAGTCTCTATAAAATGCATTGCTATTAAGTCATGCTTAGTAAAGGCTTCATTCAAGTGTTAGTCTCAGTTTTCATAAGCTCAATATAGTTTCAGTGTCAGTTACCAGAATCATTGTTTTGTATACCAAACCAAAATAATTTCATTACAAACTATAGACAAGTATCATAAATAACTACCAGGAGTGTTAATTGATAAGAATCTTAATATGTTCATAAACACAAAAAGTCAAATCAGCCAACTATCAATTGCATAATATTAGAATTATAAGAACAAATATAAATTGTAATACATGTAAATTGCTAACTCAAATCTTTATTGGACTATTGTAAGTTACAATTTGTAACATACTTTTAATTAATTTACCTCCTCATCAGTTAATGCCATTAAATTAAATAATTCGATCGTCATTAGCGTATTATATAAATTACTACCAAGATCAATAGACGATCAGTATAACTGAACTGATGCGACAACAACACCTACTATCAATTAATGTCCACATTATTTGTAAATTACTGGTAACTACACATTTTGCATATCATCACAAGACACCAACATTCCTCGCGAAATTAATAAAGCCATATACAGGTCTGAGAGTACAGAGAATTATTTTTTGAAATTTTTAAAATATACATAAACTAAACGAACATTTGAGTATATTATAAACAAAATAGCCACCTATCGATACATATAATTAATATTATGTCACATGAAATAGGAAACATTAATATAGATAAATATATAAAAATTATGTTTAAAATGTAACTTCAAAAAGCATTATTTCGGCTCGAGTATGTTTTGTAAGAGTCTCATTTTGGCTTGGGATCGTTTGACTAGAGTCTCGGCTCGTTTGACTAAAGTATCGGCTCGGCTTGGGCTCGTTTAGCTAAAGTCTCGTTTCGGCTAGGGCTCGTTTGGCTAGAGTCTCGTCTCGGCATGGGCTCGTTTTTGTTCCGAAAATGAAAGTCTCGGCTAGGCATCAAAAACCAATAGTCACGGCTCGGCATCAAAAGCTCGGCATCATTTACATCCCTACTAGAAACTAAGAATACCATTTATATGGTTTTCTGCAGTAGACATTAAGAATACCATTTAGAGGATTTTCCACAGTAGAAATTAAGAATACCATTTAGAGGGTTTTCCACAGTAGAAATTAATAATACCATTTATATGGTTTTCTGCAGTAGAAATTAAGAATACCATTTAGAGGGTTTTCCTCAGTAGAAATTAAGAATACCATTTATATTGTTTTCTGCAGTAGAAATTAAGAATACCATTTATATGGTTTACTGCAGTAGAAATTTAGAATACCATTTAGAGGGTTTTATACAGTCGGTTTTACAGAATACCATTTAGAGGGTTTTAAATAAATATTATTTTTAAATTTTTTTTTTTCCCATTCGATGGTTTTCTGCAGTAAATATCAGTCTAGAAAACCATCATTTTTAACAGTGTATATTCTATAAAACATGTAAAATGATGTATAGGGTATTAAATGACTCTCATATCAATATACAAAATATGTTTCTTACTTTACTTTTACTTTAGTCAAGCTCTCGCACGACCAGATCTTGCGAGTGATTTCCATATTTCTCATCATTAATTTTCATAGTTCGTCTTCTTCGCATTGGTTGCTAACTTGTTTCATCTGCCTTCTCGTGGCGCAACCTGAATTCCACTAAAACCTGAAACTATTAGCAGTAGGAGTCGCGACCACTGCCGTAAACAGAAACTGAAAACCAATCATGCAATTACAATATGTTTCAATTAAAATTAAATAAATATTCAATGCGCAATAATAATAAATTCTACCCATGACCTATAATAATACTAATAAATTCGTATAGTCTATTACGGACTGGTATACCAGCTTATAAGATGGAACAACATTCCATTATCAATAATACGAAGTAAATGTTTATCCATATTTTTAAAAAGATCTAAATATGAATTTATTTGTATATGAATTATATAAATAAATTCAGTTTATTAACAATTTATTTTCTTGTGTTTTTTTGTTTTATATTTTATATTTTTAGAGGCTATATCATTTTTATATTGTTTATAAATATATATATATATATATATATATATATAAATATATATATATATAATTTGATTCTTATATTCAAGTGGAGAGCGGCATATGTAGGCCTATGGTGGATACTTGGTGATATGTATCCGGAAGTATACCTATATATATAGGGATGTCAGCAGTCTATCTTGTGGCGGAAGATAGGCCTAAATAAGACATAGGATTTGGTGAACACTTTACCTGAAAGCTTAAACGTTATCAAGTCATTTGACATATATATGTGTCAAATGACTTGATAACGTTTCAGATTTCAGGTAAAGGGTTCACCAAATCCTATATATATGGTAATATATCTATATTCATGAGCCTATAACCTATAGGTTGTATACAACCTACAATATACTATATATTTTGTTTGTTTATTGTTTATTGTTGTTTTATTCTCTATCTGGCGTATAATTCATACAAGTCTAAAAAATACTTCTTTATATACCTTAATTGAGCTATTTTTATTATATTCGTAAATAATTGTGTATTATACATATTATTAAAAATGTTTCTTTTAAAAAATAAATTCATTTAATTTTCATATCATTTCATTTCATTTCATTTCATATCATTTCATTTCATTTCATTTCATTTCATTTCATTTCATATCATTTCATTTCATTTCATTTCATTTCATTTCATTTCATTTCATATCATTTCATTTCATTTCATTTCATTTCATATCATTTCATTTCATTTCATTTCATTTCATTTCAAAGAATTTCATTTCATTTCATTTCATTTCATTTCATTTCAAAGAATTTCATTTCATTTCATTTCATTTCATTTCATTTCATTTCATTTCATTTCATTTCATTTCATTTCATTTCAAAGAATTTCATTTCATTTCATTTCATTTCATTTCATTTCATTTCATTTCATTTCATTTCATTTCATTTCATTTCATTTCATTTCATTTCATTTCATTTCATTTCATTTCATTTCATTTCATTTCATTTCATTTCATATCATTTCATTTCATTTCATTTCATTTCATATCATTTCATTTCATTTCATTTCATTTCATTTCATTTCATTTCAAAGAATTTCATTTCATTTCATTTCATTTCATTTCATTTCATTTCATTTCATTTCATTTCATTTCATTTCATTTCATTTCATTTCATATCATTTCATTTCATTTCATTTCATTTCATTTCATATCATTTCATTTCATTTCATTTCATTTCATTTCATTTCATATCATTTCATTTCATTTCATTTCATTTCAAAGAATTTCATTTCATTTCATTTCATTTCATTTCATTTCATTTCATTTCATTTCATTTCATATCATTTCATTTCATTTCATTTCATATCATTTCATTTCATTTCATTTCATTTCATTTCAAAGAATTTCATTTCATTTCATTTCATTTCATTTCATTTCATTTCATTTCATTTCATTTCATTTCATATCATTTCATTTCATTTCATTTCATATCATTTCATTTCATTTCATTTCATTTCATTTCATTTCATTTCAAAGAATTTCATTTCATTTCATTTCATTTCATTTCATTTCATTTCATTTCATTTCATTTCATTTCATTTCATTTCATTTCATTTCATTTCATTTCATATCATTTCATTTCATTTCATTTCATATCATTTCATTTCATTTCATTTCATTTCATTTCAAAGAATTTCATTTCATTTCATTTCATTTCATTTCATTTCATTTCATTTCATTTCATTTCATTTCATTTCATATCATTTCATTTCATTTCATTTCATTTCATTTCATATCATTTCATTTCATTTCATTTCATTTCAAAGAATTTCATTTCATTTCATTTCAAAGAATTTCATTTCATTTCATTTCATTTCATTTCATTTCATTTCATATCATTTCATTTCATTTCATTTCATTTCATTTCATATCATTTCATTTCATTTCATTTCATTTCAAAGAATTTCATTTCATTTCATTTCATTTCAAAGAATTTTCGTTGATGTATAGATTTATATTTTACTGTAATTTATAGTTTAGGTAAAATAAAAATATATAACCTCTAGATTTATATATATATGTGTGTGTGTATGTGTAGCGATACCTATGACTATGATCCTATAGGTCATGACTATGATCCTAGTCATATTTTATCAATTATGGATAAATCGATTTATTATTTCGATTGAAAAATATATAATTTTCCGTTGCAATATATTTTCATATTATTAAATATTGCGACTTGTTTTAGGTGTACATGTATGTTTTTGTAGGTGTACATGTTGTGCACAACTATGCAACGAGTCCCAAGCGTCAACTGTCTACACTGTAGACAGTCATATACGGATAACGTAGACATTATACTATATACATGCTACGTTATCAGTCTGTTGATGATAACACAAGTACACGAGCACCTAGCGTATCGTTGAACATCGTAATGCAATCTATATTTAGAATCGTGTATTCGTGCGCATGATCTTTTCTCTAACTTATAAAAACTTAAGTCGCGCTATAAACAATGCATATCATCACGTTTCGTGCAGGGTTTTGCGCATTAAACAACAGCTGTCCATTGTTCTCTGTTATGTAATATCGTGGTGTTGTCATCGAAATATATATATATATATATATATATATATATATATATATATATATATATATATATACGTATACGTACATATATGGATATATATATATATATTTATGTTTTCCTCTCTTTCTATATACCTACATATGGACATATATGAATAACTATGTATTATCTATAGAAGTGATAACTCTATCTTCATCTCTCTCTGATTATACACGTACAAAAATATAGATATAATACTATAGATAACCAATATTATAGACACATTTCCTCGACACGAAGAAGTCCTATTACGTAATGTTGAACAAGTGTCCACTATGGTGTTGGTAGTGGTCAGCTAATGGTGTGGTTCCCATAGCGTGTACACTGTACACTGTACAGTTGACGTAGTGTCCGCGTGGTGTATCGACTGGCCAACGAGATGTGCTTATAAGTACGCTTGAACAGTATATTTAGCACTATCGCATCTGCATAACGACATACGCCATATTAGATAACGACACATTCATCTTACACGTGACGATGAATCACGATAAGTCACGATTAAATCTATAAATATAATAGCAACGTCATGAATAACGTTGTCTATATAACTTCACTTTAAACTCAGGTCGAAAATCGTCGCAAGATATTTATTTAAACATGTATAACAATTTATAAATATAAATACGCATAGATATGTGTATAGGTGGACTGTCCAACTTTCCACGTTACAAACACGGTAACTTCAACTGTGCAACTGATCAACTGCCCTGCAACAATATGCATTCCTTAGCTATCGTACTCGGCATGCATTACGTAACAGATGATTTATCGGGCACACGTGACAAAGCGATGACGCATGGTGCAAGTAAACAATACTGACGTAAGTAAACAATGTATACATTGTATACAGTGTAACACCACCAGATTGTACATAGTATTGTTAATAGCTGTTTCAACATAAACATCTGCATATATGATGCTGACTATGATGTTACTGCGACACACACACGCGCACACACACACGCGCACACATACACACACACACTTGTAGATACAACTAATACTGTTATTTGTAACATTAATGAAAACCACTTATTGTACAGATTATAAGATATACCTATATAACATATTATAACTGTATGTAAGTATTAGTATAATGTATCAGATAAATTGAATGAATTTACTATCTCCTAGGATTTTATTATAATACAATTATCCTCTACACTCAGGGAGGCTTTGATATATCCCGTATTAACCCCATAGTAGGGTATTAACCCCATAGTACCGCCATTAACACCATATTATAGTATAACGTATGTGTGGTCGTGTGTGAATGTGTTTATGTGGTCATGTGTGAATGTGTGTGTGTGGTCGTGTGTGAATGTGTGTGTGTGTGGTCGTGTGTGTATGTTAACACAGTAAAGCACACAAGTATATCTGTGCACGGTAGATACACAACACCCAGTGTTAACTTAGTATATCTCCATATAAGTATAATGTATAAGCTAGGTATTAACTAACAACAGTTAATGACGCTAAGAAACGCCGTTCACATCACATGATCCATGTATACATTGTGCAGTGCACAACCTTTTTGTTATTATAAGTAGGTATATACTTTTTAACTTTCTACAATGATTAACAATAATATATGACATAATAAAAAAAACTCTATACGTAAATAAGTGATGTATATTTCGGTAATATATAATCCTTGTATACGTGCTAGAATCAAATAAATCAGAAATGATTCAAATATTTCATCTGTGATGTAATGTATATTATGTTGTTTTTATAATTTATATGTGAATATGATACGCTCTTCAATGTACAATACATACATTGTATATGTATTGTTAAATTAACAATTCATAATGTAAAATGTACATTGTACAATGTACATTGTATAATGTAGAGTTTACAGTGATGTTTTATTACCACTAAATGTATTAATGTACACTATACAGTGCAGTGTAACGTATAGTCACTATACTATAGTGTACATTAATACATTAATGTATTTTGTATTAATTAATACAAAATCAAGAATTGACATGGGACCTACAATGGTCCTACATATTAAAAGGAAAGGGCCTGCAGATTAAACCAATGTTTCTGTTGAATTCCTATTGGTTATGTCATACAATTATATAACTTATATCAGGGAGTTAAATGTATACTTGTAACTGATTCAGTAATATCCAGGAGTCTCTGGTAGTGTTGCTTAGAAAATATGTATTTGTCCTATATCATGCTATATACTAAGCGATATTTGATAAAAACTAGATAATTGTATTAACCAATAATAACAGAGAATGCATACTAAATACCCGGCTAATACAATGGCTAAATACGTCAGCGCCTATCTAGACAGGATCCGCCTAACAGTTGAATCATCGCTACATAAAAACCGCTACACGATGTATCTATTCACCAATCCGCGGCCAAACAATTAGACCGCCCGCCATAGACGAGTTATTCCGAGAATCGTTGAAACGCGTCACCCGACTCCGTTTCAGTGATGGCCTCGCGTATTTAAACGGCGCCCGCCCCCATCGCCGCTCAAAGTAAACAAATACACCGTGACATAGCATACCGCAGCATGCCCAACCTTAAAGCAGTGTTAATTCGTGCCTCAGACTCCGGAAGATACCTCAGTCTCAAGAAGGAGAACGGCGATGGATTCCGGGTGGTGAAGGCTAAGAAGGCAGAACTTGACCCCGCCGACAAGATCAAGTCTAAGTACTTGTGGGTTATCGACACATATCACGGAGTTATTCGAAGCGCTAAGAACTACGATCTTTGTATCGACTACAGCAGTTAGTAAGACGCCCCTGTCATCGCCCCCCCCCCCCCAAACCTACTAACTATTGTCTAATAGTGATGTATTCACTCTTATTATCACGTAATTATTCGTTTACACGTACGCACGATTACATTTTATGTTACAATGTAACATGTATATAACTATAGTTACATTGTTACATAGAAGCTGTGTATTCGATTGATGACCATTGTTTAACTCTATACCCTAACCTCTACGCCTATATGTTCTAAACACTAACCACCTAGCCATTTACTCTACACCCTATCGTCATAACCTTAAAACATCCTGTATTAAACTATATATTTATTTACACTGTCATTTATTTTAAACAACTATCAGATTTATTTGATTATATATATTATGTATTGCACTGTGAAATACATACTATGATAACTAATAACTAATAACTTCATGTAATAATATTACAATTAATTCGTTATATATATAATCATATATTTGTATTTTACTTCATATATAAATAAATTATAAATGTATATATATAATGTATACAATATATATACAATATTTATTATTCATATATTTGTAAACAACATATAAATAACGTAATAATAGCACAACATAGAACATTGACAATTTAACGTTGATATAGTTTAATTACATACAATTGTATTTCTGACCTATTTACTGGACACCGATGATGTATTTCTTTACTATACGGTGTGTGTAGTACACACTGTGTAGCCTGTATTGGTATTGGTAGAAGTAGGCATGTCTATTGTGGTATAGGTACATGGTATGTGATTCTCATACATACAAATTTCTCTACAGTATAATGTAGTGTATCTGATGTGTATCTGATGTGTATATGATGTGTATATATATATATATATATATATATATATATATATATATATATAGTGATATAACGACATATTACTAACGAATCATTTCAATACTCTATAATAAACGTGTACATATTCAACTAACAATGATACTTGTATTACACTATCACTGATACACTCCCCTGCCGCTAGGGTACTAGATGTGATTACGTAATAGTTGACTATTGTTTGAAGCCACTAGCTACATGAATCACTCATGTAGACATTATAACTAGGTGTATACATTAATTATAATGACTATACCCACGCGTACAACAACATCATCACAACATGGCCAGCTATCTAAATATAGCCTAGCAAACAATAGATTACCAACCGAATGTGATGCATATAATATGCAGCATATTGCACCGAGGTTGATTGTCGTAGTGGCGTGTCTATTGCTGATACGTATATATAATATATATATAATGTATCAATGAATATGACAAGATGCGTTGTGGAATCTATATGTATCAGTATTAGTATTAGTATAGCAATCTGTATACCATAGTCACGCAGCTATCATTGTGAATTCACATATCGTTCATAATATTATGTATATATATGTATACGCTCTACAATGTACACTGTATGGGCCTATGATGATATTTTTTGTATAAATTATAATATTATTGTACATATATAATCTATATATATATATATATATATATATATATATATATATATATATTATACTATATACCTACTCTACTAATACAAGTTACTATACTATACCAATTTGACTACACTATATAATGAATATTTATCTTTATACTATGTATAGAATATATATCTAGTATATTTTATAATTCTATACAATATACAATAAAACAAAAATTATTGTTCAATGTAATACATATATCAATATGTGTCTGTAATGCAGACCACATACATATATTTAAAATTGTATATGTATATTTATATATATATATATATATATATATATATAATATATATATATATATATATATATATATATATATATATATATATATATATATATACATGAACTGAAATAGTATAGCCATTGTTAAGAATTACTTGGTTATGTGATATGTGAAATATGTGTGATATAAATAACATTCACTACTGACCCTATAAACCTACATACATTGTGGGTGTGTGTAATATAATGCTTTCATTAACAATGTCTGTTTTGATACGCTGTGACTCATGGTCACAGTTTATGACTCATGAGTCATGACTAATATGAATCATTATCAATGAGTAATTGTGGTGTTCTACTTAAGTGCATTGTTTATGATGATTGCATAACTGAAAGTTAAAAACTGCTTACATGGTCCTGATATGAATCTATTTATATTTCTGTATTGCTCATCCCCTTGAACTATAATTAGCCCTGTAAATATGCTTTATATGATAACGCCTATGATACACATAAACAAACACAATTCCCTGTTGATTTATACAGATTCATATGTATATATATATAATATATATAAATATATATATATAAATATATATATAAATATATAATATACAGATATATAATATACAGATATATAATATACAGATATACTAATGAATATATACAATTGATGTATTTCTCAGTTTGTGTTTAATATATACTTTATTTAAATATTTCTTCAATATAAATATAATCCTGTAGATAATGTTAATACATATAACAAAATTAATGTTGTATTATACATTAATATATACATATATATGTATATACATATATATACATATATATGTATATGTGTATATAATATATATATATATATATATATTTTTTTTTATTATGTATTGTAATTAAATAATGTTTACTACATTCATATAAAACCTATATAACTACAATATATTCAATTGAAAGTCTTATAAATATGATATATATTCTAATATTCTTAATCAGAATTTCTGATACACTTATTCTAATGTTACAATTGTTTTCCTACTTTTATTATAAATCTGTCTTTCTATATATAGACATACTATATATAGTCATTGATATATATCAAACATATATGCTTTTGTATGTTCATTTAGCTTAGTGTTTCTATATTTTAATAACCAAGAGTCATTAACTTTCTATATATGTTCTTTTCTATATACTTTCTCTGCACATCTCTTCATTAACTCATTATCTTAATACTTCATCTAGTTTTGTCATCCACTATCATAAATGACTTTATATCTAAACAAATTATCTCTTGAACTAGCTAGATAGTTTATCTTGAGATGTATGATGATAATCTGATACATAACTTATCTGATACATAGATTATCTCTTAATCTCTTAAGCTGCTTATCTGATGAGAAATCATGTTAAATCAATAAATACTACTATAATATAAATAAACTATATATATTTTAATAATATAAATATATCCTCATTAGTTAATATATTAATGAACTATAGTTTATTTTCATACTCTACCTAATATGTTACTTATAGGTTCATCTTCCTCTAATGTATTACCTATAAATGGTTTCCTAAACTACATTATTCGAGCAGCGCTGCTCTTCTACCGTTCTGAAGTTTTAGCTTACCTCATTTATGTTTGATATCTTATATACTAATCTACCCTATCTACCATTATCTGTTTAGTTTTGTTATCAGTTAACTCTTAATTTCATGTTCACCTGCTTACTAAAATAGTTCATATATTCTAATGTGCTCTACATCTTATGATTTCTGATCTTTATTTATCTTCTCTATAAATACTTTAACAATCTGGATTCACTAAATATAATGATAGATCAATACAGGCTATAACTCTAAATATCTGCATGATATATACTGCTCTCACATCTCAGTTACCTATTTCTTTATTTTCCTCACTAATCTATATATATAGAACCACCCTTTCTCTATACCCTTTCGAGGGTTATTGTATATTATAGTATTATTTTAGTCAAATATGCTAAGAAAATAATCATTTCATTATTCTGAAATCATCTCTCTAATGCATTATCCCATCTTATCAATTATTACCATTGCCACTTATCCTATTGCTTGTATATGATATATAATCTATTTGTGATAATAAACCTTCAGATTATATTTGTTTAAATTTGCATAGCATATTGCATAACACATTACATTGCATTGTTTAGGTATTCCGTTCTATTACGGCACTTCAAGTTCTAGTGAGGACTCTAGTGGTGGAGAATGTGAAGAAAGTTAGTCATGTGACCTCGTACACTATCTGTAACTGTAATAGCTATAACTGTTATAGCTATGTGTTTATGTATTTATTGTTATGTGTTTATATATACAGTTCCAAATATCTAATGCTATAAATTATTTATTTTATCATTCTATTTAAATTAAATATTTTATTGATTCATTATATATATATATATATATATATATATACATTAAGTTAAAACACTTGATAAAACTACAACTTAAAACAACTGATCAGTATTCATTGTGATTACTTTCTCAACTGTGATTTTTACCCTAATATAAATGTATGTTTCAGAAACATCACTGTATGTGACAGAGTTTGACTCCTACTATCCTATTGATTCTCAACAATGGAGAGTTGACACCAGAAGGAATGTCATTGCTTTGAAGGTTTATACAATTTAAATATATTATTAATATTAATATATGTGTATAAATATATATATATAACACTTGTATAAGTATAATATTAATATACATATGCTCATGTGCATATAATAGTTTGTAAAGACCAGTGATTTATTATTAGTAATATATTATATATAATTTTATATTTTGAAAAAAATGACCTCATTTATTTTGCAGACTGATATTATATAATAATGTAAATATATAATATAAATAAAACTTATCTACATAATGTAACAATATATTGTATTATTTATATATTATATTATATAATATATATCCTATATTTATACTACTTGTATTATCAAAGAGAAATACAAATATATCATAATCATTGATATTACTTTCTTATCAACATTATTATATAATATTTATATATATATATATATAATATATATATATATATATAATATATATATATATATATATATATATATATATATATATATATATATAATAATATATATAATATATGTCTATAGGATTCCAATGATGTCATGGACTTGACAAGTGATAAAGGTAGAATTTGTGTCTGGGAGTACCATGGAGGAGCCCATCAATTGTTCAATATTATTCCCACTGAGTTAGATTTAGATTGTATCTCAATTGTTATATGTTTAGAATATATATATATATATATATATATATATATATAATATAATGTTTAATGGATATTTAATGTTAAATGTCAATTATAATGATTACATTAACTATAAATAACAAACCGAATCTATGGAAAGTTTTAATATTTCAGTTTTAGAAATATTATTACGAATAATTGTAATATAATATATATATAGTAGATATTCTTTATAATTATTAAAATCTATATATCTATTGATGAATTAAGTATATATATATATAATATATAAATTAATATTTGTACTGTTTTTATTACATAATTTAATAACTAAAATCAAATTCAAATATAATTTCATCATGAAATAGTTAATCGTTATATATAATAAGGATAAGCACCGATACTAGCTCTTCACTTGTATACCTCTAATACTCTGTATGCATAATTCATTGTATTTGTCGCAGTTTTAATTCAGCAGTATTGATGTCAATATAAATATGTAATGGATTATCATTATAAATATTAGTATATATGTAAATTAACATTTCCTCTCCAATAAACTACTAATTAATTTCTCTAAGACTACTGTACTTAACATATCTACTTCTGAAACTTCCTTTCCAAACTTTACTCTAAATAACATGATTATTTCTCCTTCTCATTCCTCCAAAAACCTAGGATTAGTATTTGATGACAAATTATCATTTAAGAATCACATATCATCCATTACAAAATCCTCCAACTTTCATGTCTTCAGAATTAAAAAAATACGGATATCACTTTCCAGAAACCTTACTAAAACTCTAATTAATGCTCTTGTACTTTCCCGAATTGACTACTGTTCTTCCCTGAATTTACTTCCTGCTAAATCTACTGCTCCACTTAATCGGATTATCCGTTCCTCAATACGTACTACTTACTGTTTAACTCGACTGGATCACTCTACGACAACATCTCATCAATCATCTGGTATGTGGCTACCCTTCTCCCTCAGGTGTAAATTACATTTACTATCTATAATCCATAAATCAATATATTCTTTCACCCCTAGCTATATCTCTGATCTAATTAAAAAATGTACTATATTATCTTCAATTTGTTACTAAAATGCTCCTCTACTTATCTCCCAGAACTCTAGTGAAACTTCCCTAAATTCTAGAGCTTTTAAAAATTCCGGTCCAACCCTATGGAATTCCCTCCCTCCTACCATTCGTTCTATTAGATCCCACAAAAGATTTATAAATCTTACTTCTTTTCTCTCTACCCACTATCATTAAATCATCCAACTTATTATTTGTGTCCGTGTTATATTAAATGTATATCATTATTAAATTGTTATTGTATTATTATTATCTTATTATTATATAACACTATATTATATCAATGCAGTCTAGTATATTAAACTACACCATATCAATGCAGACTGTAGTATATAATAGTCCTTTATATTATTTTGTATTGTTGTCCGTGGTATATTGAATGTATATTATTATTAAATTATTATCGTATTATTATTATTTTATTATTATTTTCTTCCCGCACGAGCGAAGGGGTCTACATGACCCTATTTTAGTGCTAATAAACTCAATATCATCATCATCATCATCATCATGTACATTTTACAAATGGTATACATTTGCAATCATGTAATTGTTCCTTAATTTTCCGTAATCTGTGAACAAATTCCCAATAATCATTACAGATATGCATGTCTAATATCAAATAATGTTCTGAGATAGTATATCAGTTGTTAGATGTATAACATAACGACGTATTTGATATCTGTCAACATGTCAAGACGCACATGCTTTTGTGATATCCGAGTTATGCCATTAAGCTTGCCTTAACTTGATGCCCCCCCTGTACAGATACGAACCTCCCGTATTCAAGATCTTGGATGAGAACAGTGGTTCTGTGATGACAGTAAGCGAGGATGGAACCATTGTCATGGGTGACGATGACGATGGTTTGGCTAGCCTGTGGATGTGTGGTGATAACATGGTTATCAGACCCATGTTCAATCCGGAGTTTGTCCTTTCCGTCGAAGGTTTGCCTCATTTAAAGTGACCGCATTACTACTATTTATTCATTATTTAACGATACTATACAAACACATTAAAACTGAGGCTACACTCGTGAATAGTAGTTAATAACGATCTCAGTTTTTATAGATAAATAATGTTAGATTTTAGAAAATATTCGTAAATCCGGTTTTCAAGCGAATAGCGTGACCTCAGATTAATTCTTATTATTCATATTATTTATTACCGGTTGATAGTTTATTGAGTGTAATACAATAACTCTATACTGCTATACTGGTGCTATAATTACTGACCACATCACTAGCCGGCTACCTGACGATTGACCAGCCTGTGATTGGTAACTACTATCAAGGATGGACGCTTAACTTGAAGGAGAAGATCGTATGTCAATGTAAACCAGGTTAGAACTTCTCCATGCTGCAAGCAAGGAAAGCACATGGTCTATATTGGAGATGTTTGTTTGTGGTTGAAGGTTGAAGGGGGTTTTATCAATGCTTTAGATGGGGTACACTTTACATTGACAATAGATATAAGTATCTTTGTAATTAATCTTTGAGAATTAAATAAACCACTGAATTATATATATATATATTAACCAGGTATAATTATACATATTATATATATACCTATACATTTAATGGATAAACACTACTTTTGATGTTAATAGTGAATATAAATATCTTGTCCAAGATATTAGTATTAATGATTTTATATTCTATTGTGAAAATGTAATTATCTATATATATATTCTATAGTTCTATAATAATAGTTAAGTTTGATTATTTGACTGATGTTTCTTCATCTCTAGATTATTGATATTATATAACTTATATATGTTACTTGTAATGCTAATAATATATACATTATTTTATATGTTAATTTAATATTTATTAAAATTTAATAATTACATGTTATGTAATACCATTAATAATTGCATATATAGTTTATATTATATATTTATGATGATTTAGTAATGGTTTATCTATGTTTTGTTTTGATATTTGTTTATATTAATATAGTTTCGTTATATATGATCTATATATTAACAACTATAACCTATTCATAATAATAATAATAATAATAATAATATATAATATTAGGCTATTTAATAAAAATACATTATATATTATTAAACATTCTAAAATATAGATATTGTATCTCAATGTATATATGTTTATATATATATTATATGCTTAATTTGTATTCTATATTTTATATATATATTTATAAATTTAATAATTAATTAATATAATTTCTATCTATTTTAGATATTCAATTGAAAATCTCCGATGTAACTGGGAAGATTGTAACTTTTGACAAAACACAAAATGAAGATGATGATTATCAGCATTTCTCTGTTGTTCATTATTAAATGTTTAGGAGAATTCAATATATACTATGATATCTATATATTACTCATATATAATAATATTATCTATTAATAACATGCCAGTTATTTTAGATTAATAATTGATTACACTATAAAATATGCAAATATAAATAAAAGTAAATATATTTTTATGAAACATATTGTTAATATAAATTATTATACTAATTATTCTTACTTGATATGAATTTCTTTGTTAATATTACATATGATATGTATATCAATAAGGATTATCTATTTATGAATAAACTATATTTAAATATATATATAATCTTTATAAATTACTTTTTCAATTTATTAAAATAATAATTTATTACAAATTTATTTTTAATTACTTAGAATATTTAAGCTATATAATTATGTATTCTATCTTCCTTAAATATGATACAGGTAATTCAATTTATAAAATATACATTTATATATAATACACATTTATATTTCATCTGAAAATATATTTATTAACTTTAATTTCCTGAGAGATATAAATGTATTTTGTAACACATATATTTTATATTATATAATTATCTATTTATAGTTATCTATATATTTATCTATAGTTCTATAATAATGGTTAACTTTGATTCTTTGACCGTGATATTTCTTCATCTCTAGATTACTGATATCCAATTACTTATATATGATAACTAATAATAATAATTTATTTTATATGTTAATTTAATAGTATATGTAAATACCAATATAGTTTAAATAACTGTATAGAGGAATATTAGAATTTATAAATTAAGATATTAGAAGATTTAGAATTTTATTAGATATTAAAACATATTTAATGAGTCTATATTCCTACTAATAGTACTGATAATTTAAGATTTAAATTTTAATAATACCGATAGCAAAGCCCAAAGCTCTTTTCTGATACTAACTAGATTATTATTATCAACATAATTAGATTAATCAGTAAGTAATGACATAAATAGATGTTAATAAGTATCATGATTAGAAGATAGGTTAAATAAAGATATCTAATAAAGAGAGTGAAAGTTATAAAAGTTGTAACTAGTATATTTACATATTTCCAAATAAGTAAGGTTCAAGAGGTGGTACATAATTCACACATGTAATGTAAACCTTAGCTTATGTTGTTGGTAGTTAGTAGAAGTATATACTTAATTAAAAATGATATATAACATTTGTAAAAAAAATTATGTATTACATAGTACATTTTTAATATATTTAATATCATATTTAATTATAAAGAATTCATTATTTAATAATTTCTGAGAATAAATCTATAATTAATATTATTTTCAGTTATATAAAAAAAATAATTGATATTAATATTTACAAAAAATTATATATATATATATTTAAAATTATATTAAAATTAGTTAGAATTTATAAGCTATCCCAAAAGGATGATACCATATAAAACTGATATAATATCCACATGATATACTAGATAACTCGGTGTGCATACATTTACATTCGTTTATATGTTAATAGATAATAACTAACCTACTCTGTTTGTGTGTGTATATATATATATATATATATATATATCGGACCATTAATTAATTTTATAAAATGGGTCAAAGAATATTATTTAGAAGTGATCATATATAATTGTGTCTTACATAAATGATCGACTCTCGTTAAAATCATGGATGCCTTAACATGAGATCGTCTGCGAAGGTTTTTAGAGCCTTATATGGTTATAAGTGAAAACTTCATCGAAGTTCCTTGATGGGATGAAAGGATTCCACCAAATAAAAATAAAAACTATATATATATATATATATATAATATAAATAATATGGTTTCTTTGTCCCCAATTACACATATATAGCTGTTTAATAACAGTCTTTTTCCCTTATGTAAACTAGGTCATACATCATATTATGCTAATTATGAGTATATTATATAATAATACTACATTAAATTAATTTATATTCAATTATTGTTATACTTTATGGCTATTATTATATTGTATTATGTAATATCAGTGCATATCATATGGTATCATATCATATCATATCGTACCCTGCAGGGAGATTCCCTGATATTACTACAGATATCCCGATTTAAAGAATAGCCATCTAACACTCTCTAAATCTTTACTCATCATGAAATAGGTTATATAAGATAAGTATACCCTATAGGGGAAAGTAACCGAATACGGAAACTCTCGGTATTTTAGAAACCATAGGATCATCTAGAGAAACCTAAATCATACAAAAAAATGTTTAATTAATAAAATATTCATAATTATATAAATAGTCTACAAAAGTATTTTTTATTTTTTTATTATTCAAAATATTGTTGAAATATCCAATAAACTGATTTTTTTTATTACGTTTTTAAATTTATGAAAAAAAATGTCAACTTAAAACCTTCTCAAGAATATAAAATGTATCGATATATATGCAACATTTATATATATAACATTATATTATTAAAAAATAAAGTATTCTAAAATTATATATATAATTTCTATATTTATTATCAAATATTCATTAATTTATAATTAAGTGATAAGCATATATCCAGAGGTCATATAAGTTCATAATACCGACACTGCTGCGGTCAAGGAGATGCACAATTTTTTGATTGGATATTTATAAGCCACGCCTCCATATACATCCCATGTTAAATCTCAGCAGGACAAAATCGTAATAAGTTCATAATACCGACACTGCTGCGGTCAAGGAGATGCACAATTTTTTGATTGGATATTTATAAGCCACGCCTCCATATACATCCCATGTTAAATCTCAGCAGGACAAAATCGTACATCCGAGATTGCGTGTGCATGAAATATACGCTGCAGTTCAGCAAAAATGACTAAAATATACGTCAATAAAAATAAGCCTCGCCCATAAAATAAGTACATTTGTCAATAATAATAATACATTTTCCTAAATCTGTGTTTTTTTGAAATTTTGAATTCAAAATTTAAAATTAACAAACTATTATAATATAATGTCACATAAATATATTTATAATACAACTATACATATTATAATAATATTAGTAGAATTATATTCACAAATTGATCAAGTTAAGATAATAAATACGTGGAGAGATTATAGTATCACATCAAAATAAAGATTTTAATATAAACCAAAATAAATATTTAAAAATGTTCAATTGAATTTATTATGAATTTTAGAATAATCTATTATTATTATAATTACTATATATATTATAGTAACCACCGCTTTTTATGTTACCTACTAAATCAAAAAACTATAAATGTATGATATTAACTATAAAAAATGATAAATTAAAGTATAACATATCAAAATAAATATATCAAAAAACGATTTAAATAAAATGACATTACAAGTAGGCTACAACATAATATTTTCAAATTAAATACTAATTATAGGTTTACGTTTTATATACTAATAAATGATATCAAATATAATATTAATTATCTATTTAATAATATATGCTATACACTTCAGTAGTTGCATGAAATAATTTATAAAATGATAACCACCTAATGTTAATTATTTAAGTTATAAACTGTAACATTTATATAATATAATTTCTGAAGTAACACATATATATTAATTGTATTAGTATATATAATTTTGTTAATATATAATATAATATTTAGTTACACATTTCTTAATTATACTAGTATATTATATACCCATTATACATATTAATTTATTAATCAATTATTATTTTAATAATACCTATATTATACAGTATATACTAATAAAATAATAATAATGGAATATTAATTGCAATCAATTACAATATGTTATATATAATTTATATGCATCAATAGATATGTCTGTTCTATTCCATTTTATGGATGTGTACATGTTTAATTTATGTACTAGCTTACTGTATATATTATTATACATAATTGTTATTACTACATGTAAAACTTATTTATAAACAATAAATATAAAAATATCATAATATTAGAGGTTTACACATTAAAATATATCTGTTCGTCCATATCCATCGCCTTCTTTTGGCCCCTTTTGATCTGATAGATAAGTTTCTGCGACAGACTTTTACATGTGTTCATTTCATATATTAAATACTGGAAATACTATTATCGGTAACTATTTATTATATTATATTTGTAATTAACATTTATACCTAAATATAAAATTAGGTTATATATATAAATTTATTTAAATATTATTTGTGAATGTAAGTTATTGAAAAAATAACCAAGACTGTATTACATTTATATTTTGTTCATATTCATAAAATCTACTTTACATGCACAAATGATACATAAAACTTCTATTCTGAATACTGTAAAATATACTAATTTACAACATATTACTATACTAAATACAATACAAATATATGCCGTAATACTATACCCAATACACTATGCCATTCTACCATAACTAATAATATATCAAATACACTACGCCATTCTACTATAACTAATATTATACCACGTAATACTATACAAACATATTTAATAATCATACTTTATGTGGTCAATTAGGGTAGATGACGAGAAGCAATTTTACATTTTATTTAATTATAATTAATGATAATTATCAACCTGAACAAAAAATTATGTTAAATATTATTAACCGTGTTAATAATATAATAATGCAAGTTATAATAATATAGAGTTATCTCCAGTACACTTCATTATAGTAGTACCTAAATACACATTAAGTTACTCTAAGCAGGCAATAAATTAATAAACCATATTGATATCGTTGGCGGGCCTATGTGTGTGCGCTGAATACGTAGTGTTCGTAACATGTATTCACGGAATATCAATTGTAAATATGGGTAGAATATATTATTCTATTATATCTACACCGGTGTGTATATTCCTGGCGGAAGGGCCGCTGCCCACATCACCAGGTACGACTAGCTAATGATATTGTTCATCCACGGGTTCGGCATCACGGATCTGCTAGTATCTCATGAACGCATCCCAGATAATCTTTGATGAATTTAGATCTGAATATCACAGATTTCTTCTATATTCGAAGGGCTATTATTTTCTTTGTTGAACTCTATTATGAAAATAAATATAATTTATTATTATAATTCACAAAATATGAATTTATAATGTTTTAACCAGTTTAAATATTTCAAGTTATATATTTTCAATATATAATTAATTTATAAAGTAAATACATATCAAATCCATAACTAAATAGAACTTTTCAAAATAATCGATAATCAACTACAATAGTCTGATATAAAAATTGTATGTAATATTTATAAATAAAATGCTTACATATATAATATATTATAAGTAGGTTGCATATTAAGGTCTAGTTATCAGTGATAAAAAAGATTTAGCAGTTCTAATAAATTAATGTGAATAAAAAATATATTTAATTTATATATTAAATTTGGTCATGATTTAACTATAAAAGAAATCAAATATACCATGTTTAAATATTCATTTTCATAGTTATATATATATATATATATATATATAAATGTAATTCAATTAATTCGTAACCTTTAATCTATCCCATAGCTCTTAGATATCATAGAGGTGCAGTTGATTTCTTGCAAATTTCTCTCCAGTTATTTTGGATCGCCGTCACTTTCATCGCTTCGCTGAATTCTAGACTTGTCCATTCTTCAATTACATCATCTTGTCATTGAGTTTTGCTCTTCCTATTCTTCATGTGCCAACCAGGATAACTTGATGAATATTCTTCGATATTTAGTTGGATCTTGAGACATCGCAATACCATTTCAGTTTTCTTTCATAACCATCACCAATAGTTCTACGGTCCAATTCCTTGTATTACCTTTCCTACAGAGTAGTGATTTGATTTTAATAAATAGCGAAATATTATTATTAGACTAATTTTATTTATTCTATACACCAAGTGATATAGAATATTTTATATATAATTAAATTCAAGTAAAAATTAATACATTATGAATATAATTATAAAATATACTTTTATGATATGTCTAATGATGTAAGTTATTACTACAATAAAACAACATAATATAATAGATTATTATTATATAAATATATGAAGCTGAATATATAGTATACTATATATGGCATGCATTAGTACAATTAGGTATATAATTAAAAATCTAGAATATGAATATAGTTTATCAATTAATTTATAAAACGGCAGTTGATATCAATAAAATATATATAAACTACTGGCGGTATTCTACCGCTATGAGTATTTATAATGATACTCTATTACACATAATTTAAATACAAATTCCATGATAAATATATTCTATCATGCAGTTCATATCTACTAAATTTATGATTAACATATACTTATATTGATATAATTCTAAATATTTAATCGGATTCAAGTTAGTTTCTAACACTAAAATACATTCATAATTAAATATTAACTCAACCGAGTATACATTAATTGCATAAGATTAATAATATGCTAATAAATAATTCTTAATAAAATATAAAGATTAGTAAAAAATAGATACTACATAAGCTTTCACGGTAGAGGTAAACATATATATATGTATTGAACAATAAAATATCATGTTTGTTAACATTGAATCAGCTTACTAGTTAAAATATTTACATACATACTAATATTTCAACAACAAATTATTGTTGAACAATATAGAAAATATATATGCTAGTATTATGTCGATATATATATATGTAAATAAATATATTATATATAAACCTCTGTATCTAAATATATATATACATTTTTTTTACATAAAGATAAATTAATATCAGTACATATATTAAAGATTCTATATAATATTATATAATGTATAAAATTAATATTTTATTAAAAATATTATTATAATAATTATAATCATTATAATAATGATTAATATTAACTGGTTATACAGTTTAAAAATTAATATGCATGACTTATTTATTGAATATTAATTCATAATCTGTTAATAGTAATAATCTGTTAATTATATTTAAATATTTATTTAAATTTATTAAATGATTTAGGAACGGCGTCCGCTTGTCACCTGCGATAAATTATGGAAACATTTAGAATACCTTTCCCAACTTTTTAATCTCCCGATTATAATATTGTTTATTATAAAGTTACTTTAAATGTATATGTGTCATATAATATAATATTATTATAATAATTATATGACATATCTACTTTAAAAGTAACTTTTTAAGAAACTTTTCATTTAAAATTATTTAAAAATAATTATAATTATAATCATTATAATAATGATAATAAAATCCATACATGTAGTTTCTATATGATATTTTAAATTTAGAATATTATATTATATATTATATATTCGTAATTATATATGATCATATTATAAGCAGATTATAAATTTAATTTAAAATTACTAAATAATTAATTTAGAAATTTTTCAAATATTAATATTAAATGTGATATAATAGTTAGGTAATACAATTTTATTAATAAATAACTATATGTATATTATTTTCATTAATTATATAATATTTACTAACTGAAAAATCAATAGTTAATCCATCGTAGTCTTATATTTTGTATATATATATTTAATATAAAATTAAATTTAAAATAATATGAAATAAATATTTTAATTATAAATAATAGCAAGGAAAATAAACATAGGTTACGAGAGTTCACATACATCCGGGACATAAATGGGTATTTCTCCTTGACCGCATAGAGTGGAAACGCTGAGATTTTACGAGATATGCATCTCCTTGACCGCAGCATAAATGTCTCAATACAGACACCTTATAACCAATCAGAGCGCAGCGAATGAACTATTATGATATTCATAAAAATCGCGTGCGTTATAATATTAATACCACCAATAAAAATAAATCTAAAATTGTTATTATTTAGATATTATTAAATTGTATTATTAATTAAAAAATAATAAAAATAAATAAATTATTAACTAATTAAATTAGAATAAATTTTTCATAAAATTAATTATATATAATGTAATTGTAATTTGTCTGATTAATTCATCAATAATATATAGTTTATTTATTGATATATAGGGTGTCCGTATTATAACACAGGGGTCCGTATTCGGTACCCATGTCCGAATACGGACACCCCCGTTATTTATGGAATTAAAATATTAAATAAAATTTTAAAATCACAATAATATCTATAATCATATAATATTAATATATTTTAATTTTTGAAAAAAATAATGAGTCAAGAAAAAGTTAAGACCATTTATTGTTAAAGTGTTCGTATTAGGTTACTTTCCCCTATATACTATAATTTATATATACATAAATGTATATACATGGTACATTAATATACCATAAATTGTTATA
>OZ025239.1:85998018-86395518 GCA_964019155.1 Osedax fenrisi | reverse complement strand
CAGAAGACTGAAGCCATCAAGAATTATGAAACACCAAAAGACGTAAAAGCAGTAAGAAGACTCCTTGGAATGTGCAACTACTTATCCCGGTTTATCCCAAACTATTCTAATTTAACAACCTCTATTTCACAGTTATTGAAAAAGGATGTATTATATACATGGTCTGGCGAACAAGAAGAAGCTATGAAGAAAATTAAAGAAAGTTTAATGAAAGCTCCGACATTAAGGTTTTATAATCCTAATAATGAATTAACACTTGAAAACGATGCTAGCGAGTATGGTCTAGGTTCGATGCTTACTCAAGATGGACACCCTGTAGGATATCATAGCAGAACATTAAATCCGAGTGAGAAGAACTACGCCCAGATTGAAAAAGAAATGCTTGCTATTGCATACGGTCTGACTAAATTTCACCAATATACATATGGAAAAAAGGTTACTGTAATAACTGACCATAAACCACTAGTATCCATAGTAAAGAAGCCTATAGGGAAAGCACCAAAGAGATTACAAAATCTACTTTTAAAGACGCAGATATATAATTATGAAGTCATATACAAACCTGGAAAAGAGTTACATTGCGCAGATGCATTGTCAAGAGCCCCGATAGAAGGACACGAACACGAGGAAGAAAGGTTTATTATTCACAATATTAACGAAAACATTTCCGATCACAGACTGAAAAGGCTCAAAGAAGAAACAATCAAAGACAAGAGGCTGCAGATATTGAAGAACACGTTACAAAGAGGATGGCCCGAAGATAACGAAGTAGATGAAGGTATCAAAATGTGTACATCATTTAACGATGAATTGACAATATATGATACTTAGTTTTACGCCAAGATAGAATAATAATTCCAGATAGCATGAAGCAAGAAACACTGCATAAACTACACGAAGGACATCAAGGTATAAACGCATGCCTACGTAGAGAAAGAACTGTGGTATATTGGCCAAATATGACGGTCGATATAAAAAGGTATGTATAAGAATGTGGTGTTTGTACTCCATTCTCCATACAACAACCCAGGGAATCTATAATTAAAATAGAACGACCTGATGTGCCATGGACAACCCTTGGTATGGACCTATTTACATATAATGATCGTAATTATTTAGTATTAGTTGATTATACTTCTAATTTCATAGAAATAGACTGTATACCTAATACATTAACATCTACCATTATAGTTAAATTAAAACAACAATTTAGCCGACATGGTATTCCCAAAAATATAATTACTGATAATGGTCCCCAATTTACAGCAAATGATTTTATATCATTCTCGAATAAGTGGAATTTTAAACTAAATTTCATAAGCCCAGGTAACAGCCAAGCAAATGGAAGAGCAGAAGCAGCGGTCAAGACGGTCAAGAACTTGTTCCGAAGATGCAACGCAATGGGAGAAGATCCATATCTAGGATTACTGAACATACGTAATACTCCAGGTGAAAACATTGATAGCCCTAATCACATTATGTTTAATAGAAGAACGAATATGTCAATTCCATCTATTAACATATCATTAAATAAAACTAACATTACTCAAGTTAATACAGCTACAGATTTAGGTGTGCTAAAAGAAGGATACGTGGTCCGGCTACAACCAATCCAACGAGGAGAAAGGGAGTGGAAGATAGGCAAGATAATAAAACAATTATCTTATAGAAAATACCAAGTTTTATGTAAAAATAAAATCTTGATTCGCAATCGCAAATTCTTAAGATTAATTAAAACGCCGACCCATCACAATTATGTTAAAGAGACTCTAAATATTCCGTCGATTATTTCTAAAGCTCTTAAATATACTTCTCAATCCATAACCCACCCAACAGATACTCAAAGAACTATAGAACTACAATCAACACAATCATAGATCAAAGACGACATTGAACAAGACGAATACACAACACGATCAGGCAGAATCTCAAAAAAGCCCGTTCGATATTAATTTCTATTTATTATTATAATAAGATATAAAGGGAGATGTTTAGTTTGTATTATTATTATCATGTGAATTATACGATGTATTCATATAATGCAAATCACTACATTTGCACTGCTATTGTTATACATATTTATTCTATAGATGCGTTGTGCCTAGATCATCATATGATACTGGCTGGTCATGCGTGACCAGTAGAGGCTATATAAGCCAACGTTGATACCGACACATTGTCATTTTTAATCTCACTTATATAT
Source organism: Osedax fenrisi (assembly GCA_964019155.1). Classification (NCBI taxonomy): domain Eukaryota; kingdom Metazoa; phylum Annelida; class Polychaeta; order Sabellida; family Siboglinidae; genus Osedax; species Osedax fenrisi. Next base: position 86,393,315 of record OZ025239.1, on the reverse strand, counting down.
ACTACCTTACATTATTATGTACGCATTATAAATAAACTAGTTATACATTATTAAAGATAACTTTACATCATATATGTGATGTATATTAAACTATATATGTATCTTTAAATTTGATTTTTGAGAATAATAATTTTAATTAGTATACTATATTTTATATAATATTTATTAATTATAAATAATTTTAAATTTTAATGTGTTAAATTAAAATTAATATTATTACATTATTATTAAACACCTATAATTATTATAATAATTAATATGTTTACAGACCCTATCCAAAAACACAACAATGTAATATGCCTAATAATAAAAATTCATAAACATTTACCTATATATATCAGGGTTGGTCCAATTTTAATCACCCAATAAAAATCATGATTTAAATAAACTTTTTTTAAATTCTTAAATAAATTCCATTTAAAAAATTGTTATAAAGGCCTTAATTTTTTCATTTAGTAAATTATTACAAAAAAACTATATATCATTGAAACCTTCAATATATAATTAAGATACAAATGCAATAAGGACAACAATTACTAGTAATTGTATACAAGTGTATACTATAGTATAATATATCTTATTATAATAAGATATATATCTAATTATAATTATACATTTAAATACCCTAATACAAATATTTATTTAATTTTTTTTTAATTTTCAATTTATAATATAAATCATACTCTTTAATAATATTTATTAATATCAAAATAATATCAATAATATAATATAGATATTAGTTTGATAATTATTTTTAGAGTATTCATAAATATTATTTATTTTATAAATTACATTGATAATCTATTTTATTATTTTAAATTTCTATTAATTAATGAATTACAAATTAATTACATTATAATTTTAATATAATATTTAGACAAATTGCTGATATACCTTTGATCTATTTTATAAATGTATATTCTAATTGTATATAAATTATTATTATAATATTTAATATTATTATAAATATATGGTTTCATATATTCATATATTTATATCAATGATGATTCTTCATTAAAATCTCAATAAAATAGATCAAAGCAGTGATATTAATATTATTAATATTATCTTGAATTATAATTTAAAATATATAATTAAATATATAATTGAAAATATGATGGTAATATTATCACCCTACATATTTCTATTAATTTATAATATATAATATTATTATAAATATTCTTCAAATCCTATATTAAATTTATTTAATAATTGAATATATAATGTATTCTTTATTCTTATAAATAATCAGTAGACATCTATAAAATAATAAATAGAATAATTAAATCTGATAAATATATTGGAAGAAAGCAATATCATGAGAAGAATTATTATAAAAAAACATCAACCACTAATGGTATAAAGATAAACCACTATAAGAATAAAGTAAAATGCAATAAGTATGAAAAAGTAATTCAAGTTATGCAGTCTATAACAATATTTAATTTTAAAATTATTTGTAATTATTTCATAATTTTAATAAAATTCAAATATCTGATTCAATTGAATCAATTTTTTATTTAAATAAAAAAAATAGATTTTTTTTTAAATCTAATTTTAATCCAAACCTCATATATATTCAAAGATTTTCCAAAGGTTGCTTCGCAATATCTTTGATATATGTAATAATGAGGGTCGAATTTAATGAAACAAATAAAACACCACTCAATTATGATAGGGGAACGTTGTATTTATTATTTATTCATAAATCAAAAGCAAGAAAAAACTATACACTAAATTGTGTTATAATCTGTTATAAAACATATATACAGAATTACAATATGGAATAAATATAATATAATATTTTACAAACCTCCACGTGTCAAGGTATAATCAGAAATGAAAGAATATTATTAAATCTATTTTGGTTCAGATTATATTACTTCTATGCGACGGTTCATTGGTCTAACCAATTCTACACTAAATAAAAACCACAAAAATCAATATATATAAAATCAACATTTCTACTTTTAATTATTACATAACAGAAAACCAAAATATAACCAATTACAAATATATAATAAACTAAATAACATTAACTAAAAACACAAAAATCACCAGATGAAATTAACATTTATAATTATTACATAATACACAAATAAATAAAATAACTAAATTACAAATATATAATAAACTAAATAACATTAACTAAAAACACAAAAATCACCAGATGAAATTAACATTTATAATTATTACATAATACACAAATAAATAAAATAACTAAATTAAAAATATATAATATACACTTAAAAATAACTATACAACCATATAACCAGATGTTAGTCTGTTACATATATATATATATATATATATATATATATAGGATGTATTTAATAGATATTTTCTAAATGCAGAACATATATTGACTTAATACTTCTATATATTTCATTCTGTTTCTGTCTCTCGTAGCGACTGTTTCTATTGATTCTTAACTTCTACTGTTAAACACACTATTTCGCATTCTTCTACATTACACGCTTGTATAATGAGATAAACATATCTTCGCATATCATCAAATTGTACTACACGACTACATATCTCGGTCACTTTCCAGGAGGCTTGCTATGGTTGTCGGTAACCCGTGTTTAAACCGTCGTGACCTCGAGATTAGTGTACATTTATCCCGTGTGATATTTCATAGTGTATGCGCAATATAAATAGGTTTATTATATTGCCTATATAGCTTTATTCTTATATATAATAGAATATCAATCATATTGAGTATATCATCTAGGTATCACCTATAATTATATTGTTACATAGGTTTTTCGAGATTGCAGCGCTGTGTAAATTGATAAATCGATACCTTAGATCTATAAAATCACCAGACCGCATCGCGTGCATTTCGATCATGTAAACAACTGACTGCTATTGTTTTATTTATTCTATTATATTGCCTGGATGATTTAATTGTTGATATTGCTTACTGTATTATTTATTCATACATTATGACTGTTTATATATAATACATTATATATATTATATATATATATATATACATACGTCTATTTCCTAGATAATATAATCCAATAGAATCACTATAAAGATAAGTAATTTATTATTTATTTTTATATATAATAATTATACTATATTATATATATATATCTAATCACATTATTATTTTTAATTTATATATATTATTATACATATAATTTAGACATTTAGAATTGTTTATTTATAAAATACATTCAAGATTCACGCCTGAGTGATTTTGCTGTATAATATTATAAATAAATATATATCTAGATATTTATATTGATATATGACTTAATTGTGTATATTGTGTACATTAATTAAATATGGCAAAAAATATTAAAAATTATGACGATAAATTTATAAAAATTGTTGATAATCAGAATGTTATGATTGAAAATCAACAACAAATTATAAATAAATTAATGGAATTAAATGATATACAAATGGATATGATTAAAGTTTTAGAAGACAAAATTAATAATACAATTAATAAAAATATAATGACATTTGCTGAAGCAACACAAAAGATATTAAAGAAACATTAACAAACAATATTATACATACAGTTAAAATACTATAAAACTTAATAATACTATAAATGATAATAATAAATCTGTAATATTTTATAATATAAAAATATTAATGACAACAATTTAATGAGTCGTAATCAATTAGAACTTAATAATAAATGAAATACTGCAATCAATAAATATACAATCTAAAATAATAAATATACATAGAGTTGGAAAATATATTGAAGATGATGATAAGTCTAGACCAGTTAAAATAACTATAGAATCAGAAAATGATAAGAATAATATCATATCTAATGCATTTAAATTAAAAGATACTAATTTTAAACATATTGGAATATCTTTAGTTTACAGCAAAGATGAACTTTCTACTATTAAAAAATTGTCTAATTGAGCCATTGAGAAATCGGTTGATGGAATAAAATTTAAACTTTAATGGTTTTAATTTTAGAATAGTAGATATATTGGATAATGAATAATAATAATAACAATATTTCATTTCTTCAGAATATAAATCAAATTAATGACATGCATAATGTATTTGACTATGTACATAATAATACTGAATTGTTATTTGATTATAATATAGGTAGGATGCCTAATGACTTTATATTGAATGAAAATAATGAAACTAATTGTAAATATTATACAATAGATGATCTAAACAATGACATTTCATACAATGATATTGGTTTATCGATATTTCTTTTGAATTCTAGAAGCTTTAGATCAAACTTTGATAATATAATTCAATTGTTAACAGAAATAAAATACAATTTTGATTTTATTATATTTACTGAAACGTGGATTACATTGCATGCTATTAATATTTATAAAATTCCTAATTATACTTCTATTCTACGTTAATATACTGTATACATATATATGTATATATGTAGTGAAATCCGTTTATATTAATTGCCACTTATAATCACATTCGAATATATATATATATATATCCGAATGTATAGAGTAATTAATTAATATATGTATTGGATTTAAATCTATTTACATTGTAAGAAAATCGGGTATAAAAACAATCCGTTTATAATGACAATTCCGCATTACTGACACATTTTCGATGGAATATTTGGAATTTAATTCGTTTATAATAACTTTTATAACATCTTTTAGCATATTTAATAGTATTATTATATATCTTATACGATGTATAATAATTGCATAATACTAACCTTATCATTAATAGATACACTAATATGTACAACAATAATATATTAACAATGGGCTGCATTTTAACACTTTTTTGTCTCAATTGCAATGTTTTAAAAGTTAATTAACTAATTTTAGATTATTTTTTATACTGATTACGAATATGAAATGCGTTGGCTTAGCTTGTTTTTTTATTTACCTTTTAAAAATATTTACACCTTCAATATAAATATGGAAAACAATTTAAAAAATAATTATTTAAAATTTGTTATTATTGTACTATTTATTTTTAAATATATTTAATTTATATATATATTAAGTTATATAATGTTATTATAATCATTTATTAAAATGTATATACCATCGCCGGTATTGAACCAATTCTTTTTAATCCAACATTTTATAATTTATAAGAAATTTTAATCTTTTTTTTTCATTACAATTTATACTATGGAAAACATATTCTTCGCATACTGTTTCAAAATGTAGGATGATAAACTATACATATAACTTAACCATACAAATTATTAAATATATAAGTTTTATAATATTTCAATTTAGTAATTAAAATAAATCAAATTTAAATAATTTATTCATTAAATAAAGTGTTTTTTAATCGATATTCTATTGTAAATTTCATTAAGTTCATCCCGCATCAAACACCAACAGTAATCCGCTAACAGTAATTATACTTTGGTATCGTTAAATTAGAGATATATATTGATGAAAACGTTCCCCTTATTCGTCGCTAAAATCTCCACAGTTAGTCGGGAAGTAATCAAGATGTGAATTAATAAAATGCACTTTTTATCGACATCCTTGATCCCATATTTCGATAGTTTACCATTAATTCATTCACAACTATTTCATATTCAGCGCTGCGATAGTTGTCTTCGAAGTTCATTATAATTGATTTCAATGAAATACAAGCTCTTAATTCATCAGTATTAATTCAAAATTCAATAATACATAATTCAAATTTCATATCCCGAATTAATTATCTTATATTGGGTCCATTAAGAATTCCTGCATCAATTTTCGCATCACTTATGTGCGGGAATTTAATTCTTATGAATTGGAATGCATCTCCTTCTTTATCTAATACTTTAATTAAATGCTTCATTAACCAAGTTTAATATGTAGAGGTGGCTTAAGTATTTTATCACGATTAACAAGTTTTTCTTGTATCATATTGTGCTGACAGGTACCATATTTTCATGATATGGCCAATCACGTTGAATATAATAACGGTAGTCTGCACGACTATCCCAGAAACAAAGGAAACTATAAATAATATATACAAATTTATATATTACTAAAATAAGTTTTTTATTAATATTATTACTTATTTTCAATACAAATTTCACTTTTTCAAGATTTTCAAAAATTGTAAAATGTAATAATAAAAAAAAGTAGAAACAATTTTGAAAAACGGTTTACATAATTGAAATAAGTGTTAAAAACTAGTCTAGTGTAATGTATTAACTAATATACAATAAGTATAGTGGTAGAATCATTCACTAAAGCAGCATTTAAATATATATTAACATCGCATAGTGTCACAAACTGTAGCTGATTTATATTTAGAGATATAGCTCTATATAAATCTATAGGGATGATGTGTACATATGTAGATATCCATTATAGCCTAAATAATTATATCTCTAAATCTCTTAAATGTTCATTGCTTGTGTTCTCGATAATCAAAGATTTTGCAAGCATTCTTAGAAAATATTTGCTATAATGAACCACTGGTGTTTACCAAGAATACGCAGAATATCCACTCAGTCAGTGGTTATAATACACAACTCAATATATAACTTAATATATATATCTTCATTTGTAATCTTTATTATCTCTATAGAATGCAACATTCATAAATACTTTGTTATCTATTTTCTATTAACTTTTGTTACTATAATATTCTTACTCGATACAAATATATCCGATACTTTACAAATAAATTATTAATAATTGTTTAATTCACAACGTGCAACATTGTACATTTTTTATTTAAATTTTACATTACCTCTACGTGGCTTAAACTACTACTAATTTGGATTTACATGTTCTCGATTAAAATTTCAAACGAAGTTTAAATGCACAGATGATGATCTTTAATAATAATAATTATTATTAAAGTTAACTTTCATAAACATATAAATACAATTACCCATACATACTATACATTTAACATAAATATTATCATCGAAACAAACCTATATAATAACATCCAATACATTTCTTAATATATTATTAAGTTTTAATTAATAAACTATTATTATTATTATTATTATTATTATTATTATTATAACTATGTAATATATGTATAAACATTTAATATATTTATCAATAGCATACCTGTTATATAATATAACTTATATTATAGTGATTGCTTATTTAATATAAATAAGTTGTAAGTGATCTATTTATTTTTTTAATAAATGTGCGTAATTAATCCTATGTTAACTTTAAAATTGTAACCACGCCCCTTATCAGATATACCGACAATACGTTTATAACGACATGTTGTGACCTTACACAACATTGTCCATATAAGTATATATATATATATATATATATATATATATATATATATATATATAAATATATATATATATATTTAAACAAATAAAATATCAATTATTGCATTTAAAAATGTTATTCAAAGAAAATATGCTTTTTTTAATATAAAAGTTACATAACTACTAATGTTATGTAAACATCTGCATACCGTATACAGGCGTGTAGGCGACTTTACTTCATTAATCAGAAACCTGCGCATGCTCTAAACAGTTAGTGTTTCTTAGAATGCATATATCACTATAGTGAGAGCTATAGCTCTATCATAGAGAATGGCGGTGGTAGTGGTAGTAGTGGTGGTTAAGGCGGCCGGAACTAATATTATTCAAGGGGGGTTTTAAGTAATAAGTAATTTATCAACTAAATACTAGCATGTAATATTGTAAAATATATCTTCTAACATATAATAGAGTGCACGTTATATTATTTCTTTATATCGATGGTCCCATGATGGAACCTAAAGATTAAAAGGAAAGGAACTATAAGTCAGTATAATGATTAAACCAATTTCTGTTGAATTCATATTGGTTATGTCATACTGTTATATAATGTATATGTGCAATTAGGGAGTTACACGTATACTTGTAACTGATTCAGTAATATCCAGGAGTCTGTGGTATCCCTGGTAATATGTAAATAATCACAGGCTATTGTCCGAATGTTGCTTAGAAAATATGTATTTGTCCTATATCATGCTATATCATGCTATATACTAAGCGAGATTTGATAAAAACCAGATAATTGTGTTAACCAATAATAATAACAGAGAATGCATACTAAATACGTCAGCGCCTATCTATACAGGATCCTCCCATCAATATAAAGAAAGTTTTTTTTTATCGATGGATCCGCCTAACAGTTGAATCATCGCTACATAAAAAACGCTACACGATGTATCTATTCACCAATCCGCGGCCAAACAATTAGACCGCCCGCCATAGACGAGTTATTCCGAGAATCGTTGAAACGCGTCACCCGATTCCGTTTCAGTGATGGCCTCGCGTATTTAAACGGCGCTCGCCATCATCGACCTTAAAGCAGTAAAAGACCTTCAAAGTAAACAAATATACCGTGACATACATACCGCAGTGTTAATTCGTGCCTCAGACTCTGGAAGATACCTCAGTCTCAAGAAGGCGAACGCCGATGGATCCGGGTGGTGAAGGCTAAGAAAGCATCACTTAACCCAGCCGACAAGATCAAGTCTAAGTACTTATGGGTTATCGACACATATCACGGAGTTATTCAAAGCGCTAAGAATTACGATCTATGTATCGACTACAGCAGTTAGTAATACACCACCCCCCCCCCAACCTACTAACTATTGTTTATAGTAGTGTAATACCTCTAATATCGCGTGTCCACACATTCGTTGACACGTACGTCGTACGCATGATTACAATATATTTCTTCTATGTCCTCTATGTTACAATGTACATAGTTACATTGTTACATTATGTAACAATGTTACCTATTTCTTTATTCTCCTATCACTAATCTATATATAGAACAACCCTTTCTCTATACTCTTTCGAGGGTTATTCTATATTATATTATTAGTTTAGTACAATATGCTAAGAAAATATGCATTTCATTATTCTGAAATCATCTCTCTAATGTATTATCCCATCTTATCGATTATTACCATTGCCACTTATCACATTACTTGTATAACACATTGCATAACACATTACATCGCATTATTTAGGTATTCCGTTCTATTACGGCACTTCAAGTTCTAGTGAGGACTCTAGTGGTGGAGAATGTGAAGAAAGTTAGTCATGTGACCTCGTACACTATATGTAACTGTAATAGCTATAACTGTTATAGCTATGTGTTTATGTATTTATTGTTATGTGTTTATATATACAGTTCCAAATATCTAATGCTATAAATAATTTATTTTATCATTCTATTTAAATTAAATATGTTATTGACTCATTATATATATATATATATATATATATATATACATCAAGTTAAAACACTTGATAAAACTACAACTTAAAACAACAGTATTCATTGTGATTACTTTCTCAACTGTGATATTTACCCTAATCTAAATGTATACATATATGTTTCAGAAACATCACTGTATGTGACAGAGTTTGACTCCTACTATCCAATTGATTCTCAACAATGGAGAGTTGACACCAGAAGGAATGTCATTGCTTTGAAGGTTTATACAATTTAAATATATTATTAATATTAATATATGTGTATAAATATATATATAACACTTGTATAAGTATAATATTAATATACATATGCTCATGTGAATATAATAGTTTGTAAAGACCAGTGATTTATTATTTGTAATATATTATATATAATTTTATATTTTGAAAAAAATGACCTCATTTATTTTGCAGACTGATATTATATAATAATGTAAATATATAATATAAATAAAACTTATCTACATAATGTAACAATATATTGAATTATTTATATATTATAATATATAATATATATCCTATATTTATACCACTTGTATTATCAAAGAGAAATACAAATATCTCATAATCATTGATATTACTTTCTTATCAAAATTATTATATACTATTTATTTATATATATATATATATATATAATATATGTCTATAGGATTACAATGATGTCATGGACTTGACAAGTGATAAAGGAAGAATTTGTGTCTGGGAGTACCATGGAGGAGCCCATCAATTGTTCAATATTATTCCCACTGAGTTAGAGATAGATTGTATCTCAATTGTTATATGTTTAGAATATATATATATATATATATAAGATAAGATAAGATAAGATACATTTTATTATTGTAATCATTATAAAAGAAAAACAATAAATGGACAAATAAAATAGTCAGAAGACTTTCGAGGTATTTGACCTTAATAATTTACTTTGACCATATGCATAATATATTATATAACAATTTTTTAAAGATGTTTAAACAATTTTTTTAAAAATAATAATATTAGCCATCACATCGAACAAGTGATCACCATAAGTAATTATGAGAATCAACAAATGAAGGAAGCCTCAGGGTTGCCCATGCCCCATATGGGTTGACCAGACCCTGAGTATATTAAACTCATTATTGTTAGCTCATTATATATATATATATATATATATATATATATGTTTAATGAATGTTTAATGTTAAATTTCAATTATAATGATTACATTAACTATAAATAACAAACCGAATCTATGGAAAGTTTTAATATTTCAGTTTTAGAAATATTATTACGAATAATTGTAATATAATATATATATAGATAGTAGATATTCTTTATAATTATTAAAATCTATATATCTGTTGATGAATTAAGTATATATATATATATATATATATATATATATATATATATATATATATATATATATATGTAGTAGAGTGAAAATATGATATTTAGATAATTAAGAGAACGCGCGCAACACACGCATTTATACACGCGCAAATATAACGAATTATAATATTCACTGCGAGATAATAAGTTGACAGCTCAGCAGTGTACTTATACGATATACGATATACATAGATTGATAATTAACACTTGCACTGGTTTAGCTAAGGTAACTATAATGATTAATATGTATAATTGGATAACAACCATAATAATTATACAGATCTTTTGTTTGTGATTATAAGTAAAACAATTAAATCTATACTCGTTCGAACTCATTCTTGGCCATACTACACTCACCCCGAATTTCCAAATAAGTTAGTGGGTAAATGTGAATCAACAGGGTAAATGTAAGTATGGAGGGTTATAATGTAAAGTGTTTAATCGATTCAGGCAGTGCAGTGTCTATTATTCCGATAAGTGAAGCTAGACGAATAGGAATTGAGAAACTAAAGAAAGCTGAGTGGTTAAAGATAACGTGTGCAAATCAAGAAGTAATTGAGTACTTAGAATATTTTGAAACCGATATTAAGATATTTGGTAAGTTAGTTAAAGAAGTTGGTTTTCTAGTGTCAAAGAACGATATATTAAAAGTGGTAGGAATGAATATATTAAATAAATTACCTGAGTATAGAAGTGAAAAAATGATATTTAGAAAATATATACAGGAAAATACGTGTAATAGGAATCAAAATTGTGTTAAAATTGGAGTGAATAAAATAGAGGTTGAAATATTACGGGATAGACAGTGGATGGATGAATTAGTTTATGGGGATAGCATGGAAGTAAGACATAGATTAGTTAAAATATTAGAGACGAATGAAAAAGCATTTATGAAGGAAGGTGGACAATTGGGATGGTCAAATGCAGGTAATCATAGTATAAGGACTTTGGATAATGTACCAGTTAATGGTCCATATAGGAGAATACCATTATCACAGATAGAACAAGTAAGAGAACATCTAGATAAATTAAAAGCAGATGGAGTCATTGAAGAATCAGAGAGCGATTATTGCAGTCCGATGGTAATAGTAAAGAAGAAGAACGGAGAAATGAGACTATGTATCGATTATCGGTTGTTAAATAAGAAAACTGAGAGAGATGCATATCCGATGATGAGATTAGATGATCTATTAGATACTGTATCAGGGTATAAGTATTATAGTAGTTTAGACCTAAAATCTGCGTATAACCAAATTAACGTAGTGAGTGAATATCGGCATAAGACAGCATTCACGTCACCTCTTGGACTATACCAGTTCGTAAGGATGCCATTCGGGCTAGTGAATGCACCAGCCACGTTCCAAAGAATTATCTCAAGGGTATTTAGAGAAGAAATGTTTAAATCCGTAGTTTGTTATCTAGATGACATTTTGATATTTTCAAATACTATTGAGGAGCACATGAATATAATTGGGAAAGTATTGGAACAACTAAGAAATGTAGGAATTCAACTGAACATAAAGAAATGTAGCTTTATTAAAAAGAAAGTGATATTCTTAGGACATAGAATTTCAGCTGAAGGAATAGGAACAGATCCAGAAAAGATATCAGCGATAAAGACCTGAGCAACAACAGTGAAAGATTTAAGAATGTTTCTTGGGTTTTGTACGTATTATAGGACATTTGTTAATGGTTACTCTACAATGACTGAACCATTGAATAAATTAATGAGGCAGATGAATACGAAGGAAGGAAAACCGGTTTCAAGATCAAAAAGTAAGAGAGTAATACTTGATTGGAATCCAGAGTGCGAGAGAGCCATGCAACGTTTAAGGAAGTAATGAGTACGCCACCTATTTTAGTAAGCCCATGTTTAGGAGGAGCATTTATTTTGGAAACTGATGCGTCAAATGTAAGACTTGGAGCAGTACTGTATCAGATACAGAAAAGTACAAAACGAGTGATTGCATTTGCTAGTCGAGCACTTAAAATATCTGAGAGGAATACTGCAAACCATTCATCAAAGAAACTAGAATATCTAGCTATAGTTTGGGCAGTTACCGTAAAGTTCAGCTACTATCTGATGGGTGAGAAATGTCTAGTCATAACGGATAATAGCGCGATTACATTCCTACATAGAAAAAAGGAATTATCAGCACTGGAACAACGTTGGGCATCTAGATTAGCTCAATTTGATTTAACCTTTAAGTATAGACAGGGCAAGAATAATATTATAGCAGATACGCTATCAAGGAGAAGGGAGGAATTCGAAATTGATGAAGACGGAGAGGATATGAAAGAATTATTTGATGAAGTCAAAGAAGTATTACGCATAGACGTAATTGATAAAATAGACAAAAGAGAAATGATATTGGATCAAAAGGCGGATGTAAAATTGAAAGAAATTGTTGATAAAATGAGAAGAGATGGTCATTCTAAACGATATATAATGGAAGGAGGGATATTATTTGAGAAGAAGGAAATAGCAGTAAGTGGGCGTAGGTTAATGGTTCCTCGAAAGTGGGTAAATTCGATTCTGGAAGGACTACATGATCAAAATGGACATCAAGGAGTAGACATAACTCTAGCAAGAATCGGACTGACATATAATTGGATAGGGAAATATGCGGATGTAAGAAATTATATAGCTGGATGTAGAACGTGTAATATTGCTAAAAATCCGATAAGAATAGCACGGGAGAGTTGGGTAGTCTAGTATGTAGTAGACCAGGTGAGATATTATTTATTGATTTTGTTACGTTAGACAGAGCCTCGGATGGTAGAGAAAATGTACTAGTAATGTGCGATGATTTTTCTAAGTTAGTTAAAGCGGTTGTAACGAGAAAGAAAAAACTGCAGAAACTGTAGTTAACATTGTGTTAAAGGAATGGATCTTTGTATACGGAACACCAGAGAAAATACACTCGGACCAAGGAAGAAACTTTACGTCTAAAATAGTTAAAGGGCTATGTGATTTTTTTAATATTAAGAAAAGCCAAACTACCCCATACCATCCATTGGGTAATGGACAGGTTGAAAGAGCAAATCGAACAATACAAGGGTTATTGAGAACGCTAAATACTAATGAAAAGAAAAAAATGGCCGATGTATATTGACAAATTAATACATGCACATAATAATACACCCCATTGTTCGACTGGGTATACTCCATTTTATCTAATGTTTCCGAGTGAAAACAAGTTACCGATTGAAAGAATAATGAATACCAAAGAAACGTTTAACAATGACTGGTTAGAAGTAAATTTGTCCTAGGTGATAAAAATCAATTGCCAGGCTATGGAATCATTAGAGGAAGCAAGTAAACAACGACAACAATTATATAATCGAGGTAAAGTCGAGGATTTATTAGTTTTGGGGGAAAGTGTGAGAGTGAACAAAGTAGTGTTAGGCAGAAGAAAGTTAGAATACTTATAGACTACAGAAGAATGGAGGGTTGAAGGGACACATAAAGATAAAAATGTTTACATAATAAAGAGAGGTGATCAAGTGAAGACGGTGAATAGACAGAATTTAAAACGAGTAGAAAGATTTAGAATCGGGAAGGTTCCGGGTGAACTTTATAATAGTATGTCGCCGGAGTCGACATCTTGAAATTCGGGGTGAGTGTAGTGGAGTGATAATATGATATTTAGATAATTAAGAGAACGCGCGCAACACACGCATTTATACACGCGCAAATATAACGAATTATAATATACACTGTGAGATAATAAGTTGACAGCTCAGCAGTGTACTTATACGATATACGATATACATAGATTGATAATTAACACTTGCACTGGTTTAGCTAAGGTAACTATAATGATTAATATGTATAATTGGATAACAACCATAATAATTATACAGGTCTTTTGTTTGTGATTATAAATAAAACTATTAAATCTATACTCGTTCCAACTCATTCTTGGCCATACTACATATATATATATATATATAATATATAAATTAATATTTGTACTGTTTGTATTACACAATTTAATAACTAAAATCAAATTCAAATATAATTTCATCATGAAATAGTTAATCGTTATATATAATAAGGATAAGCACCGATACTAGCTCTTCACTTGTATACCTCTAATACTCTGTATGCATAATTCATTGTATTTGTCGCAGTTTTAATTCAGCAGTATTGATGTCAATATAAATATGTAATGGATTATCATTATAAATATTAGTATATATGTAAATTAACATTTCCTCTCCAATAAACTACTAATTAATTCCTATAAGACTACTGTACTTAACATATCTACTTCTGAAACTTCCTTTCCAAACTTTACTCTAAATAACATGATTATTTCTCCTTCTCCTTCCTCCAAAAACCTAGGATTAGTATTTGATGACAAATTATCATTTAAGAATCACATATCATCCATTACAAAATCCTCCAACTTTCATCTCTTCAGAATTAAAAAAATACGGACATCACTTTCCAGAAACCTTACTAAAACTCTAATTAATGCTCTTGTACTTTCCCGAATTGACTACTGTTCTTCCCTACTGAATTTACTTCCTGCTAAATCTACTGCTCCACTTAATCGGATTATCCGTTCCTCAATACGTACTACTTACTATTTAACTCGACTGGATCACTCTACGACAACATCTCATCAATCATCTCGTATGTGGCTATCCTTCTCCCTCATGTGTAAATTACGTTTACTATCTATAATCCATAAATCAATATATTCTTTCACCCCTAGCTATATCTCTGATCTAATTAAAAAATGTACTATATTATCTTCAATTTGTTACTAAAATGCTCCTCTACTTATCTCCCAGAACTCTAGTGAAACTTCCCTAAATTCTAGAGCTTTTAAAAATTCCTGTCCAACCCTATGGAATTCCCTCCCTCCCACCATTCGTTCTATTAGATCCCACAAAAGATTTATAAATCTTTCTTTTCTCTCTACCCACAATCATTAAATCATACAACTATTTATTTGTGTCCGTTTTATATTAAATGTATATCATTATTAAATTGTTATTGTATTATTATTATCTTATTATTATATAACACTATATTATATCAATGCAGTCTAGTATATTAAACTACACCATATCAATGCAGACTGTAGTATATAATAGTCCTTTATATTATTTTGTATTGTTGTCCGTGGTATATTGAATGTATATTATTATTAAATTATTATCGTATTATTATTATTTTATTATTATTTTCTTCCCGCACGAGCTAAGGGGTCTACATGACCCTATTTTAGTGCTAATAAACTCAATATCATCATAATCATCATCATATACATTTTACAAATGGTATACATTTGCAATCATGTAATTGTTCCTTAATGTTCCGTAATCTGTGAACAAATTCCCAATAATCATTACAGATATGCATGTCTAGTATCAAATAATGTTTTGAGATAGTATATCAGTTGTTAGATGTATAGTATAACGACGTATTTGATATCTGTTAACATGCACAACGCAAATGATTCGTGATATCCGAATTATGCTATTAAGCTTGCCTTAACGTGATGCCCCTCCCCGTACAGATACGAACCTCCCGTATTCAAGATCGTGGATGAGAACACTGGATCTATGATGACAGTTAGCGAGGATAGAACCATTGTCATGGGCGACGATGAATATAGTTTGGCTAGCCTGTGGATGTGTGGTGATAACATGGTTATCAAATCCATGTCCAATCCGGAGTTTGTCCTTTCCGTAGAAGGTTTGCCTCGTTTAAAGTGACCTCGTTACTTCTATTTATTCATTATTTAACGATATACTACAAACACATTAAAACATAGGTTACACTCGTGAATTGTAGTTAATAACGATCTCAGTTTTTATAGATAAATAATGTTATATTTTAGAAAATATTTGTAAATCCGGTTTTCAAGCGAATAGCGTGACCTCAGATTAATTCTTATTATTCATATTATTTATTACCGGTTGATAGTTTATTGAGTGTAATACAATAACTCTATACTGCTATACTGGTGCTATAATTACTGACCACATCACTAGCCGGCTACCTGACGATTGACCAGCCTGTGATTGGTAACTACTATCAAGGATGGACGCTTAACTTGAAGGAGAAGATCGTATGTCAATGTAAACCAGGTTAGAACTTCTCCATGCTGCAAGCAAGGAAAGCACATGGTCTATATTGGAGATGTTTGTTTGTGGTTGAAGGTTGAAGGGGGTTTTATCAATGCTTTAGATGGGGTACACTTTACATTGACAATAGATATAAGTATCTTTGTAATTAATCTTTGAGAATTAAATAAACCACTGAATTATATATATATATATTAACCAGGTATAATTATACATATTATATATATACCTATACATTTAATGGATAAACACTACTTTTGATGTTAATAGTGAATATAAATATCTTGTCCAAGATATTAGTATTAATGATTTTATATTCTATTGTGAAAATGTAATTATCTATATATATATTCTATAGTTCTATAATAATAGTTAAGTTTGATTATTTGACTGATGTTTCTTCATCTCTAGATTATTGACATCATATTACTTATATATGTTACTTGTAATGCTAATAATATATACATTATTTTATATGTTAATTTAATATTTATTAAAATTTAATAATTACATGTTATGTAATACCATTAATAATTGCATATATAGTTTATATTATATATTTATGATAATTTAGTAATGGTTTATCTATGTTTTGTTTTGATATTTGTTTATATTAATATAGTTTCGTTATATATGATCTATATATTAACAACTATAACCTATTCATAATAATAATAATAATAATAATAATAATATATAATATTAGGCTATTTAATAAAAATACATTATATATTATTAATTATTCTAAAATATAGATATTGAATCTAAATGTATATATGTTTATATATATATATATATATATATATATATATATATATATATATATATTATATGCTTAATTTGTATTCTATATTTTATATATATATATTTATAAATTTAATAATTAATTAATATAATTTCTATCTATTTTAGATATTCAATTGAAAATTTCCGATGTAACTGGGAAGATTGTAACTTTTGACAAATCACAAAATGAAGATGATGATTATCAGCATTTCTCTGTTGTTCATTTTTAAATGTTTAGGAGAATTCAATATATACTATGATAGCTATATATTACTCATATATAATAATATTATCTATTAATAACATGCCAGTTATTTTAGATTAATAATTGATTACACTATAAAATATGCAAATATGAATAATAAGTAAATATATTTTTATGAAGCATATTATTAATATAAATTATTATACTAATTATTCTTACTTGATATGAATTTCTTTGTTAATATTACATATGATATGTATATAAATAAGGATTATCTATTTATGAATAAACTATATTTAAATATATATAATCTTTATAAATTACTTTTTCAATTTATTAAAATAATAATTGATTACAAATTTATTTTAAATTACTTAGAATATTCAGGCTATATAATCATGTATTCTATCTTCCTTAAATATGATACAGGTAATTAAATTTTTAAAATATACATTTATATATAATACACATTTATATTTCATCTGAAAATATATTTATTAACTTTAATTTTCTGTGAGATATAAATGTATTTTGTAACACTTATATTTTATATTATATAATTATCTATTTATAGTTATCTATATATTTATCTATAATTCTATAATAATGGTTAACTTTGATTCTTTTACCGTGATATTTCTTCATCTCTAGATTACTGATATCCAATTACTTATATATGATAACTAATAATAACAATTTATTTTATATGTTAATTTAATAGTATATGTAAATACCAATATAGTTTAAATAACTGTATAGAGGAATATTAGAATTTATAAATTAAGATATTAGAATATTTAGAATTTTATGAGATATTAAAACATATTTAATGAGTCTATATTCCTAATAGTGCTGATAATTTAAGATTTAAATATTAATAATACCGATAGAAAAGCCCAAAGCTCTTTTCTGATACTAACTAGATTATTATTATCAACATAATTTGATTAATCAGTAAGTAATGACATAAATAGATGTTAATAATTATCATGATTAGAAGATATCTAATAAAGAGAGTGAAAGTTATAAAAGTTGTAACTAGTATATTTACATATTTCCAAATAAGTAAGGTTCAAGAGGTGGTACATAATTCACACATGTAATGTAAACCCTAGACTATGTTGTTGGTAGTTAGTAGAAGTATATACTTAATTAAAAATGATATATAACATTTGTATACAAAATTATGTATTACATAGTACATTTTTAATATATTTAATATCATATTTAATTATAAAGAATTCATTATTTAATAATTTCTGAGAATAAATCTATAATTAATGTTATTTTCAATTATATAAAAAAATTAATTGATATTAATATTTACAAAAAATTATATATATATATATTTAAAATTATATTAAAATTAGTTAGAATTTATAAGCTATCCCAAAAGGATGATACCATATAAAACTGATATAATATCCACATAATATACTAGATAACTCGGTGTGCATACATTTACATTCGTTTATATGTTAATAGATAATAACTAGATTGTAATAACAAACCTACTATGTTTGTGTGTATATATATATATATATATATATATATATATATATATCGGACCATTAATTAATGTTATATAAAGGGTCAAAGAATATTATTTAGAAGTGATCATATATAATTGTGTCTTACATAAATGATCGACTCTCGTTAAAATCATGGATGCCTTAACATGAGATCGTCTGCGAAGGTTTTTAGAGCCTTATATGGTTATAAGTGAAAACTTCATCGAAGTTCCTTGATGGGATGAAAGGATTCCACCAATTAAAAATAATAACTATATATATATATATATATATATATATATATATATAATATAAATAATATGGTTTCTTTGTCCCCAATTACACATATATAGCTGTTTAATAACAGTCTTTTTCCCTATGTAAACTAGGTCATATATCATATTATGCTAATCATGAGTATATTATATAATAATACTGAATTAAATTAATTTATATTCAATTATTGTTATACTTTATGGCTATTATTCTATTGTATTATGTAATATCAGTGCATATCATATGGTATCATATCATATCATATCGTACCCTGCAGGGAGATTCCCTGATATTACTACAGATATCCCGATTTAAAGAATAGCCATCTAAGGGTGTGTTTACACGGTAAAAAGTGTTCCCGAAATGTGCCCGAAAAATGGCACACTTTTGGGCATACTTTAATTGGACACACTTTTGTGTTTACACGGCATATAAAAAGGGCATACTTTATTTGGATACTCTATCTACCCATATATTTAGTATTACAATAATAATGAGGATAACTTAAAATAAATACATTCAAAAAAATTTAAAATTTAATATCAAATACAATTTATATTTATAAATATGGATCGAGATGAGATGATTATGCACATTAATTTCTTGCAAACACACCTAATAGTAATTCACAATTATGACATTATATTACAACATTATTTATAATTCATTTCTACCTGTATAGCACATTTGCACAATACATTTTTGTTAACAAAAGTTATGATCAAAAATGTTCAAACAAAATTGGTAAAAATTGTACATGGTGTAGATAGGAATTGTGCAAGTTTTATTACAATTTATTTATAATACATATTAGTCCATAACTCATTAAATAATGAATATTTGTTAATGAAATTAACAGATTATTTTTATAATAACTGTATATATATAAATGTGTAAAGTTATAAAAAAAATTATCAGCATTTCTAAACAATATGGGAATACATTAATTTGTTTGTATCTAAACATAATATAATTTATATTTTTACAAAGATCTTTAAATTCTATGCTATAACTCTAGGGCTATAACTTGTATCTTGGTTTTTACAAATTTATAAAAGAAAAAAAATTATAGCAACAAATATTATTTAATATACAATATTATATTGAATATAATATTATTATAACAATATACTATAAATATACTTATGTACTACTTCATTTATTTATTATTAAAAATAAAATAATATTAAACACATTTCAATAATTTATTTTAACTATCAAGTTCATATATATAAAATGTATTTTAACATAAGTACTAACCTATATATATATATATATATATATATATATATATATATATATATATATATATATATATATATATATATTAGGTTGGATTGAAATATAAAAATTTGAATTTTGAAATATGTCAATCAAAGTCTAGTATATAATATTGTATTCAAATATCATAAATAAAGAGTAGTGTATGTATTTAAGGTTACTATAAATTAAGTTAATTTTTATTAAAATTAAATGATTTTAGATTATAATTTATAATATTGTATTCAAATGGCCATTTTAAGTCTAAATTATCATAAAATAATATGATTGGGAATTGTAAAAATCTTTGCAACATAAAGTAAACAATATTACTTAAATATTTAATTGCAATCCAAGGATTTCAATATTACGTTGTTTGTTTTGATAATACTACGGTTTGTATAGCTTATATTTTTTATATTTGAAGTCTAAATATTATATATTACATATTTTACATATTACACGTAATTAAGTTTATTAGTAAATTAACAAATGTCATTAAAATTCAATAAATAACGATTCTTAATTAAAATTATCTAATCATTGATTAGTAATTCATTATGTCATAAGTATTATGACATTATATTGACGAATTATTAATTCACCAATATAATATTCACATGTATTATTATAACTTGAATTTAAAATTGTTTATATTAAATTACATATTTAAATAAATTAAAATATATAATATTATATACTTACACCATAACATAATTTTCCATATTAAATAATATTTATATAATTAAAATATGATATTTATTAAACAATATGATATATTATAATTATATTTATTTAACTATCTGTTAATTATAATTACATTATGCTTATTTAATATACAATATATAATATATTATATTATATGGTATATACATGTAGAGCTGCCACCACACCAACTATATACTATATAATATAGTAATACTATATAATATAGCAATATTATCTAGCAGATATTTCTCCACGGATATCCACAAAAATGATTTTATTTAATAATATCATCTATTTAATTAATTTAATTTATAGTTAATATAACTATATAATATTATAATAAAAATATAATGATATACTACAAATACAATATATCATAATATATAATATAATATTGTAGATATATATACACTTAATAATATTTTTTTCTATCACTAGCATATTTACAATTAAAGTACATGATATTGTCAAATCCATTTTCTGTTCTAAATAAAAAAAATTAGCCTATACACATTCTCGCTAATATCCGTGAAATATCTTCCAGATAATCTGCCAACTTGTTGGTGTTAACTAGTTAAATGATAATAGTATATCTATACAATGATTATATTTGTATACATGTTATTACTCTTCCATTTATAAAATTATATCTTTTTAATGATATATATATACACAATATAAATTATTTAACTCGCTAGACCAACTTTTATTTTGTCGAGGTACAGCCAAGTCAAATTAATTAACGGACCATCCACCAATGCACTCATATTTTTCTCGGTTGAATAAAGTTGAATAATGGAACACTCACAAAATATATAACAATATTTCGACACACCCATTATATAGGTGTAACTATATTTTTAGATATGTACATATCAGATAATTTAGTAGTATGTTTTGTCGAGCGATTTAAATGAATTTAACTAAAAATGGATAAAAGTTTACAGGAGCTCACTAAGATGCAAGCAAAAGCGTACCCTAAAACTTTTCAAATAATTATAGTATAGATTTAAATAATTTCATTGGACATTTTCAATTTTGTGAGATAGTACTGTGTCTTTAAAAGTAAATTTATTATAAACAATTCTATATTCAATTTCTTATATTTAAATACATTGCGTTCTACTTACAATAGGAACCTACATTATTATAATATATAATATTAATTTAGAATATATAAATATTTATATTTAAATGATTATTGGTATTATTTTAGATATGTATATTAATTTAAAAGTTGTGAAGAAAATTATATTTAAATTATATATATGTTAGATGTGTATATTAAAATAAATTATATAACATTTAAATATTATTATTTTAATATTGCACTATATAATTATTTAGGTATTGAATTCCTTAAATTCGATAGAAGTCGTGTTGGACAATTATTTGCGAATAATAAGTTTTACTACAAAGAAATAGAATTAAAGGTTATTATTTATATTTATTATTATATTATAGGAGATCTATATTGAAAATTATCATAATAATTTCAATCATTAATACTTGTTAAATAATTTATTATAATAACAAAAATAAATATGACATAAAAAATAAATAACAGATAATAAAAATATACGTTATTATATATTATACTATATAGTTATAAATAAAATATTATATAATGGAAAGTAAAATATGATCAATAAATAAATACACGGACATAAATATTTAATGAAGTTATATTTTTTAATTAATTATTGAAAACAAAATCTTTTTTTGTATTAAATGTTGGCATAGATTTTCGTGATTTGATCATATTCAATATTATCCCATCTCTAGATTGTTCACCTGTTGTCATTTGAGAAACCTGGCTGACATCTTGAATATATCTCTCGACGGCTTGATTATGGCATGGATATTCAAAAGTAATTTCTTCAAAATTCATATTCAGGTAATTATTGAGTGTACTATCTTCAATATTATAAGTTAACCTTGATTCATATATATTTATATTATAATTTATTTCGTAATAGTAATCCGCATTAAAATTTATATTTGGTAATTCAAAAGTTCTAATTTGGTATTATTATTTTTTCTGATATCTATTATAATTTTAATTGCTTTTCTTCTAATATCTATTTCCTTGTCTTTTAACATGCTTAGTAAAACACTCTCTGAATGTGCATAGTAACAGTTATTTGATATGCTCTCATCAATGATATCTCTATATTGTATATCGATGTATCTTGAATTTTTTATAATATAAAATAAATTTGTTGTGGCATCAGATATAGTAGGGTTTTTTTTTATTGTAAAATA
This sequence comes from Osedax fenrisi, assembly GCA_964019155.1. Taxonomy (NCBI): domain Eukaryota; kingdom Metazoa; phylum Annelida; class Polychaeta; order Sabellida; family Siboglinidae; genus Osedax; species Osedax fenrisi. Next base: position 86,369,602 of record OZ025239.1, on the reverse strand, counting down.
TGACGTCGCATATACTCTTACAATGTAGTTTGATATTATATTTAAATTTTTAGTTGGATTAGTTGTCGATATGTATAGCCTTAATATATTATTTGCCAGAGTTAACCATCTGGCATGGTGCATTTTTCCTGGTTCCCTATTTTTTAAAGTATCATCTACCACTCCTGCATCTATGCATTTACATATTTTATATAAATAATCTGCATCGCAGTTATTTTTTGTAGTAAAATCAATTTTGAATATGATTTTTTCAAAATTAATTATATCTATTTTTGCAGAGACTTTAATTTTTTCCCTATTTCTCCTGAAAATGGGGTAGGTCCAATATGTTTGCCATCTATATAAATAAATAGTTTTCTAAGGGGTAATTCATTCATATGTAGTTGACAAATCTGTAAACAAATATGTTTATAATATAATCAAATATCTATAAATAGTGGCCGCTAGTATAAGAATATGTAATAGGTGTCTCGTAATGTATTCGATTTATATTTTTTTAATTATTTAATATTAAATAATTATATTTATGATGCATACGCACCTTAATTTGATTCAATGATTTAATTACATACACACACACCTTACATACATAAATAAGTATATATAAATATTCATGTTTTTGTTAAAATTTGAAAACAAATTATTACGTAATAAATTAGATTAATTAATTATTTTTTTTTTAAATTACCGACAATTTGATATTTAATTATTGTATATAGAACTTTTTATCATATTTAGGACTATTTATGCGTTTATTAAAATGACCACTACTCAGTTCTTGGCCGCTACCTCATTCCATCCCCTATATATAAAGTTGTGTTGAATATAATTTTTATAATATATATATCTGGGTTGTTAGTTTTTTATAACAAATTATTGTTAAATAAATATTAGACTAGTGTAATTTGTGTTTATGATAAGATATATTATTTTAAAAATTAATTTATATTGAATTATTTGATCTATAACAATAAAATATGAAACATTTCATAAATAACTAACGTTTGTTATACTAACTATAGGTTATATTAATTGCTTAATAGTATTATTATTTTTAAAATTAATTATTAATTATTATTATATTTTTTGATATTATATATGGTATACTTTATATAGTCATGTCACCAGACCAAAGGGGCCATCCAAACGAAACCTACAAGACAATATAGAAGGTAAAAGAGAGCGAGGCCGGCCAAATAAGATGTGGATAGACAATATCAAAGACTGGACAGGAGGCATGGAGATTATTTGTTAAAAAATAACGCGCCCACATTCCCCCAGTTAAAAAGCTAATGGAACAAGATAATGAGGTAATACTTTATATAATATATAGTGTAGTTTAGTATAATATAGTATATTAACGATATTGATACTAATATTAAATGTCTTCAAATTAATATATATATTTATATGTATATAAATAAAATGTTGACCATTATAGTAATATAGTGATTTGAAAATAATATAATTATATATGATTAAAACAGTTTTATGAGATTATGTTTATATATAAATATATATTATTTTTTGCTAACGGCCCAGTGTACTTTGTGAGTAGAATATTCTTCAAGTTTTCGTATTACCCCATTATATTTTCCTGTGTTTACACATGCACCATCTGTTCCGACAATTAATAATTCTTTTAGTTTTCCATCAAGTTTCTTTATTATTGATGAATATATTTCAATAGATGTCGATTTATGTGGAGAAATGTGTCCTATATATTTATTTCCCGGCTCACTCAATAACGTTATGTGTTCTTATTTTTTGTTTGTTCCATTTCTTAATCTAGTTATATCATTTCGTCCATCAAAATATAAAATAAATGTAGGATAAAATATGGATAAATATGGATAAAATAATAATCTATATATAGATAGCTTATAAATGAATATAATAATGTATTATGATAAATTCAGATGTAAACTAAGATAAAGATATAAGGACAATAAACTAAGGCATCTATACGATATGATATGATACGATATGATCAGGGGTTAACTACAATGCGCTTAAGGGTAAACTACGATGCTGTCAGGGGTAAACTACGATGCTCTCAGGGGTAAACTACGATGTTCTCAGGGGTAAACTACGATGCTCTCAGGGGTAAACTACGATGCTCTCAGGGGTAAACTACAATTCTCTCAGGGGTAAACTACGATGCTCTCAGGGGTAAACTACGATGCTATCAGGGGTAAACTACGATGCTCTCAGGGGTAAACTACGATGTTCTCAGGGGTAAACTACGATGCTCTCAGGGGTAAACTACGATGCTCTCAGGGGTAAACTACAATGCTCTCAGGGGTAAACTACAATGCTGTCAGGGGTAAACTACGATGCTCTCAGGGGTAAACTACGATGCTCTCAGGGGTAAACTACGATGTTCTCAGGGGTAAACTACGATGCTCTCAGGGGTAAACTACGATGTTCTCAGGGGTAAACTACGATGCTGTCAGGGGTAAACTACGATACTCTCAGGGGTAAACTACGATGTTCTCAGAGGTAAACTACGATGCTCTCAGGGGTAAACTACGATGTTCTCAGGGGTAAACTACGATGTTCTCAGTGGTAAACTACGATGCTCTCAGGGGTAAACTACGATGTTCTCAGGGGTAAACTACGATGCTCTCAGGGGTAAACTACGATGCTCTCAGGGGTAAACTACGATGCTCTCAGGGGTAAATTACGATTATATCAAGGGTAAACTACGATGCTCACAGGGGTAACTACGATGCTCTCAGGGGTAAACTATGATGCTCTCAGGGGTAAATTAAAACATATTATAAGTTACCCTTAGGGGTAAACTACTGCTCCTAGCTAGTTTACCCCTGTGAGACTTCTAGTTTACCCCTAATTTCTAACAGTGTATATCTGCATTGATTTTTCTTGCTTTTATTCTTTCTCTTCTTAATTTACATCTATCAATTATATACTTGTTGTCGTGTCCATTGTTGTCGACATTATTGCCATAGATGCAATCGCAGCACCCTTCCTATCAGGTATATTGTATCGGTCACATAATTCCTCAATCGGCTTCAGATTTAGTCTATTTTGTTGACATGATGATGATGGTTGTTGCTCTTCTCTAAAATAATTAAATATGTGGTTTTATAATTTTTAATTCAATTAATTTATTGCATAATCAATATAAATTTTAATTTTCTAATATAAATTTATACATAATAGATTAATTTATATTCTTTATTTTTAAATTAATCTACTATTTAACAATATGTATATGACATACCAGTGTGAGTATTAGTTTGCAATTCAGGATTATGTTCTTCTGAAATTTGTTCATTTACTTCATAATCATTATTATCTTCAATATAATTAATTTAGGATTAATATAATTTCAATAAATATCATTTAACTTTATATTTACCATTTACAGATTCAATTTGTCCATCTTCATCAGAATCAATAAGAATTGTGTTTTCTATTAATAAATTATTAATTAATATTATACACATTGTCATTATTTATAATATGAATTAATATATAATTATCAATATCAGATATAGCAATGTAGGGTAATTATAGAAATTTATATATTTTCATATTATTTAAAATAATAGTACTTTTTGTATATGTAAATAGAAATAAATATAATAATATATTTTGGAACATCATTTAATTGATTAAATAATCATGTAATATATACCAATATTATATTTAATCACAAATACAAATTAAAAATATAGGACGTTATTTTTAATATTAATATATTATAATATTAATTCAAATAATAACCTTCATTTTCTGGAGCAGTATTACAGTTATCTATTTTTTTAATATATTTCCCTCCTAAATTAAAAATATCTTATAAATTATAATAATTAATTATAAAATTGCTTCTTAATAGGGGACATCCACCATAATTTCCATTTAGAAATAAACTATTTTTTTTTATATAATCATTAATATATCATTGGGTGTAAGAATTGTATCTACAATTTCTATATAAATAAGTATAAATGATATTTTATAATACCTACTATTAAAAATAAACATTCAGTATTATACTGAGTATAGTATAATCAAGATATTACACTAAGTTTTATAATAGTGAAGGAAGTCCCCCTGAAATATATGAGACATATTTTTATTATAAATTACACTATATTATGTATGTTATTACCTCCTTTACTACAAGTTAAATTCCCATTCATTAATCTTCTTTTATCTCTTTGATCTAAAATAAAATCATGATCCTCTAGAAATCATACAATCTTGTTTATATAAATCAAATAGCGTATCATATTCAATATATAGTCTTTTCAATCTTAATTTATTTGTATTATATAATTTATATTTATTATATATAACTGTAATGTTAGTTATAGTTTGATTTAAATGGTAATGTGGGACACTAGCACAATCCCAAATATTAATTATTTTTAAAGCAGTTTTTTTTAATAAAAATAAAATCATTTGATTTGCAATTCGATCTTCCTTTTTTTTCGAAATATATATCATTAATAACATCACATTTAGTAGGTAACATAAATAAATCCATTTGTTTATATTTAAAACTCATAATCATATAATAAGCGTTTTATAGAGTTTAATATATTTAAAAAATTTTTAAATAAATTTGGAATTTGATTGGATCAAATTTAATTTTACTATCACTATTGTATAATCTTTGGTAAATATCATATGATATCTAATTTCAACCCCTATATTTAACCTTATAGAAAAACACCGATTTTAATTTAACAAAATCGTTAATTAAGACATACAAATATATATAATTTTTAAATCTAGATGAAATATCACATTTAAATGTGATTCTGAAAAAAATAAAGTTATAATATATAATATATGTTAAAATATGATCATTATTGTGATTTATGTATTCAAAATGGCGATTTCCCAATCTTATAACATGGCAACATTCAAATGGTTATGGCCAAGTTGATAGTTATTTTCAGAATACAAAATGTATAAGTAATAATAAAAATGTATTACTTATTAATATTAACACCTTAAATGCTATTTTACATTTAAAATAATATGATAATAATTGAATTCAAAATTTCACTCCACCCTAATATATATATATATGTTATAGAATGATTCATGATAATATAAACCTAGACACACGTATATTGCAATTAAAACCATAATGATGCATTCGTTATGTACACGACCACTATATATACACAATATATTGTGTTCGAGAATCACACTAATGCATTCGGGTTATGTGCACGGCCACTATGCTTTGTTAGAGAAACGCACTGATGTGTAACCGAAATCATTAAACGTATTCTATTATAATTCGCCTACATCAGTTACACATCAGACATTACTAGTGTACGTTTATTCTTGATATCATATTATACGAGATTCGTCGAACCCAGATATAATACGGTTATTATTATTATTATTATTATTATGATTATTATTACTATATTTTATTCCCTATATCAGGTTGATCTAATTGAAATAAAGTTGAATAATATAAACACACTTGTGGATCATTTGTGTAAACATAACGAGACGACGCATTGATAAAAGTGCTCGTACAACATTGGTGACAGCGGCTATTGTTATCTCAACTATATACAACCGTGTATCGACGCCACGAGAAACACGGATGGACAACTGGTACCCGGTAAAAGAAGACGCCACGAGAAACCCGGAAGGACAACTGGTACCCGGTAAAAGAAGACGCCACGAGAACCCCGGAAGGACAACTGGTACCCGGTAAAAGAAGACGCCACGAGAAACCCGGAAGGACAACTGATACCCGGTAAAGCAGACGCCACGAGAAACCCGGAAGTACCAATCGGTACCCGGTATCATACGTTAGTGTATTTATTGAGTGCGTGATTGTGGTATCTAGTTGCAATATAAGTGGACTTTTTCAGTGACCTATTACATTTTTTTTTTTTGCTTTTGTAACTAAAACTATCATGACCGAGGTAGATAAGGATATCAAACCTGTAGGGAGGCCACCTAAGAGGGATTCGAGTTATGTAAAATTGTCAAATTTTAGTGATGGCATAGATATGAATGAGTGGATAAATATGGCGGATGAATGCGTAATCTTATTAGGATTTAAAGGGGAGGAGGCAGCTGGATTTATACTTTACCACATACGGGGGGACGCTAAGTTAGAATTGTCAATGCTAGGCGAGGCTCTATTAAGTAAGCAAGCGATATTTAATGGTTTGAGGAATAGGTGTAAGCAGAAGAGGGCACGAGGGGAGAGGTTAAGAGTAATGGTAGAAAGGAGACAAGGGGAAGAGGAGAGCATTACTTCTTTTGCGGATGATATTTTAAGATTGGGAGTTGAGTTAAAGGAGGATGTGGATGGTTGGGAATCGTTAATGGTAGACACATTCAAAAGTAATGTATGGGATAGGAGTCTAAGGAGGGAGTTACTAGTGACTGGGGAGCTTAAGACATTCAGCCAGGTACGAGAGAGGGCACGACTGTTCGAGTCACTTAGGGAGGAGGGAAGTGGTGGATATGAGGTTCGGGCGGTAAAGGTAGATAGAGTAGATAGTACAGATAGAGATGAAATTAAAAGGTTGGGGAATCAAGTTAGAGAACTAGAGTATAGGTTAAGGGAGAGTGGTGGTAGACAGGTAGAGAGACATGGGCAAGTAGGTAGAACGATAAGTAGATGTTATAGGTGTGGGAGAACTGGACACATGGCGCGATGGTGTAGGTATGAAGCTTTAAATGGCCACCCGTCTCAGTAGGTCAGGTGACTGAGATGGAGAACACGAGGAGAAGACCTGGTTAATAGGAACTTGTCCAACGACAGTTGTAAAAATTAGACAGGTAGAAATTGAGTGCCTTGTAGATACAGGGAGTCAAGTTTCTATTCTATCGGCAAGGGTAGTTAAAAGGTTGGGCATAGATATATCAATTTTTCCTAGGTTAGAGTTGAAAGCGGCCAATGGGTTAAAGGTACTGAATAGTGGTAATGTACGTGTATATATTGAATTACGAGGGAAGTTGATTAAGGGAGCGGGGTTTGTAGTTTCATCTAATGGTAGGTGTTTAATGGGGATGGATATAATTAGCCGCTATAAAGGCGAGAATGGGGAAGGTTTAGATGTAGTCAAAATAAATACGATTAAGGTCCATATAGGTTGTGAGATTAAGACAGTGAGAGAACAGTTAGAGGATATGGTGGAGGCATATAAAGAATTATTCATAACTAAAGGAGAACCATTAGGGTGGGCTAGAGTAGGAGAACATCATATTAGAACAGTTGATACCATACCGGTCGCGCAACCTTATCTGATAATTATACCTACGGAAGTAGAGTCAGTGAAAAATCAAATAGATGAATGGTATCAAGAAGGTATTATAGTAAAATCGAATAGTGAGTATGCCAGCCCACTAGTAGTTATTAAGAAAGGGAATAATGAACTTAGACTATGTGTAGATTATCGGAACCTGAATAAGAAAACAGTCAGGGATGCGTATCCAATACCTAGAATTGATGATTCTCTGGAGGCGTTGAAGGGGGCAAAAATATTTTCTTGTTTTGATTTAAAATCGGCATATAATCAGATAAAAGTAATTAAATTGACCAGCATAAAACAGCATTCAGCTCTCCCTGGGGTCTTTATGAATTCACACGAATGCCTTTCGGACTAGTGAATGCTCCAGCAACTTTTCAGAGGATAATGTCGAATATTTTTAGAGATGAAATATTTAAGTACGTTGTTTGCTATTTAGACGATATTTTAGTATACTCAAAATCGTGGTCTGATCACATAAAACATGTGAGAGTAGTAATGGGTAAACTAGCCGAGGTAGGATTTCGACTAAATATGAAGAAATGTAAACTAGGATTGAACGAAGTCACATTTTTGGGGATGAATATATCGGAAAAAGGAATGGGGACAAATGTGGAGAAAACAAGAGCGATAAAGAATTGGCCCAGACCGGTAAATCTAAGAGAGCTAAGATCATTCCTAGGGGTAGGATCGTATTATAGGAAATTCATAAAAGGTTATGCTGAAATGGTTGCACCACTAACGAAGTTAACTAGGACTGGTATAGAGGAAGGAAAGGTGTCTAGGAGAAGAAGCAAGAGGGTTGGGATTTCATGGAATGGGGAATGCGAAGAATCAATGATAAAACTGAAAGATAGAATCAGTAATGCTCCAGTTCTATCACTACCTAGATATGGAGAGCCATTTATAGTAGTAACAGACGCTTCTAATAAGGGGTTAAGGGCAGTGCTAAGCCAACGGATAGAGGGGAAGATTCGGGTGATTGCTTTTGCAAGTAGAGCGTTAAATACAGGGGAAAGAGTGGAGGCAAACTACTCGTCAAAGAAGCTAGCATTTTTGGCAGTGGTATGGGCAGTATCGGACAAGTTTAGGCATTATCTAATAGGGTCTAAATGCTTAGTAATTACTGATAACAGTGCTTTATCATATTTAGAACGCAAGAAAACGTTAACTGCACTGGAACAGATGTGGGTAGCACGGTTGGCACCGTTCGATATGACGATAAAATATAGAGCGGGTAACCTACATTGTGTAGCAGATGCTTTATCAAGGTAACGGGGGGTAGGAGATGTAGAGGAGACCGATATAAACATTTTATATGAAGATGACCTAGAGGTTACTGAGGTTAAGGTAGTACAGGATATTAGTAAAGAAGAGTTAAGGAAATATCAGTTAGAAGAGAGAGACTTAAGTAAGATTATAGGGGAATTAGAGTCGGGACATCCGAAAGGACACTATAGAATAATAGATGGTATATTATACATGGGTAGAGAGAATGGTAATGATGTTCTAGTAGTGCCAAGAGTAATGATTAAAGAAATATTAGTAGGATTACATGATAAGAATGGGCATCAGGGGATAGACCGTACTGTATCTCTGATAAATAGTAGATATACATGGAAAGGTAGATATAAAGATGTAAAGGAATATATACTAAAGTGTGAAGTATGTCAGATATCGAAGCAAGGTAGAATACCTAGAGTAGAGATGGGATCACTAATGGCATCTAGACCTCTAGAATTAGTATTTCTAGATTTTGTGGGATTATATAAGGCTTCAGATGGAAGGGATAGCGTCTTGGTTATTACCGACGCATATACAAAATTAGCAAAGGCAGTACCCACTAGGAACCAATTGGCCGTAACAGTAGCAAAGATATTGATGAACGATTGGATTTTATGTTATGGGATCCCATTAAGGATACATACGGACCAGGGGAGGAATTTCCAATCAGAAGTAGTTCGAGAGATTTGCAAATTATTTGGTATAAGACAGAGTAGGACAAGTCCCTATCATCCGGAGTGTAATGGCCAATGCGAGCGAATGAATAGGTCAATAATTACTATGTTAAGGACTCTTTGTAGCGAGGACAAAAGTCAATGGCCAATACATCTACCGAAATTAATTCATGCTTATAACTGCACTCCGCATAAAACCACAGGGTTTTCACCATTCTTTCTGATGTTTGGCCGGGAGGAAAATCTACCTGTAGACACACAGATAGGTTTAAGTAGGAGAAATGTAGAAAGTGATTGGGTTTGGGAGACGAGTAAAAAGATGGGTGAAATTAACTGGCGGGTTCTCAAATTAATAGGGGAAACTAATAGAGGTAACGAGGAATCTAGTGATGATCTCGAAGTTGGGTGTGAGGTATTGGTAAAAAAATAGAGTATTAGGCAGGCGGAAATTAGCGAATATTTGGGGCGATGTAAGTTGGACGGTAGAAGGTAAAGTAAGAGATACGTCTGCATATATGATAATGAGAGGGGGGTTAAAAAGGGTTGAGAACCGAAGGAATTTAAGAAAGGTTACATTTAAGTAGAGTTATTTGAAAATTTTGAGGCAAAATTTATTTTGGAGTAGGGGTGGATGTTATAGAGTGATTCATGATAATATAAACCTAGACACACGTATATTGCAATTAAAACCATAATGATTCATTCGTTATGTACACGACCACTATATTGTGTTCGAGAAATACACTAATGCATTCGTGTTATGTGCACGGCCACTATGCTTTGTTAGAGAAACGCACTGATGTGTAACCGAAATCATTAAACGTATTCTGTTATAATTCGCCTACATCAGTTACACATCAGATATTACTAGTGTACGTTTATTCTTGATATCATATTATACGAGATTCGTCGAACCCATATATACGGTTATTATTATTATTATTATTATGATTATTATTACTATATGTTATTCCCTATATCAGGTTGATCTAATTGAAATAAAGTTGAATAATATAAACACACTTGTGGATCATTTGTGTAAACATAACGAGACGACGCATTGATATAAGTGCTCGTACAACATATATAAATAAAATAAAATATATATTCAATACAATATTACAATTCATATGGAAAATATACAATATAGAATCTTTTTTTCTTTCTCTTTTCTTTAGTCATCTTGATATTGAAGATGTATCACTTATAATCCAGCTATAAAACAATAATAAATTAATGACAGATACATGTAAATTTAATTTAAAATTAAATATACTAAACTTGTATCAATTCTGCTTTATCACTTTTCTTTAGTTGTCAAGATACACCAATGATATCTTTGCTATAAAACATTCAAAAATTAATTATTTTATGAATAAAACTAATATAAATATATCATATATTATATGTAATCAAATACATTATAAAAATTAATATTTATTTAATTAACCACGTAAAATATTAAAATTGTAATATGTATAAGTAAATACATAAGTTTATTATATCATATAAATTATAATAAATTAGTACATATAAATTATAATATAACTAACTATTTATTAAATATTTAAATATATTATAAAAAGGTTATATAAACTGGTATACAGCTATACATTGAAATCATGAAAAGTAGAATTTAAAAAACCACGATAACATTTAAATTGTAACATTTATCACCATAAGTTTATTATATCATATAAATTATAATAAATTAGTACATATAAATTATAATATAACTAACTATTTATTAAATATATAAATATATTATAAAATAATTATATAAGCTGGTATACAACTATAAAATTGAAATCATAAAAAGTAGTATTAAAAAACCACGATAACATTTTAAATTGTAACATGTATCACCATAAGTTTATTATATCATATAAATTATAATAAATTAGTACATATAAATTATAATATAACTAGCTATATATTAAATATATTCATATATTATAAAATAATTATATACGCTGGTATAAAGCTATATATATTAAATAATTTAATAAATATTTTTGTAAATTATAAATATTTCATAGGTTTAAACCGGAGTTTAAATATAATTATAGGGATTTATGTATTATATAAAAATATAATATATGTTATGTTAAAAAAATTAAATTAATAAATATACTTTATGTTGTATTTCAAATACTATTTGTGTATTTCTTTCTTTAAAGAAATATATAAATTTTAATATTTATTCATTATATTCCTACCTATATCCCAACATTTATTTAAACTAATTTACAATGTAAAAACTAGTTTTATAATAGTATTATAATAATTATTGTGTAATGTATTGTAGCTTCTATAAGTATTTAATTAACAACGATCGAAATAATCATTAACGCACGATTATAAAACTACTACTTGTTGTTGTAATTTTCTCTACTTCATCAAAATATTGAAATAAAATGTTGTAACAACTATTATAATTAGATTAATTACAAACTAGGATTGTTATCAACAATTAGTATTATTATTATTATTAATATTAATTCAAATCAGTTAAATAAATTATGAATATATTGAATATAATATTCGTAATATTCGTAATATATTTGTAATATTTTATTATACGCGAATCACTTCACAAATGCGTGATAGAATATTATATATAAATTATAGTTCATATATAATTATTACTTCACTGGTTAGGTTTCAATATTAATAGTTTGATAAATTATAGTTAATATATATCTCAGTAAAACCTCTCTATAAGAAACTATTTTTTTTCAGTACTTTTTTTCTTATAGAGAGGTTTTCATATAAAGAGGTTTTTACTTTTCCAAATATTTTAAGAATTAATTTATAATAGAAAATGCATTATATAACATATATGTTATATATATATAGTATATTTATTTTGTATACTGTTTTAAATGTATACTGTATTGTTTGCGCTTAGACATGTTAATACATTATGAAGTTTTATTAGATTTACATTAGAAATTATAAATTATAGGGTGAATCATCATTGATGAATATAATATAATGAGTATTATAGTAATCTATTATTTGATAAGGAATCAATACATTTAAGGATATAATAACATTTATTAATTGTTATTGTATATTCATAAATTTATTAAAATTAATTAATAAATGTTATTTTTAATAAATTTATGAATATACAATAACAATTATTAATTAATTTTAATTCATTTCGAGCTATTTATGTAATATAATATTTGTAAAAAAAAATATCTTTTATTATAATTAATTTCTATAATTGTTATCAATATATATTACTTCTATTTATATATAATTATTTTGTATACAATAAGTTTCTTATAAAGAGGTTTTTCTTATATTTTTCTTGTAAGATTTTCTTATAAAGAGGTTTTTTAATGTGGAAAAGGTTGAATTCCAACCAAATGTGTGAACAATTTTCTTATAAAGAGGTTTTTCTTATAAAGAGGTTTCTTATACAGAGGTGTTACTGTAATTATTAAATCAATCACGAAGCTTTATAATTAATACAAAATAATACTAACTCTTTTAAATTCGCCGTTTAATGTTAATCCCTTTATATTTCGGAGAATTTGTTCGCTATTTCTTTGCCATCCTTTTTTGTCATGACGAGATCTGATATAGTAGCATTTTAGCTTTTTATTATCAAATAACCCTTCTATATTCAGATCCCGCCATGTTTCTACTAACAAATTTATTGTGTAAATTTTAAATGTTTACTAAATATTATAGTATAATCATTGGTGAATGTACTTATTTATTATAAAATAGGCATACTTTTGGTTGTACACGGTAAATATATGTGCCTTTATCTGTGCCCTTTAATCAGAATGTTTGGGCACACTCTGTGCCCATCTGGAAAGGTGGGCACAGATTTTGACACACTTTCGATATCTGTGCCGTTTTTCGGGCATACTTTTTACCGTGTAAACACGCCCTAACACTCTATAAATCATGAAATAGGTATATATAAATTAGTAGGGGAAAGTAACCGAATACGGACACTCTCGGTATTTCAGAAACCATAAATCATACAAAAAAATGTTTAATTAATAAAATATTCATAATTATATAAATAGTCTAAAAAAGTATTTTTTATTTTTTTATTATTCAAAATATTGCTGATGTATCCAATAAACTGATTTTTTTATTACGTTTTTAAATGTATGAAAACAAATTTTAACTTATAACCTTCTCAAGATTATACAAATGTATTAATATAACATATAACAATATATTATTAAAAACTAAATTATTCTAAAGATTATGTACCTAATTTCTATATTTTTAATAAATATTCATTAAGTTATAAGCATATAACTAGAGGTCATATAAGTTCCTAATACGGACACTCTAGATGTCTAATACGGACACCCTATAACCAATCAGCGCGCAGTGTGTGAATTATTCAAATTTTCATAAACATTACGTGCGTTATAATATGTATACCATCACTGAAGCTACATCTAATAATGTTATTAATATATACATATATATATATATATATATATATATATATATATATATATATATATATTAAGTCGTTAATTCATATTTCTAAATTAATATTATAATAAAATATTAATATTGATATATTAATATAATAATTTATAATGAATAATATATTAACATATTTATAATTAATATTTTAAAATATTATTAATTCATATATTAAACTATTAATAATTATTATATTAAAATTTCCCCTTAATATATTTAAATAGCAATACTTCGTATATATTTATATTCCTAATAATATTTTGTAACATGCTTAATCTAATTAATGTTGTGAATACTATTTTATTAATACGTTTCATGCTTATTATTTAGATATTTTAATTAAAATTAATTAATTACTACAGTATTTATAAGTACATTTTATTAAATTATTCATAATATTTATTAAAAGTAATGTTAATTAAGTAATAGGAAGATTTAAAACCTAATTATGTATTATAAACTAATAAAAATTATATATACAAAATTACACGAATATACATTATATATCTATATCTCATTGATATATATATATTTACATAATAATTTAAATTGTATATATTTATTTAATTAATTAAACTAACTTTATTTAAAACTATAATGTAATAAATACTATTTTATTATGTATAGAGATTATATATGTAATAAATATTTTATTAATTCACATTAATTAATATGTTTTATTTAAGAAATTAACAATCTTTATAGTATTAAAACAAAATAACATGTTTAACTATTTTATAACTTAATAAACAATACAAGATTAAATTAATATTAGTTTATTAAATCAATTTATATTTTAATATATTATATACAATTTGTATTATAACTAAGATTTATAACTAGTATTTTAACTAAGAAGCCTATATTTAAAATAATATACATTCATACTATTTAATTTAATTAATAAAATGTTATTTTAATGTATTAAAAACAATATATAATATGTAATTATTTTAAATATATAAATATGTAATGGAATTTATTAAATATATGGAATATATTAAAACTTTACAATTTTGAGATTAATTTCAATGTTTATTTAATATTACCAATCTAGAATATTAAGATATAAAAAACCTATAGAAATACAAAAATAAAATGTTTAATTATAGATTTTATAAAGAAAATAAATAATATAATTATACTCTGATGCTTTAGTAATAAAATGTTGAAATATTGATTATATAAAGATAATGAAATAAAATAATAATATAATAATAATTTATTATTTAATAGGTTCTTAATAAGTACATATATATATATTAATTAAGTATTAATATTTAAGTATATATATAATGATTATTTGAATACATTTAATTAGTACGTTAGACAAAATTATAGACATAAATCACAAAATTCGAATTTTTGAATATCATCAATACACTTTTCATGGCACCATACATTACACTTACAACACTGAATTGATTCTTCGTCAATTACACTATCGTATATGTGGCATTCGCAAATTATACAATCGAACTCCTGTAAAAGTGTATTCTTTACAGACAAATTTCTTCTCTTGTTTGCAGGTGTTCCTTTCGTAGGTTGTTGAAGTGATCTCTTGTACGCTGATGAAGTTATAATATTACTTGATCCGGCTCTAACTGATGACCTACTACTAAATGATGGAAGTGGTCATATTTGTGCCGGTGTTATTAATGAAGTAGGTGTTGTCGATATGTTTGTGTTGCTAGAACTTGTAGTTGTAGAAGATTCTAAACAATTGACAGTAGATGTTTCAATTGACCATCGCAATGTCGTATTAGTATATAATCTAATATTCGTAGAATCTTTCTTAATATTTATAATAATCGATTCATCTTTATTGGCATCAACAGTAATAGTTTTGGGAATTTGAATGTCTATGATTAAATGTAAATATATTATGTAATAAAAATATATATATATAAAATATATATATATATATATATATATATATATATATATATATATATATATATATATATATAAAATATATATATATATATATATATATTATTTATAGATTATTTATTAATTATTTATATATATATTTATTATATATTTACCCGATGATATGTCAACTTGAAGTATTTGACTTATAGAAGTAACTGATATAAAAGTACTTTCGGGAATAACATCTGAATAAATTAAATTATTCATATATATTTATTATCTATATTTAATAATACAAATACATTTATTATGAAATAATAAACATATATATATTTTAATTATTGTGGATTTAATTATATTATTATAATATTTGTATATTATATGATTATTTGAATTAAATAATTATTATTAGTACTATATAGTATATATAATAATTAAATATAAACCTTGCTCAATATTTTCTTCTATGCCATTTTCAACACGATATTGAGTAGGCAATGCTGGCGCATAATCCTCATTTATTCTTCTATTAAGAGGGAATATTCTAGTTTTGCGAAATCCGGATATTGCTATTTCAGCGGTCGATGATGCATCATATGTTCTTTTAAAGATTCCCGCTAAGTTTTTCAATCTTATAAACTATTGATTTCGTACACATATCCGGATCTCTTTATTGCAATATGCTTTCAATGGACCTATAAATAATAAGATGCATCTAGTGGTTGCATACGGTGACTTGTGTGTGGGGGGCCGGCATAAAATATCAATATTACTACTAGTAGCTAGGTCGATAGCTTGAATATTTTTGACGTGTGTAGAATGGCCATCAATGATTAATAATATACGATTTGTAGGTGAAGGTTTGGTATACTAAATAAAGTGTTGTAACCATTCTAAAAATAAATCTTTCGCCATATATCCTGCTTTATTATAGGCTGATATAGAGTTACTCGGTGCCTCCTCCATCAATTCATCGTTAATTCGGATTCTGGGGAATATTAATTGTGGTGGTATAAATTGACCATCCCAAGTCATGCATATTACTGCCGTTATACGCTCTCCTCGTTCAGCTGTTGTTCGACATCCAACCTATTCAATTTGATTATTTACTCAAGTTTTTAAATATTGTTACGTATTTGTATACACATTGTAAATGATATAATACCTTAATAATATCTAAGTAACTATTACAAATATGTATGTAACTTTATCACTATGATATTAATTAATAAGCATATATATATATATATATTTATATATATAATTCTACAAAATGTAAAGTCTATATTATGTTGTATTAATAAGTATTTAATAAGTAACTATATGTATAATGGCTGTACTAACTTGACGTTTTCCTCTACATGCTAATATTTTCCGTTGTTTCGTCTGAACAGTACAAATACTAGTGTCATCCATATTGAATATAGTTGTTGAGTTATAGTTATGCAAAGTTAGCTTTCCGTACATATCAAAAAACGTCATAACTGCTTGTTCATTGAATCCACGTGCCCTTGCTCCTATTAATTTGCAAGTATATGTTTATATTAGCATAATAATGTTCGTAATATATATATATATATATATATATATATATGATATATGATTAAGCGATTACTTTATAAATATATATGTTTATTAATATTATGTTATTAACAACAAATAATCATTATATATGTAAATACCCGACGTAGATCCTGTGTTCTTAAGGTTATTCCAGGAAACCTTTTTCGTAAACCTCTAGCCAGTTTTTACCAGCTGTTTGTGAAGAAACGTCGAAGTTATTACGTATACCATTCCTGACAGCAAGCTGGTAAGCCATACTTCTGGCTTCTTCATTCGTAATCCCAAATAACATTGATTCGCATTTAATAATATAGTCAAACAATTGAGATTCTATATCATCATGAAGTGTTGCTGCCCTTCCTAATTTTCTTGATACAATTTTTCTATTAAATTTTAATATTTAATTGAAATAATACTATAGTATACTATATATAGTATTATATTAATGTGTATATTATTACTGCATACATACATTTATAAAGTAGATATTTCAATAAAGTATATATTATAATATTTATGTATATATATATATATTAAAATACCTGTATAAATGAACTTAATAATAATAATAACATTAATAATAATAGTCACTACCCGATGAGATGCTGAACTAAGCGAGTGTCTATATCAGTGATCGTTATTACTTCTATAGAAAAATAACGAAATAAGATATATAAATTTGTAAACAGTTTTGTAAAAAAAAATATCTATATAATACAACAACAAAAAAACAAACATTAATGTTAGCCAATTAGTCAATGTGCATGTATATAGACTATAGGCTATGAAATAAACCAAGCGTGACTTCGAAATGTTGTTTTAATTTGTTATGTATAAATCCATAGATATATAAATTTATATTACGTAATATTTAGAGCATATAAATATTTAATGCATATATTACATTAATACATTGCGATATTTCTACAACTTTTACTTTATAACAATATATATATATATATATATATATATATATATAAATAGTTCATATAACCAAAGAATTTCCAAAGGAAAGATATTGCACTCCCTATCTATCTCTAGTACCTTTAAAAATTTTAATTTAAAATGAATCTGACCATTAAACTAGATGGCGAAATAGTATATGAAATATTATAACATGTGATATTTTAATTAAGAAATTAAGAAAATATTATACATATAGAACATTCTTATTATCTGACTAATACCGCTAGATGGCCATATCGAATTATTAGGTTACACAGATATACACTAGTGCAATATCTTTCCTTCGGAAAATCTTTGCATGTATTATTAACTCGGTTAGTTAAATAGATTAAACATAGATTAAATGTATACAATAATGCACATTAAATATGATTATGGCTATTATATTGCTTTTATATATATACATATATATATATATATATATATATATATATGTATATATATATATATATATATATATATATATATATATATATATATATATATATTATTTATATATATATATATAAATTTTACTAACTTTTTAAGGTTATTTATTAATGTTGTTCTTGGTATGCTATACATTTCTGCTGCCTATTTTTTTGTCATACTCCCTCTGACAGCTGCGATTGCATTAGGCATATACTGTGCACTATATTGTAATCGTTTCATAATTATCTAACTAATGATATATGTATTTGATTACATATACAATTAAATTTGTATATCACATAAATTGTCATGGCGTGCGTTAAATTAAAATTATCTAAATTTGTATTGATTGGTTAATCAATAATATATAGTATTTCCATATAGTGGTTTATTGGGTGTCCGTTAGAGCGGCTTGAAAAATATAAAATTTTCAGATAATTTATCGCTTCAGTAAGATAATATTAGAAAACATGTAATATAATTCAATACAAAAAAAATTAACTTAATTCGTAAAATATTGAATAGTCAATATGACTTTTAATTTTAACATAGGATTGATAGGAAATCTTATAATGGAGTAGATACAAAATTAATTCAATACATTTTTTAATATACTTACTATTAATGAATTTTGTCATACGATATATATGTACTAGAATTAAATATTATTAACAGAATAGCAGAAAAAACAAAATTTTAAATAATAATTACTTTATAAGTTTATCATTTCTAGGATTGAACTTTTTATGTTTATTATTTATTGAATATTTTTTGTTTTTTGTTTTTAATCAAAAATAAAATTCAGATCAAGTTTATTATATTCTTAATAAATGTATAATAAATATTTACTATATATGATTATAAAAAAAAATTTGTTTAAATATTTTTCTAGGAATAATTTGAATTTTAATGATTTCTATAGAAAAAATAAATATTTTCAATGAAAGATGAATAAAAAATGTCTAGGATCTAGTCAATTTTATTTTTTTTTACCATAATATCATTTTAATTATCATTGAGATGACCGCAATAACAATTTTTTTATATTATATTTTTTTCTAATTTAAAAAAAATAAAAATATTTTTAACTATACAAAATTTAAAATCTGATTTTGGTAGATTCGTATTTTGATTTAAATATACTTAAGTCTCTTATATGCATATTAAATATATAATTAAATTAGAAGACGATATCAATTAATTGGTTTTCAAGGTAAAAATAAAGATAGATAAATGCTACGCATGCGAAGTAAATTTAATTATAAACAAGTATTTTTCCTATAAAATATTATTAAACATCAAATTGACAATTGAGTATAACACAATGTTTAGTTGTTACACTACTGTTTATATATATATTATGTGTTTATAGTTGTTACTGAAGCTACATATTTAATGACTGACGAGCAACCCTAGTGTCCGTATTATAACACAGGGTGTCCGTATTCGGACATGGGTACCGAATACAGATACCCCCATTATCTATGGAATTAAAAGATTAAATAAAATTTAAAAATCACAATAATATCTATAATCATATAATATACATGTATTGCAATTTTTGAATAAAAATAATGAGTCATAAAAAGTTACGTCCATTTATTGTTAAAGTGTTCGTATTAGGTTACTTTCCCCTATTACTATTAATTATATTTATATAAGGTATATATTATGTTATTTATTAAACTTGCCTGAATATTTATTCATGTAGCCTATATATATATATATATATATATATATATAAATATACTTTAAATAGTGTACCAGAATTTTTCTGAGAATATGAAAAATGTTATTTATAAAAGTTATTCAATGTATTATAATGGTATATAATTTCAATTAAACTATAGGTAGTACCTATTAGGTACCTACATATACTAACTTATAACTATAATATAATATATAATATTTAAAATTATGTATTTCCCTTATTTGAATAATTAAATAATATTATATATATATATATATAATATATATATATATATATATATATATATATATATATATATATATATATATTGAATTGAATTGAATTGAATTGTTTATTTAAACACCAATATAGCGGGTGCCCTCTCTGGTGTATAACAATAACGAAAAATAATAAAAACAAACGAATAGAAAATACAAAATAACAAAAATGTAAATTAAATTTACTTAGATTACATATAAATATTAAATAATGCGTATACACAAATTAAGAAGTGTTTAAATAATATTTTAGTTTCTTTCTAAAACAAAATAAGGATTGGACCTTCCGTAAGTCATACGGTAGGACGTTCCATATGCGAGGAACAGCGGAGGAGAATGCCCGATTAATAAATCCATTGAATAAAGTATTGCTCTCCAACAGTATTTCATCAGATGTTCGAATCTTCTTCATTATGCAACGACGTTTCAATTGATTATATAGATAGTCAGGCTTATCTAGGACTATTGATTTATGAGCTAGACAGAGTAAACGATATTTTCATCGATTTCTAAATAATAGCCATTTAAGATTATGTTGGTGTTCATCTGTTTTCAAATGTTCACTACGATTGATATTATAAATAAGGTGTATAGAACCGCGAATAATTCTATCAATCTTTTTGACCTATATATTCTTTAAGTCACTAAATAATGATCCGCAATAATAAATTCTGGATAATACTAGAGCATTAATAAGTAGTTTAGTAATACGCTTAGAGCAATACTTTCTAATATGTCTAATCTTACGTAGATGAAAGTTAGCTGATTTTGATATAGAATTAATGTGAGAATCAAAAGATAATGTACTATCGAAGATAACTCCAAGATTACGAACTGAAGCAGAAGGATGTATAACCCTACCATCAATGATTACCGGTGGAAAATTAGTATATACCCTAGATATATTTAGTAGTTCGGTTTTAGAGGTATTTACTAGTAGATCATTTCTAAGAAGCTAATTAATGATTTCAGAAGCACATTCCAGAAGTTCCAAGTTGGATTTAAGCGAGTTAACAGGAATTTTAATAATTAGCTGTATATCATCAGCATATATATGGTAGGTAATATTAGGACATTTACTAATAATATTAGATAGAGGATGCAAGTAAATAGAAAATAATAAAGGTCCGAGTACTGATCCCTGAGGAACTCCACATAGTATATCAATGGGAGGCGAAATATAATCATTCTTTTACTGAGGAAGTTCGATCGTTAAGAAATGAAGTTAACCAGCCGAGATAAGAACCTTCAATTCCGAGTTCCTTAATGCGTGCAATAAGAATATTGTGATTTAGAGTATCAAACGCACTCGAAAGGTCGAGTAGCAATAGTTGCGCACAATGAGAGGAGTCGAGCGATTTATAGAGCGTATCAGTAATAATATTTAAAGCAGTTTCAGTGGAATAATGTGTTCTATAAGCACTCTGGTAGGGTTCCATTAAATAATTATTCTCAAGATAAAATATCAATTGTCTACTGACTACACGTTCCATGATTTAACTGATTATCGGAAGTTGGGATATGGGTCTATAGTTCATAAGATCATCAGGATCGAGAGAGGATTTTTTCAGAATCGGCTTAATAATAACATATTTTAGAGATTTAGCCATGATCCCATCATTAAGTGATTCCGAAATTAAATTTGATATAGTAATCGAAAGTAATAAAACTAAATTTGTAAAGACAACCAAAGGAAGAGGGTTAATAGGAGATGTTGAATTGGACATCATAATCAATTTGTATATTTCAAAAATGGAAAGAGAGGAAAAAATAGATAATTTACATAAAGTTGGTTCAGTGATTTGATGGGCAATCATACTCGGAGGTATCAAGGCCAATTTAGATTTAATACATTTAGATATACTAGATAACTTATTATATAAACTAGATACAAATAAGAGCACATATTATAGTCGGAAAGTCTATTTGATATAGGATTTAAATTACTACCAAGTATTTTATTCACTATTTTGAACTTTTTTTGGGAATTTGAACCACAGGCATTGAGTTTTTGCTCATAGAAATTAGCTTTTTGTGAATAAATTGCTTTCTTATAAGCCATCCTTACCTCCAAGAAAATATACTTATGATAAGAAGATTGATGAATTCTACGCTCAAGTTTCCTTAATGAACGTTTCATTATAGAAAGATTAGAAGAAAACCAAGGTGATTCAATTCAATTCAATTTAATTCAATTTATTTTAAAGACTCTTTGTGCCATAGCAATCAAGCGTCTAAAGTAAAAACAAAAAACAATATAACGGAACATAAACGAAAATAATAAACTAATAATAATATAAATAGGAATACAGAAGGTCCTCAACATTAATATAAATTGTAAATAAAATTGTAGATATTGATAAATAGTGATAACAAAAATGATCAGGGAAATGCAATAGTAAATAGATATGTTTTTAATAAAGATTTAAAAGAGATGGTGGATTGAGTGGAGCGTAGATTATATGGTAGTTTATTCCATAGATAAGGGGCCGATATGTGCCATGCACGAATATTAGTGGTATGTAGATTAAGCTTAGAGGGTAGATGTAGAAGGTAAGAAGTAGTTGAACGGAGATAGTGTGAGTAGGAATAGAGATTAAGGAAGATAGATATTCAGGTCAGTTGTGGTGAAGAGAGTTATAAGTTAATAGAAGAACTTTAAATATTATTCTAAATTTTATTGGTAGCCAATACAATCTATGTAAATATGGGGAAATATGTATTTGGGAAAAGCGATCAATTTTAAAAATTGATCGTACTAACGCATTCTGTAGTATTTTTAATGTTATAATTTGATATCCAGATTAGGAGAAAAGAAGAATATTGCAGTAATCGAAAAGCGGTAATATAAAAGATGTGGCGAGAGTTATAGAAACACTTAGGTAGATGGAGTTACGGATTAGACGGAAAGAGTGAAGATGAAAGCTTATAGAACGAAGAAATTTGAGATATGGCGATGAAAAAATAAAGAACTGTCGAAATAAACACCAATATATTTAACATTATCAGAATATAAGATATTATGATTGTTAACCATGATAAATGGTGGGACTGTTAATGGGCGTCAGTGAGAAGGGAGTTATTTGAAAGCCAAGTATGTATAGATTTAATACAGTTAGACATATGATTGGGAGCAAAATTGATATCAGAAGTGCATTTTACGTTAAGTTGTATATCATAGCGTATTAGTGGACTGATATATGAGTGATGAAGTATGTAGAGTGAAGTAACGAGATTTTAAAGGAACTAAGTTATTCAAAGTAGATGAAAGACAGTAATTTAAAAAATCAAAGGATATGTGATCACTGGATAATCTATTCTCAATTTGTAACCCAAGTTCTTGATAGTTTAATTTCCTCAACTCCCTATAAAAATCTAATGACTTAGTTGATACTGGTTTCCTTAGAGAAATTGAAGTATGAATCAGATAATGATCAGTTAAGAGATCAAAACGAATACAGGGTGAAATGAACTGAGTGGGTGTATCATTAGGAGTAAACATCAGATCAAGAATATTGCCTCTTGTGTGAGTAGGACAGGATATATGTTGATGAAGACCAAGGGATTCAGTTAATTGCCTAAATAAGGAATGGGGTTGAGAAATGGAGTCAAAATGATAATTGAAATCACCCATACAAATGAATTTAGAGCAATGAATTTAAGCAATTATTTATGCAATCAGAGAATTCATCAAAGAAGATGGAATAATCAGGCCTAGGAGGCCGATAAATAATTATAATACGAAGTATATCGGAAGGGAAATTAAACGTGCAAGATAAGCAATCACTATAAGAAAAAGTAAACGAAGAAATGGAAGGCGTTGGTAAGTCTATATGAATTAAGATACCAACGCCTCCCCCACGACCATAATTACGAGGTTGGAGATAAAGATTATAACCCGCCTCGCGGCACAATGAGAATATATCCGTATCATCAATGCTAATCCAGGTTTCAGTGATCCCAATAATAGAGATAGGTTTAATTTTTAGATAGGCAAGGAGTAGTACAATATTAGAGCGAAAAGATCGAATATTAATAAGGATAATGCTAATGACATCAGATAACATACATAGTCACTTTTTATTAGACTTTATCTTCCATGCGGATATTTCCTCAAAGTCAATCTTATTATTGATAGTTCTTCTTAACTCATAACAATTAGTTCTTTTATTAAACACCGATGTATGGGACTTAATGGAACCTGATTTAATAGCATGATAGTAAAGCAAGCCCAATGTCCTAGTATCGAGTGGTAATGACTGGAATATAAACAGTTTATCATATTTATCATAAAATTTTAGATTTAAAAATCTTAAAATTCTATCTCTAGAGTATTTTGAGTTGAAGTTTATTATGGCAGTGCCATTAATAAATTTAACATCAGAGATAGTAGAGTTATCGATACTAAAATACTTAAACATATCATTAATATAATTAACATTACAGCTAGATTTCGATATATTTTTTATAATTGCAGATAAATCATCTATTTGAGTATGTGTTATTTTACTCGGAATATTATTGATCTTAGATGTCATAGAACTAAACGAAGATTCAATTGAGGATTTCAGTGTATCAGCATATGTTGTATTTTTCTTAATAATATTATTAGAATCGAGTATTAAGGATTTTATATTATTTATTTGTTCAAGGTGACAACATCAATGGAAGGGGAAGAAACATTATTTTTAGATACCAGACAATTATTACAATAAAATTAAAATTTTTAGAGTTACAAATCGTACAAGCATATTGAGGAAGAGTATTATTGTTAGACCACGCGGAAGGGAGCATATCAGCATTGAAAAGGCATTTATGATGAATACAATAATTGCAATTGGTACAAGAATTGCTATTCTCAGTGCTACATGGCTTATCAATAATTAATGTATGAATCAATAGTACAGTAAGCAATATCAAAATTAAATCATCCAGGCAATATAATAGAATAAATAAAACAATAGAAGTCAGTTGTTTACATAATCGAAATGCACGCGATGCGGTCTGGTGATTTTATAGATCTAAGGTATCGATTTATCAATTTACACAGCGCTGCAATCTCGAAAAATCTATATAACGTTTATAATTATATAAGATATACTCAATATGATTGATATTCTATAATATATAAGAAGAAAGCTATATATTTATATTGCGCATACACTATGAAATATCATACGGGATAACTGTACACTAATCTCGAGGTCACGACGGTTTAAACACGGGTTACCGACAATCAGAGCAGGCCAGGCACGGGATGATCCTCCTGGAAAGTGACCGAGATATGTAGTCGTGTAGTACAATTTGATGATATGTGAAGATGTGTATTTTCAGTATACAAGCCATCGATATAAAGAATCTTTCTTTTTATCGATGATGAATACGAAATAGTGTGTTTAACAATTAACAATAGAAGTTTAGAATCAATAGAAACACGTATGTTCACTATGAGAGACAGAAACAGAATATATAATACACAGAAAATATATATAGGTAATATACTATATATTCATGAAAATGTTAAATAATATGCTTTAAATTAATATTTATATGATGAAAACTAAGTAATAGTAATTATAGTAATTTTAATTCATTCTAAGTAATAAATTAATAATCAATAAATAAATAAATATTATAAGTGAATAGAACAATAGTTTTTCAATTATTAAATTCCCTATACAAAAAAAAACAATTATTGTATTGCTCTATTACCAGCAACAATTATTGTATTACTTTATAATAAAGTAATAAAATCATTGTTTTTTGTATAGTTAATTTAATAACTATACAATGTAAATATATATAATATATATATATATATAGATGTGGATATATTAATATATACATATAAGTACAAATATGGGGGGGCAATATATATATTGCCCCCCTATATTTTTTAAGGGGGGGCAACATATATACTGCCCCCCCTATATTTGTTCAGGGGGGGACCGCCCCACCCTTGCCCCCCCTATTCCGACGCCCCTACATACAGACATATACACATCATAGATGTAAAGAAAGCTTTCTTATATAGATTATATACGTACATAAATAATTATATATATAGGTTTAGGAAACTATTTATTAAATATTACCAATTATATACTTACGATAAGCCGGAGTGGCTCGGTAATTTTTTTTTGAAAATTGCTGCACTTTTTTTATATTAACTAGATAACATATTAAATTGAATACAAAAAAAAAATTAACAAAATTAATTATTGGAGATGCGCCACCTCATTAAAGTTTAACATGAAGAGATAGGAAGTTTAACATAGGAGGAGATAGGAAATATTTGAAACTTCGATTTAACATCATTAAAAATTTTTTTTGTAGTTTTATCTGCAATTATAGTTTGAATTATATATTTTTGTATAAGATAATATTTGTACAATATTTTTTTTCGATTTTCCAGGAAATTTCCAGGAAATTTTGGAAAAATACAAAATATTTTAATTTTAATTAAAAAAAAATTATTTATAAAAAAATA
Source organism: Osedax fenrisi (assembly GCA_964019155.1). Lineage (NCBI taxonomy): Eukaryota > Metazoa > Annelida > Polychaeta > Sabellida > Siboglinidae > Osedax > Osedax fenrisi. The sequence continues at coordinate 86,342,624 of OZ025239.1, read as the reverse complement.
TAAACATAAATATATATACATAAGTATATGAGTGTACTATTACATGAAATTAATTTTAAAAAAATAATGTATAGTATACCATATGGTTATTTATTCACTATTTTAATGTACAAATATGATAAATTTTATATTTGAAAAAAAAAAAGTTTACGCACAATTAAAAATTTTTTTTTTCAATCGACTGGATTAATATAGGGTTTTTTTAAAGAATTTAATTCGTTAGAACTTTTTTTAAATATATTTTACTTTTTATCTTATTTTTTTATAAATTTTAAATTAATAGTTTGTTCTATAATTTTTTTTCTAGACAGTACGGTGGTCTGAAAGTATGATATGATGTAACGTGACATTACAATATGATATAACGTAACAGTACGGTGGTCTGAAAGTATGATAAGATGTAACGTGACATTACAATATGATATAACGTGACAGTACGGTGTGCTGAAAGTATGATATGATGTAACGTGATAGTACGTCGTGCTATAGGCGATAGCATGATATGATATAACGTGACAATACGGTGTGCTTAAAGTATGATATGATGTAACGTGACATTACAATATGATATAACGTGACAGTACGGTAGTCTAAAAGTATGATATGATATAACGTGACAGTACATTGTGCTTTCGACAGCTTCGACAGAGCAGTTCTATTCAAAATTCTCAAGATTTATGGAATTCCAGAAATACTAATAAGAGCTATAAAATATCTTCACAGTAACTCAAAAGCGCAAGTAATAACGCCTGATGGAATCACTTAAACTTTCCTTATTCAAAACGGAGTACTGCAAGGAGATACTCTAGCTCCATTCCTATTCATTATAGCTTTAGACTATGCTATGCGACTAGCAATAGATGGACGAGAGAGCGAAATAGGTTTTGAAATAGAAAAAAAGAAAAGTAGGAGACATCCAGCAGTAAACGTTACAGATTTCAGCTATGCAGACGACGTAGCTCTTTTTAGTAAAAATATTGAAGAAGCACAAATACTGCTTCAGAGAGTAGAAGAAGAATGTGAAAATATAGGTCTAAATATAAACTGTAAAAAGACAGAAGCGATGTATTTCGGTATAGACAATAACCAACATATACACACCATACTCAATAATGAAATTAAATTGGATGCAAAGCTCAGAAAAAGACTTCAATATTCGTAAAGCACTAGCCTGGTCAGCCGCTAATAAGATGAAGAAATTATGGAAATTAAGCATAAGAGACTCACTTAAAGTTAGAATATTCAGGGCTACGATTGAAACAATATATACATATGGTGCTGAAACATGGATAACTACAAAAACTATGAATAAACAAATAGATGGATGTTACACCAGACTTCTCCGAATGGCTTTAAACATATCCTGGAATGATAAAATCAATAACATAACGCTATATAATGGACTCTCAAGAATATCTGAAGTAATAAAAGAAAGAATACTAAAACTTGCAGGTTATTTGATGAGACACGACAATGAAATGGATCATAAACTTGTCCTTCGGGAACCGACAAATGGTAGTGCAAGAAGATGTCGCAAAACCATCACTTTTGTAGATAATCTAAGAGAAGACATAGAACTAGACGATATACATGAGATAAAGACGATGATGTTGGACAGAGATGTTTGGAGTATAAAGGAAAAGAAAATTCGAGCGAGAGCTCAACATAAGTAAGTAAGTAAGTAAACTGTGATATAATGATCCAAGTTTCAACTAGTTAAATATGGATCAGCTAAATCCAAGTTTATCTCAGTTTAAAACAATAACTTGGATTAAACTGTGATATAATGATCCAAGTTTCAAATAGTTAAATATGGATCAGTTAAATCCAAGTTTATCTCAGTTTAAAAAAATAACTTGGATTAAACTGTGGTATAATGATCCAAGTTTCAACTAGTTAATAATAATAATAATAATATCAGATTCAGTTGATGACCGAGATCAAAAACCCAGGTATGGTATATAAGTTCTATTGAACTTATCGAGATACCAACCAGCTCTTGGTAATGAGAAAATTAATACAAAATGAACAAATACAAAATGAATAAATATAAATAAATATTTTACAATTCTATATTGTTCATTCGTGTTCTGTCTCATAAAAAAGCAATACAATAAAATTAAATATATCTCTCAATACCAAGAAATCATCATGTATATAACAATAACATAATAATAAAACATAATAAAAATATATAATAAAATATTTAAAAATGTAAAAAGATACTAAAATAATAAATAAGTTAAACTATAAAAATCAAAGAAAACTAAAGACCAAAGGCTACAGAGATAAAAAATATGTATACAATACGAACAATTTGAAAGAGCTAAAAAGAAGAAAAGATGATCATGTAAATAAAATAACAAACAATAAGATAAGGTGTAAGTGATTACATATAACTATTTAAAAGCATGTTTTTAATATGTATTGTAAAAGTATTCAAATTCGTCAAAGATGATATGGTTGTATTTAAAGAATTCCATAAATATGCGCCTTTGTAACGAATACTAAATTTATCATGATCAAATCTTATTTTTGGTATTAAGAATGTTCTATTTAACTTAAAAGTATATCAAGAGCAATTATAGGTTCAGCTAAATATGGATCAGCTAAATCCAAGTTGATCTCAGTTTAAAACAATAACTTGGATTAAACTGTGATATAATGATCCAAGTTTCAACTAGTTAAATATGGATCAGCTAAATCCAAGTTTATCTCAGTTTAAAAAAATAACTTGGATTAAACTGTGGTATAATGATCCAAGTTTCAACTAGTTAAATATGGATCAGCTAAATCCAAGTTTATCTCAGTTTAAAAAAATAACTTGGATTAAACTGTGATATAATGATCCAAGTTTCAACTAGTTAAATATGGAACAGCTAAATCCAAGTTTATCTCAGTTTAAAACAATATTTTGGATTAAACTGGGATATAATGATCAAAGTTTCAACTATTTAAATATGGATCAGCTAAATCCAAGTTTACACCACCTAGATCCACGTTTGGACCAGATTCCCCCAGTTTCCCAGTTAGATCCAAGTTAAACACTAGTATTGAATACTGGGGAATATAAACGAATATATATAATGATTTTTAAATGCCATGTTAAATATGGTTAAGATATAAAATTAACAAATGATATAATCAAAAAATAATAATAAAAAGGGGAATTATTCAGATGCAAGCACTTAATCACCATATCAACTTTAGGGAAAGGGATCCTCAATCCCTTTGCCTTAGGGGTACAAACTTGACCCAAGAGTTTGTCCACTGACACCCGTAATACCCGATAAATAATGATAAAGAGAATGCAACCGAATAAATTAACCCCATAAAACTAAAAATAAAATAATATAATAATTGAATAATAAAAATTAATAAAATAAAATAAAATTTAAATATTAATACAATGCATTATCAAGCCTTGTAAAAAATCGATTTACCGAAGTTGCTGAACACGTAAAATTAGATAGAAAATTCCAAGGAGTTGAAATACGATTACTAAAATAATTCAGAGTAACATTAGTCTTGCATTTGTCTTTTCGAACTTTAATGGAAGGACCTCGACTTATTGATGAATACGTTTCAAGTAGCCCTGAGCAATCAACATCAACTAGACTATTTATAATTTTATAGGCAAGAATCAGATCAGCCTGTAACCTGTGTTGAGATAATGAAGTTATGTTTAAAAATAATAACCTATTTTCATAATTTGTATATGGTATACCACATCTATAGAAAAGCCTTTTAGTGAATGTCCTTTGGACTTTTTCAATTTTATTTTGTAGGCCTACATATATATTAGAAGGGTTCCAAATACAAGAATTATATTCTAATAAAGGTCTAACATATGTTATAAAGGCTTTTGTTAAGTAACAATAGTCATTAATAATAAAGCATCTAAATATAATATTCAGAATATTAAAAGCTTTACTACACATTTGATTTTTTATATTTGTATAAGGATTTAAATATATATATATATATATATATATATATATAAGATAGATAGATAGATATATATATATATATATATATATATATATATAAGATAGATAGATAGATATATTAAAATCTATGTTAAACATATATCAATATTTGTTATATATATATATATAATATCATTAATATTAATAATTAATAATTTCTAACATATTAATTACATTTAATTGTATAATTTATTTATCAATTATCAAATATTGTATAAATGTATTGATATTAGAAGTTAATGGAGTCACTTATACAATATATATATATATATATATATAATATATAACATTCCTAATTATATAATAATGTTTCTATATCCTATACTATATAATTATAATATTTTTAATTAGGCCTATATAAGCGAATGAAAACGTATACATTGAAACCTCTCTATAATAAACCTCTTTATAAGAACATGTGTATCATATTTGGTTGGAATTCAACTTTTCCACATTACAAAACCTCTATAAGAAAATATTATATAGGAAACACCTCTTTATGAGACAATTATTTTTAGTTTGTTTTGGAAATGTTACCTCTCTATATTACAAAATTTGATGTAATAGTTGATATCTAAATTTAGTATTTATATTGTAATGTAGACGTTAAAATAGTTAATTGCAATCAGTGAATGTATTTTATTATTCTCACTGCAGTGAGCTCATAAATAGCAACAGGTATGAAGAACTAATTACTAAAAAGTAATATACTAATTGTAGTCAGTACAACAATTATCCAAACAAGTTGTAACAACTATTTTAAATAGACCATATGTGATAGAAATATATTTCTAATCTATTATTTTGATTACTAATTTTAAATAAATAAATTTATAATCAAAGATTTTTATGACTCATAAAAACTTAGGAAATAGTAGTAATTATTTAAAGTTCAATATTATTGTTTCAGATTATTTCAAAATTTGAATAATAATAAATAATTTATATAGGTATCCTATTATTAAACATAGTATGTATTATATTTTAATAAATTATCTATGTATATATATATATAGTAAATAAATATATAAATGTATGTTATATATTATTGAATATAGAATCATAAGTAAGATACTCGAAATAGTAAGATACTATAGTAACGATTTTCGAAATATTTGTTTTTAAATAAGTTATTTATTTTTCAATATATTATATTATTAATTCATTTTAACCTTCCTATATAATATTTAATATTAGTAATATTACTATAATTTTAAATATTTATAAACCAAACTAGTATAAAATGTAAATACTATACATTTATAGTCTACGAATAATCCAACTATAATGTATTGGTACGATATAAATAAAACCATAGGAATAAAACATATAAGAATACGATTTTTTATATTGATGCTATTATAATAAATTTTATATTAAATTCTATAATAGAAGTCGTATTTTAGTTTTTTTTTATTTTTATTTAAAAAAAAGTTATGCACAACAAAATAGTAAAAATAATACATGGTGTAGATAGGATTTATCAATGTTTTAATTAATTTATAATACTCATGCAATCATGATTCACTCAATAATGTATATGTTTTAATAGTATATATTCGATATTATTAACACATAGATTAACACTCATATTTGTATCTGCTTTTTGTATTGTATTCAATAAATATATATTATTATTATATACACACTTATATAATTATGTAAGCCTATTTATTTAGTATTAGTTCAATATAAATATAATGGGATATGTATATAGATATACAAAATGTTTAATCTGGTATATATATATATATATATACCTCAATCCAAAGTGGCAAGTATTAGAATCATCAGGAATTATATTTTGATGCCAACTTGAAAATATACGCACGAAACAACCTCACTTGCGAATATCCAGCGTGTCTATAAAAATATAATTATTTTCAAAATGCATGCGAATATTCGTAGGTATTTATATACATCACTTTAACTCTCCCTAATAAATTTAATATAACCTTAACATTTTAATTAATACATGTACAAATGTATATAAATATACGAGCGATTTCCATATAGTTTAGGTGTGGAATGGACTTTAAGATATAATCGCCATACCCGAGCTAGCTTTGATATGTTTTTTATTGTTTACCTATCTATTTTTTATTAATTATAGCGATTCCTGATTCTGCATTGCTAGCCGTACCCGCTCCAGCTTTGCTATATTTTGTATTGTTTACCTATCTATTTTTTATTATAGGAATTCTTGATTCTGCATTGCTAGCTGTACCCGAATCGTCTTTGCTATATTTTTAGAAAATGTGTTATAGATAAGTTAAAATATTGAGAATTAAGTTCTCGAGAAGTAAAACATATTGAATATTAGGTTGTCGAGAAAGTTCAAATATTGAAAATTTAGCTTTCGATAAGTTAAGATATTTAAAATTTGGTTCGTGATAAGTTGAAATATTAAAAATATTGAATACCAGAATATCCTATATATAATATGTATATATTTATAATAGAAATATAATATTATATTAAATCATATTTATATACACCTAGTTTGTTTTATAAATAATAATCATCATAACACTAATCAGTAGAATAGTATTTCTATAATTCAAATTCATAATATAATGATGATTATAAATATTATAACTCATATATTTGGAATAAAATTAATAACTTATTTAAAATATATTAATATTGATTTACTTATTTTCAATATCTAAATTATTTATCAACAATATTTAGGTTGTAAAATTATATATTATATATTAACTCATTGATTACAACATTATTGTATAATTAATTGATACCCAATTATATTGCTAGATTTTATTTTATATTATATAAATTACTTTTACTATAATTTTTAAATACGTATTTTTTATATTTTCGATAATGATAAGATATTAGTATTTAAATCGTAAATGACCCGAAATCATATTTTGATACCCGAAACCATCCAGGTAGTCAATTACCCGAAACTACCCGACATCATTTCAACACTAATATGTATGATATAATATTTAAATATTTATAAAAATATATAGTTATATATATATATATATATTAGTCATTAATATTTTCTTGTATAAAAGAATAATAAATTAATTATGGATTCTTGCATATGAATTTTATTTCAAATTAAAATACTAAATATATCAATTGTATCAATTATGTTCTATTCATTTAAATATTAATCAATTAATTATTGTATGTATTTGAAAACTTATATACATCTTTTTATTTGATCAACATTAATAATTTAATATATATCAAAAACAGATTTTGTGTATTTGTATCAAATAATCATAAATATATTTAATTGTATTACATTTATTTATATTTGTTAGTGTATTTATATTAGAATAATACATTACATAAATATTATTATTTGATTCAAACATTAACATAATTATCAATTTAGTGTATTTGTATATGAATCATTAATCAGAAATGTATTTTTATTAAAGTATATTTGCATCTACTAGTTATTAAGTTGTTAGAAAAAGAATCAAGGCTTTATTACATTATTTATTAACTTTGTACGTATATCACGTCTCTTATAGATAGGCGCCTAGCATTGCTTAATCATGTGAGACGGCATCGATTGATGTATGTGCATATTCCTAGCACTCGGCGTGTGTTAGTATAATGCGAGATAATAATAATAATACACAAATTAATAGTGATAATAACATAACATCACCTCTTCCAAGAAGAAGATATATTACAGGACAAATCGGTAGGGAGTGTGCCTATTCCTGGAGTTTCGGCGTATAGTTTCCTAAGCTGCTTTTGGTTCTATAATATCTGTGTGTGAGAGGATGGTATTATCATATGGTGGTGTTGGGTAATTAGATAAATGTAGTGTTTGGGTATGAGTGGGGGTATTCTCTATGGTGGTGTAATTTTCTTGGGGTTAGTTATAGGTGTTGATAGTATTTTATGTCTCGTCATAGGATGTTTCCCGTATGGGTAAGGATGACATATGATTCTGGTTCGTTTCTTGACAATGGTAGCTGGGGATCATGTGCATTTGAAGGAGTCTCGAATTTGACAGATTTGAATTTTCTGTACGATGTATGCGGTTTTCTTGCAAGTAATGTCATCTAGTTAATTTATGTTTGTTTGACGTGATTGTAGTTTCGTGAGTTCTGATGTTTGGATTGATGTAAGAGTAGGTGTAGAGGGCTGGGGTCATCATATTTTGAGGGTTATTTCTCTAAGATAGTAGTGCTTTAGTTATCTTATTGATGTCTGTATTTTTTATAATGTTCTTTATGGTCTGAACGTGTCTTTCTATGAATTCATTTGATGCTATAGCTATAGGTAGTAAGGACTGGATAAAATGTGGGTGATGTCCTATTAGTGGAGGACATATATGGTATGCCTCTGCTGTTTGGTTGGAATACCATATTACATATAATATCATGATGTCGCCTCACTTCTTTGGTGCATATGTTATGCTGGATACCTATGCTGTAGGCTTATTTACCGATATAATGATTCCTTTGGACATCATACGCTATAGTTCTATATATACTTTAAAGTTGATTTAGACGTATTTATTCGCACGTAACAAGGGCCGTACTTTTTTGTCGAGGCTTATTTGAAGTGTTACGGGGAATATTCTGGTATCATTTTTGGCGGGTGGTTTTGATATAGGTGGGATTATGTCTATTGTGCATAATATTTCTATGAGGCTTAGCCTTCTGCAGATGTGTCTATTAGTCATATTATAGGGGGTTGTGGGGATTCGACTATAGTGAAGTTTATATCGTATAATATGCCATTATAATTATAACATATTATTGTTATGCCGTAGGTCGCAATAGGTTTATTGCCATATGCTAAGAGTATGTATTGATAGGGGTTAGTTAAGTAGGCTTTCTAAGGTTATTGTATACCTTAAAGGATAGTAAATCACTTTAAGACCCTTTGTCAACTTTAAATAATATATATGTTCTATTTTTAAAGGGTATGAATAGTTTAACATAATTTAACAAAAACCTTGTATCTTGTGTCCGGGTCTGCTACATGTAAGTTTGATGTAATTTAGTGGACTCCTGTTTCTTGTAGTTCTTATAGTAATATGTGCTCCTACAGAGGGATTTGAAGTGGTTCATCATGTTACAAGCATTGCATCTGAGTCCGAGAACTGCGTCCTGTAATTTATTTCAACATATAGTTTTTTTTTAGTCTTTATAAAGTTATAACTATATAATTGAGACAAAATATTAATTAGTAAATAATTTAAAGTTTTATATATATTACGTTAATCAGTACATGATACCGTGTTGAAACTCATCAAATAAACTGGATTGCAGGTATCCAATTTTATATAATTTAAATATATTAATAAATATATATATATTTAATAGTTACTGATAGTTTGAGTAACATATATGTATATATGAGTAATATATATATATATATATATATATATATATATATAAAAAATAGTTAGTAGATAATTAATATTATATACGATTAAATAGTGATATAAAATGAACCAAATATAACATGCATATTGGAGAATATGAATGACCGGCAAAGATCTAAATATTATTTAGCTGTAGTAAGTTTGGTGGTGGTAGGTGCGATATGTATTTTTGGGATGGCCATTTTGTTGAATTCATATGTGTAGAGATAATAAACGCATTGTCTCTTTTTTTTAAATGTTTCTAAAATACTATTTATTGAATTAAACTATTATTTTTTATTATATAAAAAAGAAAGAAAATCCTATCTATTACATGAGTAACAAATATATATTTTACATTATGCATATATATATGTTAATTATATATAGCAAAATAATTAGGTAGATAGCTTTGTACTTTTATCTAAACATTCATTTATATATGTAAACAATGTTTACTAAACATAGCATATATTATTTCTAGTAAAATGCATTTCAAAAGTCAATAATAAATAAATTGTAAAGTAATTACATTATGCATTCAGCTAATATAAAATCAATATTATAAAATAATAGTTAATAGTTTATAATTTAACGTTAATAATTAATAAGTTTTTTTATCTATATATAAATGTAATTTTTATAGAATTTATATATTAGATATAAAATATTATATAACAATATATTATAAATATCATGCTATAAAAGATGCTTTTTATGTTATTTAAAAACTTATTTAATTGGTAATTTGTTCATAGTTACTAAATAACATATCATCAATTAATAGTACATATTAAAATTTTTTCTGATATTAACTAATTTATCCATTGAGATCCTCTTAATTGATAAATATATATATATATATATATATATATATATATATATATATATTTATATACACAAAATTAATTTACCTTACTATGGCAAGCTTTTTCGGCACTCTATGAATCGCATTCTCCGATCATCTATATCTCTCATCACATTTAGTATAGCAACAGACATGCATACTATATCGTCCATCAGCTGCTGTATATAGTTCTTTATTGGCACCCACGATACGTCATTTATGCGATGACATTCAGAGAGGAACATACCTCGCCAGGTTCACTTTATTGCCCCAACGGTGTCCTGAATATAGAAATTAGAAAAATATAGATAAGTATAAATATAGATAACTATATTTATTAATATATATAAGTTATATTTGTTTTATAAATAAAATTACTTATTGGCGGAATAAGTCTTAATAGATTACTAAATAAGTCGTCAGAGAATACTTTAATACATTAATATGAGTAATTAAGAATTAAGTAATATCACACGAGGTAATTTCGTACGACTTGTAAAGTTAAGTGTTTTCATAATTATACAATTATTATTTTAATATGTATAGGTAATCATTAATTATAATTATAATTAATATATCAATAATTATTGATGGAAAATATAATATATACAAATATGTATATAAATAATAAATCTATATTTGAAATTAAAATAATTTAAGATAACTATAATGTTAAATTCATAAATAATACTTTTAGAATAAACTAAATGTAATAAGACGTATTAGATTATATAGTCCGAAATGACCTCGTACAAGATTAATTTTAGATAAGTTTTTTTTATAGATAAGTTAAATTGGTTTTATAAATAAAATTACTTATTGACAAAATAAGTCATAATAGATTACTCAAAAAGTCGTCAGAGAATACTTAATAAATTTATATGAGTAATTAAAAATTAAATTAATATCGCACGAGGTAAATAAAATATACGTAATTTAAACGTACGACTTATTAGTACTCTGTACGACTTGTAAAATTAAGTGTTTTCATAATTATAGAATTATTCAAATATTTATATTTAATTATTAATTACTGATGGAAAATATAATATATATATATATATATATATATATATATATATATCCGATTACGCCGATCGACGCCCAATTAAGCTGGAAAAGTTGAGTTTAGAGGCCCCGGTGATTCTAGAGGCCCCGCTAGCGAGGCCTCGTCAGGAACATGTTATTTACTATATGATAATGACATGGCATGCACACATAACTTCTTTTATAGTTTATTACCAATATATAGAACAACATTAATTTATAAAATCAATATATTATCAATTAATACCAGAAAAAAACGAGTTATATAAAAATACACTTTATATATATTTTCGCCAATCGAGGCCCCTTTCACATTAATGTCATTTATACAATAAATATGCATATTTTAATATTTTTTAAAAATTATATATAATTTATTATTTGTTATACATCCGAATAATGTGTAATAAATTTAATAATATTATTATTTAGAAATATACACTTTTAATTTAATATAAATATCATAAATATGTATAAAACTGTAATTATATTTTGCAAGTTCGGTAAATATTAACAGTAACTTATGAACTCTATTTGAACTATAGTTTATATCTAAATATTAATATTAAAATTATTTTAAAAATAGAGTAACATTTTATATTTGTATTAATAATCATTTATATGATGTATATATAAATTATATTCTCTTATTAATGTATAAATAATACACATATAACATAAAATATAATGTAGTTATGTAGTTTAAATAAAAGTAATTTCTGAATAAAGCATTTAATCAAAGTTAAATTGAATATAAATACGATTATCACGATAATATAAATATTGAATTCATCAAAAAGGTTTGTTATAATTAACCTATATTCATATTAAACTACTCTATTTAATTATGATAATATATTAATATAGTATATTTATTATATTTTTATAAAAAAACTATTGATATTTCAATAAATAATATAAAACTTAAAAACTATTATATACTATATAAATTATATAGGTTATACAAAATGTAATTGACGGTAGGTAAAAATTAAATAACTATAAATAACAAAGTTCATGTGTGTCTCTCAATGCGTGCGTCGCGCTAATATATTATTCGTAGTAAAGTAAAATACTGAAGAATAAAACTAAACCAAATAAATCAAACAACCCAAAATATCAATCTGCAAATATTAATTAATCAATTAAAATGAATGGTGTATACATATATTTTTATAAAGTCATTATACCATATATACATGTTTTCATTTAGATTTTATTTTCGTGTGCATTAGAGTGTATCATAAATTTGCGTAACGCACGCTAAGGTGGTTTTAAGTTTTAAATATTCGTTGACATGGTCATAATATAATGTATTATATAGTTATAGACAATATGTGTAGAGCATTTTTTTTTAAAGTTGCTTTATAACGGCATTTTCGACTTTTATGGTTTTTTTGAAGAACAAATATTTGTTTACCTAAAGTATCAGTGCGCATATATGTTTTGTTTGTTTACATTTTAAAATTCAAAATTATTCTTATTTACTGTACTCTTATATTATATAATAATGAAATTACGAAACAATTCAGCGTTCATTAAAGGATTTGGAAAATGTAAAATGAATACTAATAATTTGCCAACATACATAGATATTGCTCGGCATTATCTATGTATCATAGATTATAATATGAATGTGGAATTCAAAGAAATTTTAAAAAGTATAAAATGAATATGGAATAGATCATCTATTCCAGTAATAAGTGACAATGGTATCAATATAAAGTTCGATCGATACATATGTATACATATGTATACATATGTACCATATGGTACATATTAATACACTAAGAAAGAAATCAACTATAATAATCTTTGATAATCTTATAAAAAATCACTTCGAAAAATACGATGTTTATTCGACATAGCATCGTGCAACTGCAAAGTCATCGAGAACTGCCGATGTACAAATACAAACTAATATTTATAAAACAATTAATTATTAAATATGTTTATAATTATATGTTACATATAACAAAATATCTTGAACTTAATTTATATTTAGAAAAAAACCACAAATATTTATAATATATTATAATATATTTTATAAAATTTTTATTTTATAAAATAAGGATTCATCTATATGGATGTATAAGTATATAATGATTTTATATAATTATTTATAAGTTGTAATGATTAGCTTAGCTATGTGATAACATATGATTACTAATGATATAAGTGTACACTTGTACAAAGTAACAGTATGTTCGTACTAGATATTTGAAAAGTACAGTTCGTCCATACTTATAATTTGAAAAGTACGGTTCGTTCGTATTAGATATTTGAAAAATACAGTTCGTCCGTACTTATAATTTGAAAAGTACGGTTCGTTCGTACTAGATATTTGAAAAGTACGGTTCGTTCGTACAAGATATATGAAAAGTACGGTTCGTTCGTACTAGATATTTGAAAAGTACAGGTTCGTTCGTATTAGATATTTGAAAAGTACGATTCGTTCGTACTAGATATTTGAAAAGTACGGTTCGTTCGTACAATATATATGAAAAGTACGGTTCGTTCGTACTAGATATTTGAAAAGTACGGTTCGTTCGTACAAGATATATGAAAAGTACGGTTCGTTCGTACTAGATATTTGAAAAGTACGGTTCATTCATACTAGATAATTGAAAAGTACGGTTCGTTCGTATTAGATATTTGAAAAGTACGGTTCGTTCGTACTAGATATTTGAAAAGTACGGTTCGATTGGTTCGAAATTTTTATTTTTATAATTTATAAATCAACTTTAATATATTTATATATACTTCTTATAATACATTTACATTTATATAATATGAAAAAAAAATAATATCAAGCTTTTTAATATTTCCCTATTAATGTAATTATACAGTTATGAATATTTCTTGGTGATAAATTTATAGTCATAAATAAATATAAATTGAATGTGTTAATATAGGCACTTAATACATTATGAATCTACAATCAAACTATTAACTATGTATATATATATATAAATAATATGATATAAACAATTCTATGATTTATATTTTATGTTATTGTGATTTAGTAAATATTTGAAAATATAAAATTTTATATGATTTTTATTTATTTTAAAATGTATACTAAAATTATAAACTATGCTCCGATTCCAAAAAAAAATTCCCATTTTAGGAAAAGTAATCTTTAAAAACCACCTTAACGCATGCCTTGAGTGAACTTTGTTATTTATAGTTATTTAATGTTTGCCTACTGTCCGTATTCTCCAATGTAATGTGACATTACAAATATATAGCGATCGATACTTAGTAGTTTCACAGTATGAGTATATAATATAATTATTATAATGAAAATATATACGTGATATAATAATAAAACAATATAACATTTATAAATATTAATATATATATATATATATATATATATATATATATATAATATATAATTATATATATAATACTGGTAATATTATATTAAACTTATATTAAATATAAGTTATAATATAATAATATTATAATATTATATATTATAATATTATGTAGGATATATTACAGAATTTGTTATAATATATTTTAACTTCTATATTATAGAGTATATAACCATTTGTCATTCGGATCTAGTCAATATTAAATATTGACTAGATCCGAATGACAAATGGTTATATAGAAGTTAAAATATATTATAACAAATTATGTAATTATTACATTAATATAATTAATATATTACATATTTAATAAATATATTACATATTTAATAAATATACTTGTATATAATAATAGTATAATTATTATATAATAAAAATATATTCGTTATATAATAATAAAATAATAGAACATTTAATAAATGATTTATAAATAATAATGATAACATTTATTGGTGTTTAAAATGTATGCTTATTGTATCATTTTATTTTCTGAATTATTTATTAATTTAGTTATTTGAAATATTCTAATTAGTATGTATTTATCTATTATAATAATTATTAGAATAACTTATTTAGTAATATATATTTAATCTTATTTTTCTTATTTAGTAATATTATATGACTTATGTATATCAAAATTACATTGTCGGACTGCAAACTGTGCTTATAAATCTATCGGCCGTCCATATAGAAGATTTATTATTATACGACTTATTTAGTAATCTTATATAGCTTATTTAGTAATATTAAATGACTTATTTAGTAATCTTATATAACTTATTTAAGTCGAAAGTCATATTTCAATGTACCGTAAATGGTACAAGAAGAAGATAACGTCCAAGGATGAAATGGTCTGATAACATACAAGACTGGTCGGGCACTTTGTGAATCCATGCGGGTGACAAACGATAAAGTAAAATGGAGAAATATTGTGAGAAAATCATCAGCGCCCCTATGGCTCAAAGCCACGGGATATGAAAGCAGGTAAAAATGACTTATTTAGTAATAGTATATGATAGTGATGGGAATTTTACAAAAATCTGGGTTTCGAAACGGGTGCACTCACAAAATGTAGGTTTCAGTTTAAGTTTCGTTGAAAATATCAAAGTTTCAGTTTCGATTAAATTACACATGTTTCGAAACTGTTTCGAAACTAATTTGAACTATTAACTAAAGTAAGTAAATAAATTAACAAATTATTTATGTTGACTATACAATGTATACATATTATAGTATACTAAGTAACTCTCATGGTTTTATTTTTGATAGTAAGTCATAGATGTTTTATCGATTAGATCTCAAGTATATGTCGATCTTCATCCTTCAATTTACACAACTTAACAACTATTAGAATTTGTTTACCATATAACATTTGTAAGCTCATATTGAATCTAAATTCCTATCTTGTATTAAGTACTGTAATTCTTTATATCACAGATTTCCTTTATATTCTATAAATTGCATAAATAGAGTTATACGGTATTCAGTACGCTTACTAATTCGCATAAAATTATTTGATCATGCTTGCAGTTCCGAAAAATTATATGGCATAAAATGGATATCTGGCAGATTTATAAACCCAGATTTTTGTAAAATTCCCATAACTAGCATATAGGCACCTCTAGTATACCATATAGGCACCTCTAGTGTAACATATAGGTACATCTAGCCTATAGGCACCTCTAGTGTAGCCTATAGGCACCTCTAGTGTAGCATATAGGTACTTCTAACATATAGGCACCTCTAGTATACCATATAGGCACCTCTAGTGTAGCATTAGGCACCTCTAATATAGCCTATAGGCACCTCTAGTGTAGCATATAGGTACATCTAGCCTATATACACCTCTAGTGTAGCCTATAGGCACCTCTAGTGTAGCATATAGGTACTTCTAACATATAGGCACCTCTAGTATACCATATAGGCACCTCTAGTGTAGCATTAGGCACCTCTAATATAGACTATAGGCACCTCTAGTGTAGCCTATAGGCATCTCTAGTGTAGCCTAGAGGCACCTCTAGTGTAACATATAGGTACATCTAGCCTATAGGCACCTCTAGTGTAGCATTAGGCACCTCTAATATAGCCTATGGGCACCTCTAGTGTAGCCTATAGGCACCTCTAGTGTAGCATATAGGCATCTCTAGTATAGCATATAGGTACATTTAACATATAGGCTGTTCTTATAAAGCAATAGGCAGTCCATATAGATTGTTTAGTTATATTATTTGATTCTTATAATATATACAACATGTACATTTTCCATATAAGTTTATCATGTATATAATATCGCAACAAGTATTTTTAATTTGACTTTATATTCAGTAATCAAAATAAAATGGTATAATTTTCGATACAGACCGATAATACTCACGAATTGATATTAAATGATACTATATCTATATAAATATATATATAATAATTTGGCGCCGGTTATCTATATTCATATTTTGTATTAATTTAATTTTATATTTGTATTTAGATTATTTATGAAAAATGTATTTGTATTTATCTACAAAACCTATAATAATTACAGTATGCTCAGAATATTCCTTGACCCGAAAAAAGCTTAAAGAGGCAACACTTTGTAATGAAAGTTCTGAATGAAATAACCCACCAGATATATCTTAACCAGGTTTTTTTTATTGAAACGCGAATCGTGGTAAATAATAATAACGATTTTGCGAAGCAAAGATATAAATCCATATCTACGAAAATTGATTAGTATTCATACATCCCAATGCTATTAGCAGTATCGAAATCGATTTAGGTATGCCGCGATTTGCATAGTACAATGATTTCATTGCTCTATTAAATAACATGCAATATAAATTAGCTTTAACTCACATAGATATTTATAGAATTTAAAACTAACATATCCTATTGCTTTGTTATATATTAGTAATGAACCATCGATATAAAGAAAGTGGATAAGCAATTGACACACGCAATGCATGTTAAAGATAGATACGTGAAAGGCACTTTTATCGATAAATTATAACAACATGGTATCAGTGATTTTGATTGGATATTAGTCATATTATATATGTCAAATATTAAAACAGTAGACTTTTCGTCGAAATAGATTAAAGTGACTTCTATATATATCAATGTATTTAGATTATAAATATCAATAAAATAGTATGATATATTTAGTTTAAATGCACAAAATTACGTGGAATATTGATATGATGTATTATAAATATATAATTTTATTTTTAATATAAATAGTACATTAAAATTGGTAATAATTATCAATATATATATGTATAAATAAATAATATTATAAATAAAAAGTAGTGGTCAGATAGTGGATTTCGACTGCAGCACCCGTAGCGGATAGTGCCATACACTTAATTCAATTGCTTATCCACTTTCTTTATATCAATGTAACGAACATATTTAAAATAATAATTGAAAGCATATAATTTTCATTTTAAAAGTTCATAGTTTGATACTAATTTACATTATAAATAACACATAGTTCCAAAAATTGGTCATATATAGGTAGGAATGTTGGTTTTTGTGTACAAAATAGAAGTACATAATTTCGCGTGAGTGTTATATCTTTCTTTAGAAAAATCGTAGATAATAATATCTATATTATACATTATTATAGTTTTCTTTTCGATTGCTATCTTAATATATATTTTCAATATGTGTAGTAACAGTATCATGCATAGATAAATATATTATGATTACATAATAATCAAGAGCTGTTTTAAATAATAAATATAATAAGTGTTTTATAAAAATTAATGTATTAATCATAATGGTCAATATATTTATTTATAATATCCTAATACATTCATATATTTCTCTATATAGGATTTGTAGGATACTGTTGGGGAAATTAAGAGAAACTGGTGAGAGATGTTCTTCTCTGGATGTCATCGCATGAGTGATTAGTCTTGTATCCTGATGTCCAATAAAGAACTATATACAAACGTTGATGGGCGATGCATATAAAGTCAGGAGCCCTACCAAATATGATGAGCGATAGAAATGATCTGAGAACGCGTGTCATCGTGTAACGATAAAGCTCAAACTGGTAAGTAAAGTTAGTATATATATATATATATATATATATATATCTATCAATTAATGTTGTGTTCACAAATCCATATTGCATATATTTCCACCTGCCCTACTACAGTTAAATAACTTTTAGATCTATGGCGGTTATTTTATTTAGTTCAATTAATATCACTATTTAATCGTATATTTAATATTTTTGTATAGCTCAAACTATCAGTCACTATATGAAAAATGTATTAATTAATATCACTCACTATTATATAGTTGAAGACAGCGAAAAGGCTATGTATAATATTAATCAGTGGATATCTGATCATCGGTGAACCACTGGACATGGAAGCGACCTGAGACGATTTGTTATTGAAGCTAGTGAGAAATTGACCACTACTATTCATGAGTCATGGAACTAAAATGTAGTTAGTAATAGTTGAATACCTATAATCCAGTGAATTTGATTCACTGATGGATTAATTAAAAATAAGAATATAAATATTATATTTTACTTTCGATAACTATTACTTTTACTTTGCAATATTAGATATAACTATTAAATTATTTATAAAATTTGTATTTAATTAATAATTATTTTGATTTTTTCAAATATATATATATACTTTTAAATCCAAATAAGAATATAACTAAAATATATAAAATTACAAATAGAGCAGATCTGATTTTTATCATTATTAAATTACTATTTTATAAAATGTATTTTATCATATACAAATGTATAAATATGTATATTTTTTATTCAAATACAATTACAAATGATAAAAATCTAATTTTAATAATTAGGAAAACTTATTTAATCACATATGCATGTTTAATATCTTATTCAAATATAGATACTCTAGAAAATACAAATATATTTCTGTTTAATAATTCAAATACAGAAAATCTGATTTTAGTAATTAATAAATTTCAAATATAATAATGTATATGATTAAATACAAATAATATTTGATATATTAATATAATCTTATTCTAATATAAATACAATAGACAATACATATTTACTAAAAATTTAAATAAATGTCTGATTAATGATTCATATATTATATATTATATAATTACACTAAATCTGATTTTTATATTTATGATCATTTATTTATTTAAAAATATATAAGTCATTTCTAACTATAAATACACACAAATGCAAATAAATTTATGATTATCAATATCAATCAAATACACCTAATCTGTTTTAGATAAATATTAAAATATTAATTTGATATATTAAATATATATATTTATATAAGTTGTATTCATAACATAATTAATTTTGTAATGTTTTAAAGGTATCAATAGTGTATCTTGACAACTAAAGAAAAGTGATACAACGGAATTGATACAAGTTTAGTATATTTAATTATAAATTAAACACATGTATCCATCATTAATTTATTATTGTTTTATAGCTGGATTATAAGTTATACATCTGATGACTAAAGGAAAGAGAAAGAAAAAAGATTTTATTATTGTAAATGTTCTATATATATTGTAGTCCTATATAATTTTTGTTAATAATATATATGATATTAATATGTTATATGTATATAGGTTAGTACTTAATGTTAAAATAAATTGTATATTTGAAAAAACGATGTATAATATTTATTATTTAAATGTGTTTAATATTTATAATATAATTTTAAATAATATATAAAGTAGAATTTAGAAATGTTTGCATAAATTATTAACTAATATTTGTTACTAGAATTTTTTATATTTTGTAAATTTGTAAAAACCAACATTTATATTATAGAATTTAAAGAGCTTTGTAAAAATATAAATTAAATTTTAGATAAAAAAAAATTATTTTTTTCCCATATTGGGTAGTAATGCTGATCATTTTTTATAACGTTACATATTTATATATATATATATATACATATATAATTAAGATAGTCTGTTAATTTAATTAAAAAATATCCATTATTCAATGAGTTATAATCTAATATGTATTATAAATTAATTAAAACATGCATAATTCCTATCTACACCATGTACAAATTTTACCATTTTTTTGCACATTTTTTATCATCAACTTTTTTTTAAATAAAAATTAAAAAAAACTAAGATACAAGTAATATTATAGAATTTAAAGAGCTCTGTGAAAATATAAATTAAATTAATTTTAGATAAAAAAAAATAATAATTGTTTCTCATATTGGGTAGGAATGCTGCTAATTTTTTTATAACGTTACATATTTACATATATACATATATAATTAAATATAGTCTGTTAATTTAATTAAAAAATATCCATTATTCAATGAGTTATGCTCTAATATTTATTATAAATTAATTAAAACATGCATAATTCATATCTACACCATGTAAAAATGTTACCATTTTTTTGCACATTTTGATCATAACTTTTTTTTTAATAAAAATTTAAAAAAACTAATATATGACTTACATTATATAATTTTATATCCTTTCTAATGATACAAATTTTATTATAATAGCATCAATATATAAAATCTCATTCTCGTAAATAAAACTAGTGTAATACTCATTATTATACATATATAATGTACAGGTTCTACTTGAAAGTATACAGGCATTCTAAAAATATATAGATATCATATTTTCGTAACATATTCGAAGTAGAATAAAATAATTTCTAATAGTATAAATTAAAATTTAATAAAAAATCAAATTTATTAACAAATATTTGATTGTACAGTTACCATAACAGATAACATATCGATGGATTACATTATTATACATATATAATGTATAGGTTCTACTTGAAATTAAACGGGCATTCTAAAACTATATAGATATCATATTTTCGTAACATATTCGAAGTAGAATAAAATAATTTCTAATAGTATAAATTAAAATTTAATAAAAAATCAAATTCATTAACAAATATTGGATTGTACAGTTACTATAACGGATAACATATCGATGGATTATATTATTATACATATATAATGTATAGGTTCTACTTGAAATTAAACGGGCATTCTAAAACTATATAGATATCATATTTTCGTAACATATTCGAAGTAGAATAAAATAATTTTTAATAGTATAAATTAAAATTTAATAAAAAATCATATTTATTAACAGATATTCGATTGTACAGTTACTATAACGGATAACATATCGATGAATTATATTAGTATACATAAATAATATATAGATTCTACTTGAAATTAAACGGGCATTCTAAAACTATATAAATATCATATTTTCGTAACATATTCGAAGTAGAATAAAATAATTTCTAATAGTATAAATTAAAATTTAATAAAAAATCAAATTTATTTATACGTGCGTCGCATATAAATTTGAATATACAATTCCTATTGGTTGAATATGGCGGGGCCTCTATTGGTGATAATATATATATATGGATTACTAGGAGGGGCCTATATCGCTCAAAGAGTATGTAAAAAGATGAACAGGGCCCATTTTATGTATATCTTTTAAAATAATAAATTAATTAAAAATAAAAAGTTAACAAATTAATAATATATGTCATATGTACCACTGAAAAAATGTCGTTTACAAATAATCATTATTTAAAAGGGGTCTCCAACGTTGTTTATATATTGGAAATATACACTGGGGTCTCGATCGGCGAAAATATCCCTCTATATATATATGTATATAAATGATGACTATAGAGTCGACATTAAAATAATCTAAGATAACTATAATATTAAATTCATAAATAATACTTTTAGAATAAATTTAATAAGACGTACTAGATTATATAGTCCGAAATGATCTCGTACAAGATTACTTACTACCGTAATTAATACTAAACATGTTATTAAAATATAAGTTATAAATCATACTATAATTATGATGTATAAATATTAATTATTAAACACTATATGATTATACAGATAATAATATACTAAACATAATAATATAATTATAATTTTAACACTAAATGAATACGATTTTATCAATTGTATAGTTAATAAATTATCATATTTAAAATTATACTATAATAAATTATTATAAAATAATTATCAACAATTATGTATACATTACTAAACAAGTAATATTATAGTAAATATATATGTGTATTAATAATACTATTATATTATGAATTTTTATTATATATAATGATAAGTAAATAAATATTAAGAATGTAAATTGAGCATTACTGTAATGATTACATCATTTATTTAAATAATATAAATTAATTTAATAAATGATTTATCTAGTTGACAATATCATAAATTGAACAATAATAGATGTTATACAATTATCAATAATAATTTTTATAATTATATTATTATAATAATTATATTTAATATAATATTATACACAACATTTATAATATGTCAATTGAGCATGTTTTAGATTTAGAGTTTAAAATCGCGTTTATTGTATTTTTATGGTGTTTATTAGTTATGTTTATGTGCACATAATATATTAATTAACTCAAATCTACTGATAACCCCACGAGTATTTAAATTTAACACTGTTACTGAGTAACAGTGTTACTCGAGTAATCAAAATAAAAAGTTTCCATATTTTATTCACCATAATATTATTATAACTTTAATATTCACAATTATTTATTATATATTAAATTATTGTATTAATAATTATTACGAAAAATAAATTTAATAATATAAAGCTGATTTAAAAACACATGTTATATTCAATTATTGAATATTTCAAATTGTATTTTTTAAATAATTTAAAATATATAGATAATATTAAAAATGTTGAATATAATTAACTGTTAATTCAATTTACAATTTAATTTATAAATATATTTTTTTTTTTTTTTTTTTTTTTATTTGGTGGAGTCCTTTCATCCCATCCAGGAACTTAGATGAAGTTTTCACTTATAACCATATATGGCTCTAATGTCCCTTCGAAGCCGCTCTCATGTTAAGGCATCCATGGTTTTAACGAGAGCCGATCATTTATTTATACACAATTATATAAGATCACTTCTAAATAATATGTTAAGACCCATTTTATAAAATTAATTAATGGTCCGGACGAGGGTCGAACCCGTGTCCTACTGCTTGTGTGTCTGACGCATTAGCCACTGAGCCACACAGGCAGTTATTATTATTTAAAAATATTATATTAATAACAACACTAACATATTATGTTCTGTAGTACTTGTTCGATGTTAAATAAATTGATAAAATAAAACTTGTTATTAAAAAAATAATATTTATTGTATATTTATTTATATCAAAGATACTAATGCGCATGCGTATTTATTAATCTCATTATTATATGATAATAGATATTAAAATATAGAGTATGATTCATCATATTATACGTATACCTAATAGCTGATTATATGCAATCTTAATTGTATTCATATTCGTGATTATTATGCATGAATAAAATTGAATGCCATTCCCGTATATTTTGCTATGACTTTTTTTAGGTTGACAATTATTTTGTATATTTGTCATTAATGATTATTTAAAAAAACCAAATATGGAACATTATATTATATATATTAATTAAGTATAATATAAAATTTCAAAATTATATCTATTGTTAAAAAAAGGTATGCCCATTAGGTATATTTTTGATTGTCAGCCGTTCCCGTATATAATGACTATATATATATATATATATATATATATATTTCTAATCATAATACAATTTTGAATATGTTAGATACAATTGGTTTTACATTTTCAATTATTATTATCACAGAGACTTTGCTAAATACTAATAATATAAAATTATGTAATATAAATGAGTATAATTCTATACATACAATCAGAAAAAATGGTAGAGGAGGTGGAGTGTCTATTCATATAATTGATAATATAAAATATGATATAATTGATAACCTGCGTTACTCAAATAATATATGTGAAATTGCAACTATTAAAATAATTAGTAATAATAGTAATATAATTTTAAGTGGTATCTATAGACCTCCTGATGCACTATCATTGGAGTTCATAAATACTATTCAAACAATTTTTGATAATTTTCCTAACAATAATAACATATTTTTTGGTGGAGACTTTAACATTAATCTATTTAATCATAGAAATAATGCATTAATAAAATACTTTATTGATTATATATATTCTTTAAATTGTAGACCATTAATAAATAAGGCTACTCGAATTGAAAATGACGACCATTCAAATTCTGAGAGTCTTATTGATAATATCTACTGTAATTTAGAACCTATTAATAAAGGAATAATTTATTCTGATAGTAGTGATAATTTCCCTATATTTACATCCTTTATTTTAAAGTAGATAAACCAAAGATATATAGACAATCACACATACGTATAATGAATGATGAAACTATATCAGCACTGAAAAAAGATATTTTATTATATAATTAGACATATATTAATAATTCTAGTTTAAATTTGAATGAAGTTGTTTACAAATTCATTAATAGGTTAAATATATTATATAATACAAATTGTCCATTATCAATTAAAAAAAAATCATAAAAATCATAAAATAAATCCTTGGATGACGGATTCATTACTAAAATGCGTATCAAAAATAAATAAATATATAAGCAATTTGTAAGAAATAATTCCCAGGAAAATAAATTATTATACACAAAATATAAAAATATTTTAACAAGTTTTTTAAGATTTATTCAAAAAAGATATTATCATAATAAATGTTCTATTAATATACATAATTCTAAGGGAAATTGGAAATTAATCAAAAATATTATAGATAAATCAAATGATAATAAGAATAACTATGTATGTGAAAATAATGATTCTAGTTTTTCAATTGTGAATAAATTTAATGATATATTTAGTAATGTAGGAAACAATTTTTGCAAAATTAATTATTAAACCTACTATTAATACTAGTATTCATGATACCTTAGAAGATAAGAACAAATATTCATTGTTTATATCTCCAACTACACCTTCAGAAATATATAATATTATCGATAAAAATACTTCAAATATAGTACTGATATTTTTAATATGAATACTTATTATAATATAATAATCTTATTTAATTATATCAATGATGAAATAAGTCCTATTTTATCACTTTTGTTTAATAGATGTATTAATCAGGGATTATTTCTAGATGAATTTAAAAATGCTAAAATAAAACCATTATACAAATACGATTCTAAAAATGATATATTACATTTTAGGCCAATATCTATTTTACCACAAATTTCTAAATATTTTGAAAAAATTATTAAATTTCGTTTAGTTGATTTTTTAAATAAATATTCAATAATATATAAATCACAGTATGGGTTCAGGAAAAACATGTCTAGTGGTTATGCCCTTGCAGATGTAATTGAAACCATAAATGATAATCTTGAAAATTTGAAAAAATGTTCAGTTGTAGGGGAAGGAAGGGTATTGTGGAAAGGGGGTAGTTGTGGAGAATGCAAATAACTTTTTAATTATAACAGATAAGGGAAAATGTTGTATATATATTATTATCAGTATGGCAAGCTCCGTTTTTTTAGATAAAAAAAAAAAAAAAAAATTAATCAATTAAAAAACAGTACTTTTTGTTAAAAAAAACGTAACTTTAAGTTGTTATATCTACGAAAATAATTGAAATATACAGATAATTTTTTATAGTATATTGTAATAATAAATATCATGATCAATATACATTTTAAAAGTTAATTATCATTGATATTTATTTTCATTATATATGCACTTTAAGGCTGCGGTTTTGTAACGCTAAACGCCCGCCTCAGGGGAAAAGTCACGTGATAAACTCCTATCTAAATACATTGCGCAGTTGATTGACAATCGTCCCCGTCGATTTCGAAGTGGAATTGTCACGAGTCATATAGGGGAATTGTAATGTGACAGGGGAATATGATTCATCGCTAGTAAATGCGACAAATTGACCCTAAATCAGTGAACCGAGGCGAACTTTACACAGATAATGATGATTTTTAATTAATAAATGTAAATAATAACACAAATTATAATTTCAAATTAATTAAATAAAAATGATCATTTACGTTAAATTATCATGCAAAACTGCAAACTTAGATTTAACGAAGATTCATATACGTTTAATTTCAATTATGTTTGGACAATACTTTAAACAAATATCATATTATAAAGAATAACACCAGCAAATGTGATAATTTGATCAAAATCTTTTTTAAAAACTCAAATATTATAATTACGACAAATCAATTAATCCAATAAATCGAATATTATAAAAGAAATATTTTGTCTGTTAGTATTATTATATTAATTGTTTTTATGTTTAGATATTTTAACCCGTAATACTTTATTATTATAATAATTAGAAATATAATAATTATAAATTAAAATATTAAAATTATATATTTATTTAATAGTTTAACAATTATATTCGAGCGTGATGAAATATAGCCAGTGTGTATAAATAATTACACCATATATTACTATATTATAATTTAAAAGAGTTATAGATGTAAATATTAAAAAATAGAATCGCGTTAGGGCTCTAAATAACGAAATAATCTATTCTAAATATATCGCTAAATTCACTTTAAAATGTCGTAGGTTTTATAGTTTTGTCACAAGTTTGACTACATTTTATATGTTTATAATTATTATAATAATATATATGATAATTATAATTATTTATAAATAATATAATATATTAGTAATATATATTATATATATATTCTAGAAAGTAGAGTTATATATTTTATATTCATTATTATAATGATTATACTTTCTTCAATTATAATTTAAAATATAAAAAATTATAACTGTCACATTTTCTTATAAATATATGTGTTATCACTGTTAGGTATAATAATTATAAGCATATAAAAGGTATAACAATTTCGCGATCTATTTAAAACAGAATCTTTCATTATTTAGAAGGATATTGAGAATCTCAATAATTTAAATTATTTAATAAATATCTGTTACTATTACTCTGATTTCCGAAATATCATATTATATTAAATATATAGGGGAAATAAGGGTAATTTGGCCGATGTTTGTATGTGTGTTACTAGAAGTGCTCTAAATCAAAATATACATATTTTTAAATAACCATCATATACTATATAACTAATATTATATTAATTTACGATATGTATATTTTAATAATTTATATTTTTGTATATTTTGTGAATATAATAGATTTTAATAAGCTGTATAAATATGGATAAAAAACAGAAAAATCGGGTAATTTGGCCGATAGTTCAAGTTTACTCAATAGGTGAAATATATGTTTTCAAATATATAAATTAAATTTCTTGTATACAATGATGAATAATTCGGCGCGCACATAATACCACCGCCACAGTAGATTATAGTTTTAATATTATTGGAAAATTATATTACGTATTTATTGAACTTATATTATTCAACATATTACGCACTTTATTATATTTTATTAAACATATTATACTGTCAAATATGTCTAAGAATATTATATACAAGAAGTCCATCTACAGGTTATAAATCAAATAATTAAAAAACCATAATAATTTCAATTAATAATTTATAATAAGTTTAATTTTAATTAATTAAATAATTTTTATATTAATATAATACATTATATATAAGTATAATTATTATTATATATTAGTGTCTGACTCTAATATATAGTAATATATAAAAAAAAGTATATAATCTATAGAATCTATAATAGATTATATACTTTTTTAATATAACAGATAACAGTGTATGATATAACTTAATGGGAAATACTTATGGTTAATTATTAACTTAATATGTATATATTTCTATATATATATATAGATTAACTTTAGATATTTACTTTTAGATATACATGTATAATTAAAATATAATATGTAAACCTGCATTAATATTGTGTGAATACAAATGAATATTATAATCATAATGATTAGTTAACTAATATATATATATATATCATTATTAAAAATAATTTTTAAATTATTGAATGCATTTTAAATATTTAATTTCATTTAATTACAATTAAGTTAATTTCAAGTTTTTAAAATGTATATTGTAAATAATAAAGTTAATGAATAAAAATGTTTATGGTATGTTATATATGTAATTAAAAAATATTTATTATAAAATTGAATCATGCTATAATCATATTATTTATATAATAGATAGGTACTTTTTAAAGTATAGTATACATTTAAAATAATTCATTAATTTATTGACATTATATTTCTATTATAAGTCTAGATTAATAATTAAATAGTATTTATTATTATTGAATTAGAATCACATTAATACATAATATAATATATTACATTATTGGTTACATTTTAAGAAGTTTCAGTACATTAAAGTACATTCATTACATTAAATTTATATTTATTAATATATTTAATTAAAACATGTTTATAATAAAATTGAATCATGATATAATCATATTACTTATATTATATATATATAAGTTATATAACATATATGCCCACTACATCCATTTCGACTGGACCATACAGTAATCAGTACTCCGCATGTAGGAGCATATGTTAATAATTGTATATCATTTGTATGTAATTATTGAATGTATTTATTGAAGTATATGTTAATTTATATTAATATTGTATATAAATAATATAAAATATTATAAAAGTTATATTTAAATTATATGATACATTTTAAATAATTCATTAATTCTATTGATATTATATTTCTTTTAAGTTTAATAATTACATATTATTTTACATTTTAAATAATTCATTAATTCTATTGATAATATAATTCTTTTAAGTTTAATAATTACATATTATTTTACATTTTAAATAATTCATTAATTCTGTTGATATTATATTTCTTTTAATTAAGATTAATAATTACATATTATTTTACATAATTGAATTTGAATCTTGATAATAAATAATATAATATAATAACTTATATTAATATATAATGCGTTTTAAATATTTCATTATGATTCTTTTAAATTAAAGATTAATTTATATACTTGAAATACAATTATATTTGAATAATAATTAATTTCATAAATAATATCATAAATAATATCATAAATTATTGGATACATTTTATTAATTTATTAATTTATTTTTATTTTTATTAAGACTAGATTAATAATTAATAATTAAATACTATTTTATATCATTAATTTAGAATCATTAATAAATAATATAATATAATATAATAATGTATTGAATGCATTTTAACACTATGTTAAATATGTTTAATTCAGTACATTAACATTATATTTTTTAAGTTTAGATATATGATTAAAAAATGTTTATGATTAAATTGAATCATGATATCATCATATTACTTATATAACAGATTACACCCATATAACAGACACTACACCCATTCATCTGTCGAATGTATCATGCAGTATCGATAACGCAGCATGTGGGAACATTGGTTAATAATTTTACCTGTCATTATTGAATGTATTTATTGATGTATATGTTACTTTAAATCAATATTGTATATAAATAATATAAAATATAAAATATAAAAAGTTATTTTTAAATAATTCATTTATTTCACTAATATATTATACTTCTTTTTAATTAATTTTATTTCTACTAAGTCTAGATTAATAATTACATATTATTTTATATAATTGAATTATAATCATATTAATACATAATATAATATATTATATTATTGGTTAATAAGTTTCAGTACATTAAAGTACATTCATTACATTACAGTTATATTTCTTATTATATATAATTAAAAAAATTGTATGATTAAATTGAATCATGATATAATCATATTACTTATATAACAGATACGACCACTACACTATCCCAGTGTCGACTGGACCATGCAGTAAGCAATACTCCGCATGTGGGAGAATAGGTTAATAATATAATCTTATTTGTATGTCATTATTAAATGTATTTATTGATATATATATATATATATATATATATATATATATATATATATATAATGTGTTGATATGTTGATATATATTGATGTATATATTAATTGAAATCAATAGTGTATATAAATAATATAAAATATATACAAATATTGTATACATTTTAAATAATTCAGTTATTTCACTAATATATTATATTATTTTTTTAATTTATTTTTATATCCATTAAGTCTAGATTAATAATTAAATATATTTTAAATAATTTTTTAGAATCATATTAATAAATAATATAATATAATAATTTATTAAATGCATTTTAACAATAAATTAAATATGTTTCATTCAGTACATTATATCATTTAACATTATATTTTTTAAGTTTTGATATATATTATTAAAAAATGTGTATGATAAAAGTGAATCATGATATAATCATATTACTTATATAACAGATAGACACACTACACCCAACTCATCTGTCGACTGTACCATGCAGTACCGATAACGCAGCATGTTGGAATATTGGTTAATAATATTATCTCATTTGTATGTCATTATTGAATGTATTTATTGATTAACAGATAATGTTTATAGTATGATATCATTTATATGTTATTATTGAATGTATTTATTGATATATATATATATATATATATATATATAATGTGTTGATATGTTGATATATATTGATGTATATATTAATTGAAATCAATATTGTATATAAATAATATAAAATATATACAAATATTGTATACATTTTAAATAATTCAGTTATTTCACTAATATATTATACTTATTTTTTTATATCCATTAAGTCTAGATTAATAATTAAATATATTTTATATAATTGATTAGAATCATATTAATAAATAATATAATATAATAATTTATTAAATGCATTTTAACAATAAGTTAAATATGTTTCATTCAGTACATTATATCATTTAACATTATATTTTTTAAGTTTTGATATATATTATTAAAAAATGTGTATGATAAAAGTGAATCATGATATAATCATATTACTTATATAACAATTACGACCACTACAACCATCTCAGTGTCGACTGGACCATGCAGTAAGCAATGCACCGCATGTGGGAGCATAGGTTAATAATATGATCTCATTTGTATGTCATTATTAAATGTATGTATTGATATCAATGTATTGATATATATATATATATATATATATATATATATGTTGATATGTTCATGTATACATATACTATATATAGTGATGTATATGTTAATTGAAATCAATATTGTATATAAATAATATAAAATATATAAGTATTTTTAAATAATTCATTTATTTCACTAATATATTATACTTATTTTTTAATTTATTTTTATTTCTATTAAGTCTAGATTAATAATTAAATATTATTTTATATAATTGATTAGAATCATATTAATAAATAATATAAAATAATAATTTATTAAATGCATTATATCAATATGTTAAATATGTTTCATTCGTTACATTACAGTTATTTTTCTTAATATATATATATCTAAAAAATGTTTATGATTTAATTGAATCATGATATAATAATATTACTTATATAATATATAGGACCACTACATCTTTCCAGTGTCGACTGTACCATTCAGTAAGCAATACTTCGCATTTGGGAGCATAGGTTAATAATGTTATCTCATTTGTATGTAATTATTTAATAAATTTATTGATATATATGTATATGATAGTATATGTTAATTGAAATCAATATTGTATATATATAATATAATATATTATAAAAAGTTATTTTTGTATTATTGGATATATTTTATAATATACATAATAGTATACATAATATAACAAAACCCATATTCAAAAATAGAATTTGTATTTGTAAAATATATATTTTTACCTCTTATGTAATAGATATGAATGTTCTTTCTTTTTTAAATAACAAAAAAATAGTTTTCAATACATATTTTTTTAGAAACATTATATATAAAAAAATACAGAAATAATTCGATCCTTATCTCTACACATATAAATTCAACAAAATTGCAGTACAAAAATACATATCGCACTTACCACCACCTACTTTACTATAACTACATAATATTTAGATCTTTGCCGGTAATTCATATACTCCGCATGTTTTATTTTGTTCATTTTATATTACTATTTAATCGTATTTAATAGGTATTATCATAATTAACTATCTACTAACTATATTTTATATACATATATATATATATATATATATATATATATATATATATATATATATATATATATGTATATTATTCAAACTATCCTTAACTATATAATATATATATTTATCAATATTTTTTAAATTATATAGAATTGGATATATGCAATCCAGTTTATTTGAGTAGTTTCAATGCGGTATGATGTACCGATTAGTACCGTTAGTAATATATATATATATATATATATACAACTTTTAAATACATTACTCATTTTTTCAATTATATAGTTTATGACTACGAAAAAACTATATGTTGAAATAAACTACTGGACTCATATATTACAACAGGGATATACCATGTCCTGGATACTAGATACGATGTTTTTATTATATTATATTAAACTGTTCATACCCTTTAAAAATAGACCATATATATTATTTAAAGTTTACACATGGTCTCAAATTAATTTACTCTCATTTGTGGTATACAATAACCATAGAAAGCCTACTTAACTAACCCTTATACATACATACTATTAGCATATGGCAATAAACCCATTACAACCTACGGAATAACAATAATATGTTGCAATTATAATGGCATATTATAAGATATAAACTTCACTATAGTCGAATCCACACAACCCCTTAGAATAGGACTAATAGACACATCTGCAGAAGGCTACGCCACATAAAAATGTTATGCACAATCGATACAATCTCATTATTATACAAGTGTATGCAAAGCAAGAATACCAATATGCAAACCTGCTATCATATGTTGTATTTGTTAGCACTATATGGCGCTGTCACCAATATTATATAATATGTGCTTGTTAATAATATATTTATGATTTAGATAATATATTATAATAGATAAGTACTGACTGTATGTTTAGAAGTTACTTGTTTCATTGTTGATTTCATGTATTCATAAAATACTCAAGATACCAACAATGGAAGTCAGAAATACATATGATAATTAGCTTAAGCTATGTATTATATGTATTATAGAATTACATATCGGTTATATTTAAAACATAAATTTAATAATAATAATATTTTTAATAAAAAATACAATGTTTCAGTGTTCAAAAATGAGTAATCATTATAACATTATTTCAAATTTTATTATTTTAATTATAAATGTAATTATTTTTATAATTATTGTTTAAGATGACACATAAATGAAATTATGATGATTTTAAAAAAACCATAGATACCTAAATAATATATGATTTTAAAATAGTAACTTTAATTATTAATTTAATTTAATTTAATTTATTTTAAGATTCTTTGTTCCAGAGTAATCAAGCGTCTAAAGAAAAAACAAAAAACAAAATAACGGAACATAAACGAAAACGAATTAAATACATAATATTAACTTAAATATAAATTAAAATAAGAATTTATAATTAATTTACACTAGTACTAAATTAAATCAAAATATTAAAATAAAGAAAAGGTAATATAGTATATTTTTTCATTGTTAAATTGAATATTAAAATTACCAAGAATAATCGCATTAACCGATGCTATAGATTCTAAAATAGAGGAGAGGTTATTTAAGAAACTCCGTAAGCTAGATGAAGGTGGACGGTAAATAAGTATAATTACAATGGTAAATATTGAACGAAACTGCATATTACAGATAATAATTTCACGAATATGACGAAATAAGCTAAAGTTCCGATGAGAATAACATATCTAGGCATCGATCACGATGTGATATATATGTATTGGCAAACAATAATTTAAAACCATCAGGGGTTAGTTGGGAAGCTAGAGTAGAATCATAATTAGTTAGTAAGGTATCAGTAATAGCAGATATTGAACAATTAGAATAAATAATTATTTGAGTAATCAAATCAACTTTATTTCATACTGATCTAGCATTGAGGAGTTTGAAAGAATACTTTTTGGGAAGTGCGTAGGTCAATCAACAGTTGTATCTTTTTTACGTAATTCAATGAAGAAATAATATGATAGGGAGCATTTCTCAAACTATAAAGTACTATGATTATAAGGATCAGCTGCCCAGTCAACATGATCATCATTGGTATTAGAACGAAGTTAGTATATATATATATATATATATATATATATATTAGTCTTACATTGTTATAATTATTTTTTTTGTTATTGTTATTGTTATTTGGTGGAGTCCTTTCATTCAGGAACTTATACGAAGTTTTCTCTTATAACCATATGGCTCTAATGCCCCTTCGAAGCCTCTCTCATGTTAATGCATCCATGGTTTTAACGAGAGCCGATCATTTATATATATATATATATATACAATTATATAAGATCACTTCTAAATATTATTGTAAGACCTATTTT
Organism: Osedax fenrisi; assembly: GCA_964019155.1. Taxonomy (NCBI): domain Eukaryota; kingdom Metazoa; phylum Annelida; class Polychaeta; order Sabellida; family Siboglinidae; genus Osedax; species Osedax fenrisi. Next base: position 86,307,664 of record OZ025239.1, on the reverse strand, counting down.
AATGGTCAGGATGAGGCTTGAACCCGTATTCTACTGCGTGTGTGTCTGACGCCTAAGACAACCGAGCCAATAGATCAAACTTAGAAATAAATAATAAATTAGCCTCATTATTTCTAGATCTAAAAAAATCATTCGATCCTGTAGATCATAATATTATATTAAACAAATTAAAATATTATGGTTAGGGGCTGTACTAATCGTTTAATTGAAAGCTATCTTCAATATCGAATGTTGTCAATTAAAATAGATAACGAACTTTCTGGAAGAAGTATCATCAATGTTGGGGTACCTCAGTGATCCATTTTGGGTCCCTTAATTTTATTTTATATATAAATGATATTCATATGACCTTAGATAATTTAAATATACATTTTAATATTATAATTTTTCTGACTATACATCGGTTAGCATTAGTAAACCAAGTAATAAGACTCTATGTAAAAGTTTAAATTTATTTATTTTAAATTTACATGAATGGTTCACTAATAATATATTAATATTAAATATTGATAAAACAAAAGTTCTACCTTATAAAAATGCTCATATTATTAATAGTATATCAATTAATTCAACTGAAATATGCTTAGTATCAAGTTATACTTTTCTTTGAGTTATTTTAGATAATAATTTAAATTTTAAAGAACATATAAGACAAATATAATTGAAGTTATCACATGTTATTTATATATTAAGAAAACTGAGCTACTTACTAATATATATTTTAAAGCTACTTTACAATTCTTTGTTTTTGCATTATATCATGTATTGTTTAGAAATTTATTAAATAATTTTAATAATAACTGTTGTAATATTATACCGTTTACTATACATACTGGTTTACCCTATGTTTGGTAAACAATAACAGGAAGTCACATGACTTCCGCCTTTTCGAATACATTATCTAAACAATATGACGTATTATTTATTCTAGTTTATATCCGTAATTATATAAGTAAATATATCTATTAGCATATTACTACAAAAACATTCAATGTATTTCAACTCTACAAAAAAGGCTGTTCGAATTGTAAATAAACTACCTTTAAAATTGTCAATAATATTTTTATTTTGACTAATACTAATAATTTATTTTCATGTTCTAATATATTAAAATTTATATATTTAATAACTTATAAAAATATGTTATTCATGCACGATTTACATTTAAAGAAATGGCCAAGCATAATATCATTATTATTTCCTAGATATTTATACAATTTATACACAAAATATTTTCATAATTTCAAATTATCTTATACCAAGTCATCATCATAAATCATTATCATTTAAAGGCCCTAAATCATAGAATATGTTTTGTCTAAATAAATTATTATTTACATAAATTTATATAAAAAACATTAACTAAATATTTAAAAACATCTTTTATCAAAATATGAAAATCAATTCAACAATTCTATGAATATCTAATTTTATTATTTTTTACGGGTATTAAACCTTCATCTTGTTTGTTTTAGTTTTTATTTTTTTTCATTTGTATTTGTTTAGCTATTTAATTATTTTATAGTTTGGCATTATGAATTCAACTAGTTTCTGTGATTTTGTATATAACTTTACATATTTTATTTTTAAACTTGTCTTATTGATACATATTTTTTATTTTTTACATAATTTATTTTTAACTTGACTTATTGATACATATTTTTATTCTTTGCATCTTAATTATTTACATTTATATATTTTTACTCATGAGAATCTAACTTATCTTAAATATGATGATTGGGGAAGTTCTTGCAAAAAACAAATACATTTTTTATTAAATTCTCCATAATTTCATATTTGACAACATGAAATAATAAATCTGTTTTATTTATTATTGATTTATATATACAATATTATTTAGTATATACTATACTATATACATAATAAATAATGTACACTGTATATAATATATACACCATAGCATATATAGATGCTATAGTGGCTAAATATAAATATTATATTTAGCATATAAATATATATATATATATATTCTATAGTGTCAAATATTTATTTAAAATGTATTTTTAGACAAATATAGTTTTAAAAGGTTTATTAATTAATATTTTAATATATTAGTACATAGTATAAATCATTTCAACTTAATCTAATGATATTCCTTCATGAATATTCAGAATATACGTATTCATTTTTAAATTGTTATTTATGTTATTAATTTGTAATGGATAATAAATCAAGGATACGGTGACAATTATTCTATTTTAAATATATAATCATATGAAATAACTCCACAAAAAAAATAATAATATATATATATATAGACTTGTATGTAATATATTACATATTCACAAATAAAAATAATAGGCATTATAAACATTATTAGAACAGGATTATTAATACAATAGGTGTTATAAAACTATATTTCCATTTTAAGGGACATGAACCAAATTCAATTGATTTGTTAAATATGATAGATAATGGTAATGATAAGTCATATGAGAATTTTTGTAGAATATAAGATGGTATTTCATCTGGCGGAATTGTACATGAATTAGAAAGTTTACATAAGCATATTATTATTATTAGTATTATTATTATTATTAATAATTATTATTATTATTATTATTATTATTATTATTATTATTATTATTATTATTATTATTATTATTATTATTATTATTATTATTATTATTATTATTATTATTATTATTATTATTATTATTATTATTATTATTATTATTATTATTATTATTATTATTATTATTATTATTATTATTATTATTATTATTATTATTATTATTATTATTATTATTATTATTATTATTATTATTATTATTATTATTATTATTATTATTATTATTATTATTATTATTATTATTATTATTATTATTATTATTATTATTATTATTATTATTAGTATCATTATTATTATTGTTATTATTATTTTTATTTTTATTTTTATTTTTATTTTTTTTAAATCAGAATAAAATATCTTATAAATCATAAGAAGAAAACGAAATCAAAAAAAGGAAAGTAATTCAACAACAAGAAACGTTCTGGTGATTGTAGGCAGTTCTGGTGATGGTTATTCGGGCGAAAGCCTTACAAAGATATTGATCTTAATCTGAAGTCCTTTAGATGGAATAATAATATAAATAATTATATATTTCATACGAAAAAAAATTTAAAATTTAAAACTTCTAATAAATATTTATTATTATTATTATTATTATTATTTTATAGAAATATCGTAAATTTTCGACCACCATAAAGAGATATTAAGCTTAGATTAACATGTAGTGGAGGGTGGGGTTGTATGACCATGTTTTTGTATAAAGTGCTATCATGGTGGTAATAATAAATGTTTTTTCATTATTTAAATTGTATTGCATAATATATGATATTAGTTAACTAATATATCACTTTTAGATATAAGGAATACTTATAAGATTTCATAATTACAATTAATAAAAAAAAATAAAAAAGTTTATTCAACCACAAAGGCGGGGTTGAATGAACATACCATGTTTTACTTCTTTAATTGCTCTTGTCATCAGAGTTTTATCATGTATTCTATCAGTTTGTTGACTATAGTTTCTGATTTTTGATTCCTAGAAATAATATTTAAATAAGTATTATGAAATTAGTAATTGACCCTTATTAAAATTAAATTAATTAATTATATTGATATATAATTAATTATATTATTTTTATTTAATCATTACTTATTTATATTCGGATCATTGATATATATATATATTATAATATTATAATAATATTAATATTATAGTATTATAATATTATATTATAAATAATAACATATGATATTTGTTTGATTGAATAATGTTCATATAACCCCATTTTTAGTGGTTCACTCAACCCCATATCGTGTTATTATATTATTATTATATTATTATATTTAAGAATGTTATTTTATTATATTATTTTTACGGATGATCGTTAAATCATCCGGGAATCCACACCTGTAAACTGTTCGACAAACAGTAAAACACATTGTAGAATGCTATATTAATCTTTGTGTATAAATAAATACTATTACTACTACTACTACTACTACTACTACTACTACTACATATACAATTTTATTATTAATTAATAACATTTAAATATATTATTTAAAATTTTAAATATATTTTTATATTAATATTAAGTTAATTATATATTAAAATCATATATATATAATATGAAAATAATCAAATAATTATTATATAAGTTATAACATATATTACCTTGTCTGGAATTTTTACTTTTGAACGTACTTTAGTTAAAAATGTGATTAAAATGTTACTATTTTTATTTTTTTATTAAAAATGATACTTCCGCAACTGATTATTGTACAGATTGTATTAATTATAGATGACGATACTAGTTCATTTAATCAAATTTCTGCTGTAGAAAACAATTGTTATCTCCAGTGGATCATGCAAGACAACTGTTCATACAACCCCACTCTCCCCTATACCTATAGGTATATCAATATGTGATTTTAAAGCTATTACACTTTAATAAATGAGTTTTACTCCTCAATTTTCTTTCGGAAGTTTACTTCATTTTGAAATGTCTGCATATATCCAACCTAATAGTGTTATACTGTATATATATATATATATATATATATATATATATATATATATATATATATATATATATATGAATATCTTTATCATTACATAATAATTAAATAATAACAAAATCTTACATTATATTATTTCAAATTCCAGTTAGATGAAACATAATTAGTGTATATATTTTTTTTAAGATAGATAGAAAGATAGTTAGATAATATTTTATTGAATAGATTCAAAACGATGGATAACAATAAATAATAATGACAGAAATATATAAATAATAATTAGCAAATATAAATAAATTGTGATTTACACACACCGAAAGTAAATAAAATAATAATAAAGCAATATTTGGGATATTGATCAAACGTGCTATTTAAATAATTAAACACATAATCAAATAATGAGAGTGGATGGCAATAAACTGATTGGACGATAATTTGATGGTAATGAATGATCAACTTTTTTAAATATTGGAATAATATTAGCTAACTTCCATATAGTAGGGCATTGACCTTCATCTAGAATACGTTGAAAAACAATAAATAATGGATAAGAAATTTCATAAGATAATAACTTAAGCATTTGGGTAACTTAATACCTTTGGGTAAACCATCAGGTGATGAATTAAATTGAGTGGGTAATTTACAAAGAAATGTCCTTACTATTTCCTGAGATATAGGAAAATCATTAATCCTAGAATCTTTCATTATTGAGGGATCATAAGAATTATGTGACTTGAGAAAAACAGATGAAAATTGGTCAGAAAGACAATCTTCTTTATCAAAGTCATTAGTATAAATGATATTATGATCGACTCGATTTCTAAGTAAAAATTAAGATTTACATAATGAGTTTAAGAATTACATAATAAGTATTATCATAACTATTATTTTAAATATTACTTATTATATTTATCATAATATTAAAATATATTATCATAATTATAATAATACTTAATAATATTGATTTTATGTATTATAATTATTTTTTTATAATTATTATAAATGTTATCAATAATTAGGTATTATAATAATGATGTATTATTAATATACATAAATTGATATATATATATATATATATATGTATATATATATATATATAATAGTATATTTTTTATTTTTTATTTATAATTATTAAAACCCAGAAACACAAATTAAAAACACCCAAAAAAACACTACAATTATCAAAAATGTTTATCATAAAAATCCCATATCTCTCAAAATTAATAACCTTTCATGGAGAACTTTTTCATCAACAAATAACGCAGACATATATCCTCAGACTTATTGATCTATTCCACATATAATATTATATAGATTATTGACAATATTTATATTGCTGTTATTAATTTATTATTATTAATCTATTTATATAAATATATATATATATATATATATATATATATATATATATATTTATATTTAATGTATAAGATTACCTGACTAAATATAGTTATCTCAACATCCAAGTTGAACTCATGGCTTCAAAAGATGATAATGAAAATCCATTATGGATTTCCAAGCATGGCTGAACTCGAACACACAAGGTTGTTCTCATACTATTCACTATCAAACATTAAGCATACTGTATATTCTGTATGTATTCTAATACTGAACTACTTCTCTTATTTACTTCTTGCTTTGCGATATAATAAATCGATATAAGGATATAATTATACTAATAAACAATAATAATAATACTACATTTATACGTATAATCATAACATGTGGCAATATCAATATAATACAGGCTATGACTAACGAATTAGGACACTCTCTGGGTATACACTCTCATAGGAGGGTCGCCGTTGTGTATTACAAGGTCTACACACCGTACTTCGCCTTCGATATCGATGACGTCAGAGGAATTCAATCCATGTACGGTTAGTCGGTATATATCACATAATGTTTCATATATTATATATAATAATTATTATTTATATTTATAATTAAAAGGAAAGAATATACTAATAACAGTCTATAGTGACATGTATACTACCATTTCTACACAGAACTCCGTTACTATTACTTACATCGTAACACCCATATAGGTAGATGTGGTGTTTACCCAGACTACACCCCCAGAACCACAACCACCGAGGCACTGAACAATCATATAGGTGATATCTGCACAAACCCTTTACGGACGTATACAAAAGCCAGTAGAGAGGCCCATACGTTAGATGGGTGTCGACATCCGTGATATAGATGCAGTCGTCAACTGCAACAAACGAACATAATTTATTAAGGTTATTACAAAAGAGTAAATCACTTGAAGGTCACCAAGTTCAGATATAATCATATTATATTACTGACTACAGACTACAATCTGAATATATATATACATATATATATATATATATATATATATATATATATATAGTGAAATACGCTTATAGTAAACGTCACTTATAGTAAATACCTGTTATAGTAAACATTTTAAAATAATGTGTTGCATTTCAACCTTTTTATATGTGAGTTTCATTGGTTATTAGAAACATCGCTTATAGCGCTTAATAATCGGTTATAATAAACCATATTTTCTCATAATTTGGATTTGTCATCGCTTATAATAAATATATTGGCTAAAATGTACTAAATGTATAAATACATTAATCATGTATAACGAATGCTATGAATGTAATTATTCGTATTCGTGACTGCATTATTTACTCATGGACCATGAGTCATGGTTGAATTAAAAAATAGAATATATATTTAAATATTGATTATTATGGACCTCCCATTTCACTGTATATATACATATATATATATATATATATATATATATATATATATATATATATTTATATATATATATATATATATATATATATACAGTGAAAATACTTATAGTAAATATGCAGGGAAATCGAAAATTGTTTACTATAAGCGGGGTTTACTATAAGTAGAGCAAGCTAAATATATGTTATATATATAATATATTCTAGTATCATAGGCTAATGTATGTTATTATATGAAATTAATGTTATGTATTGATATATATTGTAATAAAGACAGGTGTAATGATATTAATGAATTAGTTATAAATTATTTATTTATAATTAATTAATTATTATTAAATTAAATTATTAAATTATCAATATTATATATCCTTCAATACTTATATAATGCACACCCTCTTATGGATGTCAATACTATTTAAGATACGTCCACAATGGGAGGTCCATAATAATCAATAAGTAAATATATATTCTATTTTTTAATTCAACCATGACTCATGGTCCATGAGTAAATAATGCAGTCACGAATACGAATAATTACATTCATAGCATTCGTCATATATATATATATATATATATATATATATATATATATGTGTATATATACAGTGAATTTAATCTTACTTATAACTACATATTAAAATGTCTGAGATATAAACTATTTTTATATTTATTTATTTATTTATGCACAAAACCTAAATAGAATTCGTAAAAAGTCTGAAAAAAGCAAGAGTTCGAATTCACGGATGTTGACTATATATATATATATATATATATATATATATATATATATATTATAGATGACATATTAATTCATATAATTGATATGTCTTATAAATAAGTTACTTTTTGAAATATACGTTAAAATCTGATATCACCTATAACTGTAAATCATTTAAACCAGGGGACAAAAGTATACGCCGTGAAAAATAAAGCCCCTGTAGCCGGATTTCTCAAGATTTTGGATCAGATGCAGGCGTTCCATCGGGTGTTACGGCGGCCTTTACCAAGTAAGGGCAGCTTTACTTCGTGGTCAAGGAAAAGTACTACCGAGTGTCCTTGAACAATAGAGGATATGCGTCCAGAGCCGTCAAGGTGTCGTGTCCTTTCAAGAACTGTTCTACCCAAGTTGAGGCGGCTTTTATTTTGTATTGTATATTCACGCATCAATGCCTACCGATATTGATACAGCTTATATAATACGTATATGATATATATATATATATATATATATATATATATATATACTATGGGTGCTGCAGCAGGGAGCGGAGGGGGATAAGTCCCCCCACTTTAAAATTTAGGAGGACCTCCTATATATTGGTCCCCCACACTTTTACCACAACATTTATTTTGATTGGTTGGTCCCCCATTTACATACAAAATCGTTCCAGCGCCCCCAATACACACATATACATATATATATATAGGCATACACATATATATATAAACATATACATACATACACACACAAACACACACATACACACAAATATATATATATATATATATATATATATATATATGTATTATATTTATATATCACAAGTATAATAATACATAATATAATAATATACAAAAGTTCATATAAATATATCATGTTATAAATATTATCATACATTGTATACAATATATGATCCATACAATGTGTATACATTGATATGTGAATAATATTCACTGAATATAAAATATAATATATTATATTTTATTATATATTTATTTTAATATATATATATATATATATTTATAACTTTCTAGCGTCGAGCGTCGCCGCCCGCCTCATTTGCTGGTAATATTTTGAAAACAGTTCCCAACTCTATGTATTTAGTGTATCATACTTTATGTATCTAGTGTATTTCATTTTAAACCAACGAGTCTATACATTTTATATAATACATAATTTATATATCAATTTATGAAATATGCTTTTCATATTATAATAATGGTACCATTGAATAAATTATTGAAAATAATTATTCTTACAAAACTCGACTCTATCGACGTACGCCATTTTTACGTATATAATAATTATATATATAGGCATATATATATATAACCTACCTATATTTAATATAAATATCAATGTAGTAACTAGGTACATAAATTATGTATATGTTATTTACTTAGTATAATGGTATCTATCACTAGTTAATAGTACTATCATAATAGGTTTGTTAATGTATATTATTTTAAATATAATTTATTTTTAAATATATTTATAATATTTACAATTTTACATAGTAAATATACACCAAACTAAATATATTAGTAATTAATAATTATTTTAAAATATATAATTATTATAAATATATCTTATTTGAAATATATGTTATAATATAATATATATTCAATATAAAATTCATTTTTATATTCAATATTATATTGTAAATATTTTAAAATAACAAACCACTTAAATTACATTCTCCTGCTATCGTATCCATAGCTGCCGTTATTTTTGTGTGTACGATTTGTATCTCTATATTTACTTATTATGTTATTTAATAATGTATCCATGATGTAAATAAAATAAAATGTATATAATAATTTAAAATAAAAAATAAAAATTTATAAATAATAAATGATGTCAAAGTTTATTCAGGTATAAAATATCCGGATGGTTATCATTACCATCAGAAATTCACAAATAAATTCAACATATTGAATATCATTTCCGATGGAATTTCCACCGGAAAGTGAGTTATTCACACCTATTTCCATCCGAAATTTCTTCTATACACATTTCTAGCCGACATTTTTGGTGTGAACGCACCTTTATTGAAATATGATTAATTTGTTTAATAGTTATAATTATCTTATAGATATTTTTAATTTACACATATTTATAATAATATACTATTTGTATTAACAATTTCTCTATATTACAATTGTATAAGGTTGCATATTTATACTAATATATATGTTAATACATTATAATATTATACAATTATTTTATTATTTAATGTAATGGATTTAAATATGATGATAACTTATGTATATTCACGAACAATGTTTTATTTTGTGTATTAATTTATTAATATATATATATATATATATATATATATACATGTATCTTCTATTTTATTGTTTCATTTACTAATTATATTACAACAAATGCTAATATATGAATCATTATTATTATATTATTACTTTTACTAATATTTTAATATGTAGGTACATGAACATATTGGAGGTATGGCCAAATAAATCCTATCCTTTCACTGATCCTGCATATACGTATGATATACATAGTATGTCCATAGTATGACTAATTTCATTCATCCATTCATATCTGATGATCCTGAAACTAATACTAAATTATGATTTTTTCAATACATTTTTTTAATTGTTTACCAAAAATATTCTAATATAACATTTTATTTTAATTGTAATCCATAATAGCTATATTTTATATCAATGTATATATGAGTATAATAATTAGAATAAAATATTCAATGTGTTCAGATTTATTTAAGTTTAATTAAAAACTAAACAAATATTGTAGTTTTCCCAATATAAATATGTATGCTTATTATTATATGATTACCTGATTATACAAGTAACGAAATCATATTATATTAGTGTATTATATTGTAGATTTCCTATAAGTACATAAGTTATATCTGATATTATATATGTTTAAAACATTACGTAAATTACATTAATAGAGTAAACGTATTCAATAAAATACAAGAATTCGAGACTTAAATATTATTAAAAACATGAGCTAATTACTTTGTAGAATAAAGCGTTAAAGAGTTACGTTAATTGAGCTGTAATAGCTGTAATAACACATATTGGTACACTCTAAATAGCGAGAAAATAAATGAGTACGAATAGTTGATTTTATTAAGAAAAAAGAACAACATAATTATTATAATTATAACACATGATCAAATATGGAATTTACATTATATAAGAAGTTCAGAATAAAAAATGTCTACCATTGGCGATTTAATTGATAAATATATAAAATAGATACTCATGTATTTATTTTTAATTATATTTTATAAATAATATATATATATATATATATATATTTATTGAGGTGTATATCAATATAGTATAATATATGTTTAATAATGAACCATCTTAATTGATGGTATCAATAAAATAATTACACCTGAAAAAGAAGATTCTCGAAAATTAAATTTATTAATAATTTACTATGAAATTATCAGACACAATAAATTCATTCAAGACTGTAAAATTATCTTTAGAATCAAAGCTACGTAATGAAATTGATACTACAGTATTCATGAATGCATGATACTCATTTTGTAGAGTGGACATCGAGAACAATAAATATGTAATTATACTGTAGGTACCAATCATTTTAATTTATAATTAATTAATTTATAACTTATAAAATATTATATTGCAGTGATGTTAAGGGGCAGCATACTATTTTTTATATCCACAGCGTGAATGAGATCCCCATATATATATATTATTATTTTTTATTATTATAATATTTGGTTTTAACAACCGGGTAATTGTAGAATCAGAACTTATCGAGACAATTACCCTTTATTATTTTGATAAGTCCTAAAAAGTACAATTATAATTGGAATAATAAATTCCTGAAAAATAGAATAAACTATATATAACATAATGTTATATCTAAGTTGACTTCCTGTTTACACTAAATCCAATTATGAATAAGATCAAATAATTGTACTTATGAAGGACTTGACAAAATTATAAAAAATCATCATGTAATATATAAAAATAAACAAAATAAACATTAAGAAAACTAAAACGACTAAAAAAACTAAAAACAGACAAGAAAGGTTAAGAAGAGTAAATATATGAAAATTTAATATAAAGAATAATAAATATATGTTTGGCAAATATTCAAAAATAAATTTATAAATTATCTACACAAAGTAAAAAATATTTAGATTATTTTCATAAGACGAAGAGTAGTTATAGTATAAAATATGGATAAAAAAAGAAATTAATGTAAAAGTCTGAGTAAAGATAAAATTTATTAAAAATATTATATAATATTATATAAAAGCATAATTATAGAATAAAATATGGATAAAAAGGAGAAAACAATGTAATATTTGAGTAAAGATAAAATTTATTAAAAATAGTAAACTTATTAAAAATAAAAAAATTTTAAAATATAATTTGAAGTAGAAAAATAATAGTAGATTAAAAAATCACAAGGTTAAAAAATAATTAAAAATATTATTACTGAAAAGGGAAATAGATACTAATTTTCTTTTATCAATATTTAATTCATTCCAAAGTCTTGGTCCATATGACATTAAAGAATTATTCATATAGTTATATTTATTATAATGTTGAATGAAATCAAAAGTACTTCTTGTATTATTTTTTTTTTAGTTATTCTTTTATAATGTTTATAAATACTTGGACTACAAGTTTTATAATATATTCTATGCATAAATATTAGTGTTTTATATTTACACAAATCAAAGATATTTAATAACTTATGATCAATAAATAATTTTTTTGAACTAAAATCTATAGGTTTAGAAAAAACTAATTTTAATACTTTTTTTTGTATAACATGAATACAGTCTATATTAGATTTATATGTATAAATTATATATATATATATATATATATATATATTATTCGTATCTTAAAAGGTACATCTTACATACTAAACATATAAATATATATGCAAAACCTACATTTTGTAAAACTCCGACTTTAAAGAATTTAAATATATGATCACATATAATTATAATACCTCATTTATATATATATATATATATACACATGAAATCATACATGACATCATATTATACGTTTCAAAACACCAAGAGCATGACAAGAACCTCACATCAATAATTGAAAGAGAAACATCCTATGGGCTTGTACAGCATCTCAAAGAAATGTATATCATTCTTTGGTCAGATATGCGATGAATATGGTATCCACATAGATCCAGAACGACTAGAAGCCCTGTACGATATACATTCCTACAATAATATCACATAATTACGCCACTTCCTATGATGTAACCACATACCTAGCCCCACCCTCAACATTTCTAAAATTCTAAAATATCTTCTATAACTCACCAAAAAAGAGAATACCTTCACATAGACTAAATTTCGATATGGTTAAAGTTGGAGATTAAAGTTGGAGGTTGGGGATTACCATATGGTAATTGTATCTCTAGCTAAAATTCTAAGGATACAAAACTAATAAATATAATGAAGTACTATTTTATTCAATAGATATTATCCTACTTCATAATATTATTAGCATTTTATAAATATAATTTATTTGAAATTATGTAAAAAAAATAGTTCAAAATAGTTGAAATATGTATTATATTTTATTTATTATAAAAGTTAAGTTTATTATGTTTTATTTTAATAATATAAAGTATAATACAATATCCTCCATAATATATATATATATATATTGATTGATTGATTGAATGTTTATTTAGATACTTAAATAAATCATAAATGATTTCTCAAAAGTGTATATAAGTAAGTAAAACAATAAATACCATTAATAATAATAAAATAAAATAGAATAAGCCGTACGTAAGTTAATAAATAAAATAATGATGACAAACAATATTAGTATTTCAGGCTGCCACCTGAGATTAATTGTTGTATATATGTCATGAATTTGTATGCGATTTTATGGATCTAATATAGGGTTGGAGTTAATTTTTTTAATTCCATAGCTTAGGACCAATATAACTCATTACCCGAGTATTCATTTTTGAGGGACAGAGAAAATGGGTAGATAGAAGATGAGATGCATTTTTTCTAAGAGATGGAAGGGAATATCTTTGTACTAGAGAAGCATAAATATAGGAGAGGCAATTTGAAGAATATATTGAGTTTGTTAAATGTGAACCACTGAGGTAAGTGTTGGTATGAGGAAGTATAGGAATGATCTCGAATACGTAGGTTATATAATGTACGGATTGATGAATGAATAACCTGATTTAGGGGAGAGATAGAAGATAATAGAAGATTGATAAGGATCGAGGAACAGTAATCTATACTTGAGAGGACAAGGGAATTAACTGGAGTTTTAGTAAAAGATACAGTAATTGATTTTCGTATTTTTCTAATTCTAAATAGATGATAATTTGCAAATTTAGTGATGGCAGTAATATGAGGAATGACGGAAAGAGTAGAATCAAAAAGTACACCTAAGTTAGATGCAGTAGGATAATGAGATATTACAATATTATCAATAAGAAAAGGATGGAAGTAAGTTGGAGATGGAGAAAGATTCAACAGTATAGTTTTGGAGGTATTAAGAAGAAGATTATTAGAAATAAGCCATTCTTTAATGTCATTAGCACAATTATAGAGTTAATTATTGATACCTGGTTATGAATTAGTTGGAAGAAACATATAAAGTTGTATGTCATCTGCATATAGATTATAATAGATATTTGGATATTTAGATATTATGGATGGTAGTGGGTATAAATAAATAGAGAAAAGTGAAGGACCGAGTACTAATCCCTGGGGGACACCATATTTCATAGGAGAAGGGGAAGAAAAAGAATTATATATTTTTACACCACTACTACGGGCAGATATATATGAAGTAAACCATGATAGGGCAAGGTCTCTAACTCCAAGCATATGTAGACGGGACAGTAGAATGTTGTGATCAAGCCTAACGAAAGCACTGGCTATATCCATCATTAGTAGTTGACAGCAATTGTTAGTATTAAGGGTAGTAGTGATTACATCAATTATGTTTAGTAGTTCTGTTTCTGTGGAGTTTCCTCGGCGAACACCACTTTGTTGAGGAATATGGAGTTTATTGGCGGTTAAATAGGAGATTAGTTGAGTAATAGAGACAACTCTTTCCAAAATGTTACTCACCAAAGGTAGCTAAGATATTAGGCGATAATTGAGAAGTGATTCAGGATTAATGTTTTTTAAGAATGGGAGTGATTATAGATTGTTTAAAAATAGAAGGGTTTACAGTACCGGAATTTAGGGAATATGTGATGATGTTACAGATAGTTGGACATAGATAATCGGAGTAAAGTTTAAAAATAGATAGTTGAACAAGATCGAAGGGAGATATCGAAGAAGATGCATTTAGTAGTTTAGATATATGTGGCGGATGAAAAAACTTAAGAAAACAGATATAGGTGGGGTAACTATGATTGAAAAATAGTTGACAGTAGGCTTAGGGTTATTGATATTTATTATGATGGAGTAAATCGTATTAGAAAATGATTTGGAGAAGAGACAGCTTAATTGTAATGGAGAAATTTTAGTTATAGGTGGTAGTAATGCTGGTTTTGGGGAAGATAACAACTTATTAGTTTGAAAAAATGAAGGTTATCAGAAATAAGATATTTCATAACCTGAGTATAATAGCTAGAATTGGCATAGTAAATTGCTAACTTGTAGATATTACGTTGCTCAATGAATGAAGCTCTAGAAGATGACGATTGCAAGGATATGTATATTCTTTCAGATTTATAAAGTGATCATTACAAGGACATGAGATGGGAAGTAAACCATGGGGTATCAGGATGTAGAGTTACTAATATGGTTTTTGAAGGCGCATGTTTATCGAGCAGACGGGATAGTATGACATTTAATACAACTGGAGAATAAAAGTAGTCACCCAAAGCAGAATGTAAGTCAGCTAAGAATATGATGGAATTAATATTCTTAATGGGTTTGTATGAAATACGTGTTTACTGATTAGGAGTGATAGTAAAGTTAGTTTTGAATGAGATTTGGAAGTGATCGGAAAGTAGATCAAGCCTAGAAATATTACTCACCATGAGTTCAGAATGGAGAGAACTGGAGAATACAAGACCATAATATTACCATTTATATGAGTTGGGAAATTTACATTTTGTGATAGGAATAATGAATTTATGATGATCCACCTGCTAGTCGTGGAAATAATAGTAATGTATAACCAAAATTGTGAACTAGGGCACATATGTTGGAATCATCTTGAGAGATCCATGTATCCGTTAATGCAATGATACTAAAATCGGACTTTTTAAGGAATGGTAATAAGAGTGAAATATTGGAACGACGAGAACGAATATTGATTAGGGCAATGTGTTCAGATAGTCATTCAGATTTAGTTAGATAAGGTATACATATATGATTAGATTTTAATGAATGAAAAAAACTGGGAAACTTGTGATGGTGGAACTATTTAAATCAATAGATGGAATTGATTTTATAGGAAAATAAGGTAAGTTGGAATTTTCAGAAGGATTATTAGGTGTTGAGTCTGAATTAGTATTAATGGAGAGATTACTAGATGAGGGAACGGAAGATTTAAATTTAAAGTAAGAAGATTGCCAATCAATAAGGAGAGTTGGAGGTACGGTAATGTGTGGAAGAGACCAGTCAATAGAATTAGATATATGTTGGATTTCAAATGAATTCATATATGTTAAATATAGGTTAAGTATGTATAGGGATTAGTTTCAATATATATGCATGATAAAGGATATTACCTAATAAACGGGTTTTGTAAGGTAGGGAGTTTCGTACATATAGATAGGAGAATCGGGGATTACATTTAATAGAACTAAATCTTCAGAAAAATATGTCATATAATTATTTATTAGAGAACTGGATAATTGCATTGTTGTTTTTAAATGTTACTATATAAATAGATATTTTATGGGTATCAGCATATGGGTAAGGATTGATGAAATTAATTCAGTATTCATGTCAGAGGGCTTTAAATAACAAGTGAAATGTTACGAAGAATATTATTTAGTTGAAGTTTACGATTTATGGGAAGAGTATAGGGTGTGGTAGAATTAGGATGTATATTGTACATGGTAGACAAGTGGAGATTGAATTATGGTAGGAGGATATAATAGCAGATGCATACGATTTATGATAAGGGAAAGGTGATGGGATATTAGCGGTTATGAAGGATGGGGGAAGGTTTTAAGCTCCATAAATTTGATGCAAGAGGGACATATAAATATATAATTGGAGTAAGACAAAATTACAAGAGAATATGATGGAGGTGGACCATTGATATGAGTCCATGACTTGGATGCTGAGAAGAGGACTACATGGTTGTAGAAAGAGTTAAATGAGGTACATGGTAGATCAGAGCTAAAAGCAATATATATATATATATATATATATATATATTATGACATTTTATTTATAAACAGATAATAATATTAATAATCAAAGAATTATATACTGTTTGGAATTCCTAATAAAAATAAAAATGTTAAAAACCATTATACAACTATACTATAGTATATATATATATATATATATATATATATATATATATATATATATCATTATATTCATATTATATATACAGATTCCAGTACGATCTGCTAATAAAGATATAGACGACAGTCTCCGCTCATCATAATCTAATACAACAGATAGATATCCATGTGTATAAGGTTTTGATATGTATATTAACATATTTTACAATGTAGATTATTATTTAAATATAAGTAAATATAATTTATTTTCTTAAGTTCTTAACATTCCTATTACAAATTTAAACCAATATATAACTATACTATATATATATATCATTATATTCATAAATGTATACAGATATCAGTATAAATTCCTCTGAATATGTATAAAGATATAGATTATAGTATTAATGTATATATGTTAATATGTATAATATGTTAAGAAATATAAAAACCTTGAGCATGTGAATGTCTATCCATATTATCAGATTCTTCTGAGTGTAGACTTTATACAGTCAGTACTCAGCAGAATCTGATCATAATTTATATATTAATTTACCTACTACCAATAGTATATATTAACACTACCAGTATTATATATTATCACTACCAGTATATATATATATATATATATATATATATATATATATTAACACTGCCATTATTATATAGTACAATATAAACCAGTACAATATACTTACTATATAATTAAAATAATATACTAGTATAGAATAATAGCTATTATTCTATACAATATTTATATACAATATTTATACCTACTCTTTTAAATATTTACAGATTCTAAAAGAAGAACATATACTATATATAAATACTTTCATAAGCATTTCATTGTATTAGAAAATAATACATATACATTGTATTATGAACTTAATATTATTCTTAAAAATTAATATTTATCTAATATTTTATATTTATTATTATCCTTATATTGCTTTTAAAATATGAATTATTATAAAAATACATCGCTTATTTTAATTTTTACAACAAAATTAATCTCTAACTTACAGGATAGTATAAAAATGCCTAAACCTTTTATTAATTAGATAATTCACTAATATAACTATATATATATTTATAACTATTTTTATTTTCTAATAAAAGTATATTGTTATCAAACTATAATTATTTATTTTATATCATTTTAATAAAAATATAATAAATTACTATATATAACAAATAATAGTTTGTATTCATGAATGGCTATATAATAACAGAGTATACCTAAATGTTGAAAAGTTATTTAATATAAAAAAAAACAATATATTCTCTAATGTCATCTATATTCATTAGTATATGTATTAGGTAACATAACATTTAATTAATTATAGATGTATTAACATATTTATATTAGTAGTAATTTATAAATGATTAGTTATAATAGTCAATAAATACTATATAACATAGTAAATATACATTATCTAGATAATCTATTCTTGTCAATTTAGATTTATTAGGTAACCTAATCAATTATAATTGACTATTAAAGTAAGTTGAATATATTTTGAATAACATGGTCATTTGGAAATAACTTGGTATAATAGTCAATAATGAATATATAACTAGTACATATTTAGTGACTATATAATATAGTCAATTTTTAATGTACCATGATCCGCTTAGACACTCTTGAAATTACAAGCCTTTTCAAGAAAATGACTAGCCTTTTTTTCTCAGTCTGCATCAATGAACAATGATACCTCTTTGTAACGAGTTTAATCCGTATCAAAGAGTATTCATTAACTCTTGTTAGATATGTATCAGATATGTACCCATTATAATTCTACTTATTGGGTTAGCACAATTTCAACTATTAAAATATTAAATTATCAATAATCCTTTAAATTGAAGGACATTTAAAAAAATGTAAAGGATATAAGGATATATTATCACATACAAATTGCTAATTGTTTAAGAATTGATCAGCATTTTAGTTGACTGAAATGTTTACAATTATATACATTATAACACATTTATTTAAAGACATCCGTAGGTGCGACATACCTACCAATAGACCGTAAAACCGTTGATTTACATTATGTATTATGAAATATTATATACATCTATTTATAGAAGTATATATTTATATTTATGATATGTGTATATAATATATATATATATGTGTGTGTGTGTGTGTAATACAGTTGAGTTCGTATATATACTTTATTGAAGCAAATACCTGTTGAATATAACAATATACATATAACATAATAATAATTACAACGTACCAAACCGGTGAGACGCAGAACAAAGAGAGTGTCGATCTCACCGAGTGGCGTTACTTTTATAGGAAAATAAATTACACAAAATGGAACGACGATAAAAAATATAAAATATAAATCGAATAACTTATACAAATTATAACACATTTAATTACAAAATAAAAATATGCATATGGCTATGACATCAACTGAACATTAAGACTAAACAATTTATGCATGCAGATATATCGATATTATGTAATTACCAAATTGAATCAAATTCAGTTCGAAATACATGTATATTACATTAATCGATATATCTGCAGACTTCACTTTATAACATTTATGTTGAAATAATCAACAGGTCTTTGCTTCAATAAAGTATACACACTAACTCAACGTTATTACACACACACATATATATATATATATATATGTACAACTCGACTTATTTTTAATAAACGTAAATTTGATAGATGCTATATTTCATCGTTAATGTTTTCTATAATGTCATCCGGTATATGGATGCATCAACGTGTAACAATATTCCAGATGATATACGGAATATCAACCATTTATTGAAGAAACGATATCCTTAAATATATGTAATATATTTAGTAGATTACTTACATAACATGTTCATTAAGGTATTATTTAGGAATTATATTAGGAATGCCTATCATTAAGGTATGCCTATCATTAAGGTATTAATGCATATCATTAAGGTATTCCTATACTTAGGTATGCCAATCATTATGTTAATTATTTTTTAAATAACTATAATATTAGATAAATTAACTATTAATATATCCATTGCATAACTATCATCATATTTATAATAATTATTATGTATTTTTGTTTATTTATTGTTCTTAAAGGAAATTACAATTACTAAGACAACATCCATTTTAAATGGCCTAAATTAAATATGGAAAACGCATTGATTAATATGTGATACATAAACTATAAAAAGAGTTTATAAATGTATAATCATATATAATTATACAAAATATATAGAGGAAAGTAACCTAATGCTCACAATTTAACAATACATTTTCATAACATTTTAGACTCATTATTTGTATTCAAAAATAACAATAAATTAATATTATATGATTATAACAATTATTGTGATATTAAATTTTATTTAATCTTTTAATTCCATAGATAATAAGGTGTCCTTATACAATACCTATGTCCGAATACGGATAACCTGTGTTATAATACGGACACCCTAAATACCACTAGATAAACCATTTATTATTGATGAATCAATCAGACAACTTACAATTACATTATTTATAATTAATTTTATGAATAATTTATTCTAATTTAATTAGGTAATAATTTATAAATTTTTATTATTTTATTAATTAATGATACAAGTTAAGTATATAAATAATACACATTTTAGATTTAGCTTCATTTGTGGTAGGACTTTACGGACTTTAGGACGCATTACCTATTAATAGTATAACGCACGCGATTTTTATGAAAATCAGAATAGTTCATACGATGCGTGCTGATTGGTTATAGGGTGTCCGTATTAATACATCTAGAGTGTCCGACGGACACTGTCCGTATCAAGGAATTATATTTAGAATTATATTGATATTTAGATATAGGCTTATAACTTAGTTAATATTTGATAACTAATAAAGAAATCACGCATATAATGTTTAGAATTATTTAGTTATTAATAATATATTATATGTTTTATATTGATACATTTGTATATGCTTGTGAAATTTTGAGTTGAATTTTGTTTTCATAAATTTAAAAACGTAATAAAAACACCAGTTTATTTGATATATTATAGAAATTATTTGTTAGGCTTAATATATCTTAAAGAATTTTATAGAGGAAAGTAACTGAATACGGACAGTACCTGAATACTGACATTCTCGATATCTCAGAAACCATAAATCCAAAAAAAAATGTTTACTGAATAAAATATTCATAATTATAATTGTATAAATAGTCTAAAAAGTATTTTGTATTATTTAATTATTTAAAATATTGCTGATATATCCAAAAACTGATTTTGTTATTACGTTTTTAAATTTATGAACACAAATTCATCTTAAAACCTTCTCAAGAATATATAAATGTATCGATATAAAATAAAACACTATATTATTTAAAAATAATGCATTCTAAAAATTATATAAATAATTTCTATATTTTTTACCAAATATTCATTAATTTATAAGCATATATCTAGAGGTCATATAAGTCCCTGATATACCGTACACGGACACTCTAGATGTCTTAATACGGACACGCTATAACCAATCAGCGCGCAGCGTATGAACTATTCTGATTTTCATAAAAATCGTGTGCGTTAAAATGTTAATAACACCAATAAAGCTAAATCTAAAAATTGTATTATTTAGATACTTAAATTATATTATTAATTAATAAAATAATAAAAATAAATAAATTATTAACTAATTAAATTGGAATAAATTATTAATAAAATTAATTATTAATAATTATAAATAGTAATTGAAATTTGTAAAATTGATTCATTAATAATATATGGTTTATATAATGGTATATATGGTGTCCGTATTATAACACAGGTTATCCGTATTCGGATACGGGTACCGAATACGGACACCCCTATTATCTATAGAATTAAAAGATTACATTTTAAATCACATTAATATCTATAATCATATAATATTAATATATTGTAATTTTAGAATAAACATAATGAATCATAAAATGTTAAGACCATGTATTGTTAAAGTGTCCGTATTAGGTTACTTCCCCTATTTATGGGGTTCCATTGAGAACTTATAACCAATATGGAACTCGGTGAATTCACATTAGTAGTAAGATTAACAAATAAAATGAATGAATTATAATAAAAGGTTATAACCCGTAGGTGTTGTGTTTCAGGTTGAATAAGTAGATGCATTCGTAATTAAGTTTTTCGAGGGATTTAGGGAAACCGAGAGTGATATACATACCTATTTATAATCTATGTTTCAAATGACGATTTATATTAATATTTTAATTAGTATATACATAGTGTATATGTAGGGTATTATCCTTTACTGAGTTGGATAATGGTAACATGTTTATATAGAAACAATACAATGTTATTTAAATATTAGATTAAACATAACATTATTCAAAATTAATTAATTATTTTAAAAGTAGTATATTCAGATTATGAGCCTATATATATATATATATATATATATATATATATATATATATATAATATCTTACATATAAACAAATGTAATTAATAAGCCACATAGAGCCCTATAATGCTATACTATGTTAAATATGAATTTAATTTAAATGCAAAATATAGAAAGGATGATAATTTAGTTCATACATTTATTTGTATTCTACTTGCATAACTTCTATACAAATATATGAAATATTTTTCACCTATAGGAATAAATGATAAATACATTTAAATCCACTAGTGCAGCATTGCTGCCTTACACTATAAGTCATATACCTCTTTTTATTGTATTTATTTTCTGTATTTATCATTTATCATTCCAATCGTAAATTAAGAGGATATAAATAGAATAAAACTCGCACCACAGTTCGCATTAAAGAGTAATAGTGGCACGACAATATCTAATTAAAAACAGCTAAGGTCACTCGCTAATAGTGATGTCGATACAAAACAATACTTGACTATAAATACGAGAGATATTGGATAGACAATGGTATAGTAAGGAAGTCATGAACGTGCTATTATCCACCGTATTGGTGGCAGTCTGCCTCTGTGCTTCAACTTTCTCTCAAGATGTCGATCATGAGGTATTCAAACTATTATATCTATTCATCGATAATATATATATATATATATATATATATACATATATATATATATATATATATATATATATATATATATATATTTATATATATATTAATATTATATATTAAAACATATCTTGCATTTAAAATAAAAACTAAATAAAATAAATGGATTACTAACATTGTTTCCAAATTTTTTAATAAAAAATCATTATTTTATATTTATAATTCCATATTCTTGCCTTATATAAAGTATTGCCATATTAATATTATTGTAACATAAAAACATATACATCTACTATATCATGCATAATATATCAAAAGAATATGATAAGGATTATATGTAAGAAATATTTTGTATATCATACTAGAGGACTATTTATTGGAAATTCTTTATTAAAACTTAATGAAATTGCATATATAAATACATGAGAATTCATGTTTAAAGTCTTCAATTATCTCCATCCTTATATAATTAATAAAAGATTTTCTTGAATGTCAACATCTCAGAACACTAGGAATTTAAATAATTTCTCTATTTTTAATTTCAAAAAATAACTGTGTATACGAACTTTAATATATGTTGGATCAATTTCCTGGAATAAACTTGATATTTTAAAAAATATTTCAAATAATAAATTATTTAAGAAACGTTTGTATAAAAACTTGTTATCTTCATACTCAATATTCTTATATCTTTATCTATGTTATTTATTTTTAATGTTAATATTTTATCTTGAATATTCTCTAGTATGGTATTTTATACTAAGATCCACTTTTAATTCTTATTTTATTTTATTAACGTTTATGTAAAAATTAAAAAAAAAAATTGAATACCATTTCTTTTTAATTTTACATTCTTTTATTTTATTAATAATATTATATAATAATATTCTTTTATTAATAATATTATTTAACTAACATTTTATATTTGAATTTACTTTCTTGTTTTCTTTCTTTTTACTTATTAACGTGTATGTAACAATAAAAAATGTCTTAAATACAATTTTGATATTTTTATTTTCCACTATTTTATTTTCCTTCTCAACTAATAATATTATTTGACTTTATTGTTAATAACAGAAACATATTTTATTGAATCTTTTTCTTTTATATTTTAATTTAATTCATTGTTTTATTCTTATTATAGCCATTTATATAAGAATTAACTTGATAGTTTAAAAAAAAATTAAATAAACTATATAATAATAATAAAATATAGAAATAACAAATTTGACTTAGAGTTTTTTGTTAAAATCTTTCTGAATATACTTTTTGTTTTGTTTTATCCTTTTTTATTTCATTTAAACTATTTTATCTATATTTAAAAAAAAATGTTATCTAAACTTATTGGAAATATCTTAAATTATGGTTAACTAATTTATTATTCTATGTAATACATATATATATATATATATATATATATATATATTATTTACAACGATTTTTTAAGTAAATATGAAACACCTATGCCATAATTGTGTAATTAGATTGTGTACACATATATGTGTATACAAATGAACATCGCCACCTATATAGGTTGGATTTTCGGACTAACGAGTTATTTATAATATAAGTTCGTATCAAACTACACTTTAAAAATTAACAAAATATTTTAAATTATTATTTATATAATGAAAACTAAGTTTTCATTATTAGTAATAAGAAATAGAATATGTTGGGATAAGTTCGTTTCAAACTACACATTTTAAAATTTTTTAAATATTTTAAATTATTATTTATATAATGAAAACAAAGTGTTCATTATTAGTATATGAGAAATAGAATATTTTGGTTTTATATAATAAAAATATATTAAGTGAGTAAAAGCTAACTTATATTGCTTATAATTTAATAGAAAAAATACAATATTTATGTTTAAAAACGCTTCAAACCTTAATATATTTCGGTGATTTCGATATTACTGCTAGTAACTTCAGAGGTTGATATCAATTACGCTGCGTAGATATTGAGTATTATATATTTACTATATATATATAGCATTGGTAATCGTATATAGGATTACCTCAAGAAATACGGATATCTTAATACCCAAGTTGGTCTCGTGACATCCGATGAAGATATGAGCAAAGCCATCATGGATTTCCAAGCGATGGCTGGCATTGAATCTACAGGTTTATGTCCCTGTTATAAACTATCAATCATTACATAATGAATAAAATATAATAACAACATAAGTTGTATTCTAATTTATTTTACTTGATATTACTTCTTGATTTACCATCAAATAAATTGTAAACACATATAATAACAATAATAATAATAATACATTCATTAAGTTAAATAGTAATGTATCACATACAAATAATTTGTTTTCACAAACTTTTTTGTGACAACTAAATAATAAAAATTAATATAATATTGTATCTGATAAATTCATAAAACTTATATAAGCCCTATGATATACATAACTTTACATATTTTTTGCAAAAACTGTTTTTACCATGATAAATGTCAAAACTTCCATATTAATCTACTCTCAAAATCAGCAAAACTGTCAAAAACATATTCAATATAAATAGTATACTTTTTTTAATTAAAAAATATCAAACTATATTGATTTACTAAGATAGAATAATAATGAAATTGTATTTAAATTAATATTTTGTTATTAATAATTTGAATATATAATTTAAAAATAAATATCATTTATATATATATATATATATATATATGTTATGTATTAGATAATATAAAATTACTATATTAAAATCATAATAATAGGATTTTTTTCTGTATGTTTTAACATGTTACAAATACATAATTTAAATATATATATATATATATATATATATATATATATATTTCAAATAGAATGTATATTGAATAAAAAACAATGATAATATTAATAATATTTATAAAATAATTGTCTATTAATTATCGCGTAATTATTAATCATTGCGTTTCTAATTTATATATATACTATATTAAGGTTAATTTTGTATATAATATTATGTTTTACCGGTATTATTACCGGATTTATTATTAACTGATTTTGCCGTTGTTATTACTAAACAAGGTAAACAACAAGGTAAACACCTATAGTTACATAAGTGTTTGTCATATATGTATAACATGCATGTTATTACATCAATACTAGGTCATTTCCGTCATATACATGAACGCTGTAATACATTCGTGATATAACGTATACTATTACATGCATATAGTAATATAGCTGCGGTGAAATATCAGTGATTCTTCATTATAAACCTGACATATACACCACGTATGATATCACCGATTACGTAACAATAGGAATAATGGACGCGGCTACCTCTAAGATGATGGCGATGCCGAGATGCGGAAATAATGATCAATTGCCAACTCGCCTTCAGCGTAGGATCAGACGGTACGTTCTTATGGGAACCAAGTGGGGACATATGAGTATCACATTCAAGATCACCAAGTACACCAAGCAATTGACGCATAGAGATACCGATATTAATGCTGCTAAAGCTTTCCAGGTTCATATTTATATATATAAATATATATATATATATATTTATGATATAACAGTCACTAAATATTCTCTTCATAGGAATAATATGCTATGTTAATAATATACAATAATAACTCTATTAAGAGTTATATTAACAATTACAAAACTAAATTGAATTCACTGTAAACATTAATTCTTATATTAACTGTTCTTTATATATTTAATATTTACTTACTACCATTAATTCTATCAAATCAAATATATACATATACTTCTCGCTCACAATAGTTCTGGGGAGATTGCACACCTTTAACGTTCAGACAAGTTAAACCTCATCAAAAGGCAGATATCAATATCCGTTTCGAAAGGGTTTAACAATTATAAACATATAATAAATAGATAACTTTAAATAAGTGTAGAATATTATTAGCTATTTTCTCACATATAAGTTTGATTTATCTTATTATGTACACATTAGAACAATATATAGGACATATCATGGTCATCATCACCATTACCTGATAATCAACACGTTATTTATAAGGACATATATTCATGACATATACATTATATTATACCTAAATATAATACTTAAAAGAAGTGTTAAAGGTATTAAACCTACAACTAATAAGTTTACTAATATCTGTGTTAATAGCTGCGAACGCATGCTCCATGATTTGCACCGCACCGATAATAATGACGTAACCTTTGACCTTCATAGGGAGATCACGGTGACGGTTCCCCATTCGATGGCCCTATGGGAATCCTCGCTCACGCGTTCCAGCCAGAATATGGTGTAGTACACTTCGACAATGATGAGACATGGGTGTTGGGAGACGGCAAATACGATCATATCAACATTCTTCAGGTGATGACTCACGAATTCGGACATGCTCTAGGCATGGGTCATTCTCCTAAAAACGCAGCCGTTATGGCCCCATTCTATAAGGGATACGAACCTTACTTCGCACTCGATATTGATGATGTCAGAGGCATTCAATCCATGTACGGTTAGTCGATACACATAAAATGATATATATATATATTTCTCAATATAAGCTCGTTACTATAGCTAACATCGCAACACCCATATAGGTAAAGGTGGTATTTACCCCGACCCCACCCCCCGAATCACAACCACTGAGGGACCTAGCAACCCTACTGGCGATATCTGTACTAATCCTACATTTGATGCCACCACTTTCATGAACGGACAAGCAATCGGATTCAGGGGTTTAACCTTTAACCCCGTACACTTACCATAACGTGTGCTAATATATCTAACTCTAGCATTACTTCTATGTAAATAAAGGATTATCTCTATATAATAGTAAGCCGTGTGAGGCTGATGAGGGTTGTTCTGCAATACATAAATTGTTCTAGGCGAATCCTTAAATATAACCGTAATATAGTTTATTTAAAAGATTATTTAAATTGACTTCATTAATTTCAACCAATAGGAGACTAATAAGGTATTACGTGTTAATAGGTAGTCACTATTATGTCTTGACCGGACGTAAAAATAAGCCAGTAGAGATGCCCATACGTCAATTAGGTTTGAACATCCGTAATATAGATGCAGCCGTAACCCACAACGGACGAACATATTTCATCAAGGTTATTACGTCATTATACAAGAATATCCCACGTGATCATTACAGTCTTCAGGTGTTATCACATTCTATTAATAAACTTTGCGAATAAACAAAAATTGTGATACAAACCACAAATATATATATAGATTATATAAGAATTAATTATATAATTGATATATCACACTAGTGAGTGACTTATTGAAATATACATTAACTTATGAGATTGTCTCTTATCGTCAATAACTTCGAATAGGGATCACAAGTATATGCCATGGAAAATAGATCTTCGGTGTCAGGATTCCCCAAGTCTTTAAGACAGGCGTTCCCCGGTGTGCCCTCGAGCGTGACTGCCGCTTTCACCAAGGACGGAAAGGTGTACTTCGTGGCTACAAACCAGTACTACCGAGTGACCTTGAACAATAGAGGACGTGCATCTAGAGCTGTCAAAGTATCGTGTCCTTACAAGAACTGTCCTAACCGAGTTGAGGCAGCTTTCGAATGGCCCAACTACGCTACTTACTTCTTCAACAACGAACACTACCACCCATCTTACGATGGAGTAGAGGTATGTGTTTAGATACGGTTTTATTGATTGTAAAGGATAGTCAATATTAGGTGTCATATGATAAAACACTCCTACAAAATGACAACATCACGTGACAACAAAAACACAATATTTCCTTAAATACACATATTAATCACTTCAAATTTAACTAAATAACTAATAACTATATAACTAATATATACATAATACATGATATTTGTAGTCGTTTTATTCGCCAGGATTGTTTTATTATATGCTTATGTATACGCAACTAAAATATTACATATATTAATACTTGAATTTTACCTGTATACCTGAAGTTAATAACTTCCATACATTAAGAATATTCATACATATATATATATATATATATATATATATATATATATATATATAATTATTAAATATGTATGTATATAAAATATTACTAATTATATTATTTTACAGATGGGCACAGTACTTAAAACCGCAGAATTCTGGGTACAATGTTAAAACAACAACAACAACAACAACACATTCGCTATTGTATATCGGTATTATATCTCTAAATAAATATCTAATAAACAATTCCAATTATATCCATAAATATATACTTATATCCATAAATTTATACACACAAATAAATACAAATATTAAATAATCGTATAATCAAAATAGTACACAATTATAATATTGTTATAGAAAATATATAATTAATTCATTATTCATTGGTAGTATTTATACTTCCAATGATTCTCTTAATTATTTTATTAATACCAATAATTATTCATTGGTATATATGTATATATATCCTTTTTGAATTGATAATAATTTAATTTGATAATATTTAAATGTAGTATACCTTTTCATATGAATCATTAATATATGAGTATAACATATATTAATATATCTAATAACTATAATATTTATTAACTTATTTTATATTTCTATATAAATTACTATAGAACTATGCATCTAAGTTATAATATAGAATTAATGTAGTTATATATAATTATAATAATAATAATAATAATAATAATAATAATAATAATAATAATAATAATAATAATAATAATAATAATAATAATAATATTAATAATAATAATAATAATAATAATAATAATAATAATAATAATAATAATAATAATAATAATAATAATAATAATAATAATAATAATAATAATAATAATAATAATAATAATAATAATAATAATAATAATAATAATAATAATAATAATAATAATAATAATAATAATAATAATAATAATAATAATAATAATAATAATAATAATAATAATAATAATAATAATAATAATAATAATAATAATAATAATAATAATAATAATAATAATAATAATAATAATAATAATAATAATAATAATAATAATAATAATAATAATAATAATAATAATAATAATAATAATAATCCAGATCTGATCACCGAATGTATTAATAAATATATCTAATTATCTGAAAAATGTAAATTATTATTAACTTATTTTTAAATATTATTAAAAGATTTGAAGTTCTCGAGAACATACCTAAATATGATAGATTTGAAGTTCTCGAGAACTTGATATTTTTTTAAAGATTTGAAGTTCTCGAGAACAACAAAGTATTTGAAATTGTACAGCACTACTAGCTACTATGTTTGTGTATAATAAATCATCATCATCATCAATACATATATATATATATATATATATATATATATATTAATGAATGTACAAGCCGACCACCTAATCACATTATCAGATATAGGTGTATTCACCTAGGTGACAATTACTGATCTGGTATACCATAACTATAGTATAAAGTTATTTATAATTAGTCATTGTTAGGTTACATTGTAGATGGAGTAATCTTGCTTATTTCTTTCTGCTCTGTGGAAAATTGTATTCACTCTACAAATATTATTTAATTATATAACTTATAAATATATGTAACATATAGGTTAATCTATACGTTGATAGATATAAGATGTGATACATAAACTATAAAAAAAGTGTTTATTATTATATAAAATATATACAAAATACTTTAAGATATATTAAGTGTAACATTTATTTATTTTTTGTGGAAGTTAATATATATATTATCTATAGATAACGGAATTAATGAAATATATGTATATAAGCTAACTTACAGTATATAATATACACTATATTGTAGAAGAGAATAGATAATGATAATAATAAGATTAGTGATCAAATAAACCTCGATGTTACAATAATAATTTACATTTTTCAGATAATTAGATATATTTATTAATAAATTCGGTGATCAGATCTGGATTATTGGGTATCCGCCAGTCGATTGCATTCAGTTGTTATAACATTTATGAACCATGCAATGTTATTACAGTATATAATTTTGATGTAAATGATGCCGAGCTTTTTTATGCCGAGCCGAGGCTTTTGGTTATTTATGCCGAGCCGAAACTTTCATTTTCGGAATAAAAAAAAACGAGCCCTAGCCTAGCCGAGACTCTAGCCAAACGAGCCCTAACCGAGCCGAGACTCTATCCATATGAGCCCGAGCCGAGCCGATACACTGGCCAAGCGAGCCCGTGCCGAGCAGAGCCGAGACTCTAGTTAAACGAGCCAGACCCACATCGTTACACAATACATCATATCGTACTGTCATATTCCAGTACAGGGTACTGCAATAATTCATAATATTTTAATTTCAGCACAACGTACTGTGAGGTTATATAATATGCTGATGATGGTTTATTATACACAAATAAATATATAATAGCGAGCGCTATTCTCGAATGAGTTTTAAGTATACTATAGTATGTTATTTATATATAACAATAATAATAATAATAATAATAAATTGTGCGTAGTTTATAGTATAACAATAAAAAGGTTATATACAGCATATTCTCTCGATAAAAAGAATGAAATATAATATAATAAAAACGAAAATAAAATGTTTTATGAATTATAGTATATAGTTGAATAAAAATATTACGTAATGTAGTGTTTGAGTATATCGCTTATTCGATATATGGTTAATGTCATCTGGAATATTATTCCACGTAAATGCAGCCATATACCGAAAAGCCCTTGCGCCATGTTGTTTTCTGTTGATGGTAGGTAGCGTAAGTAACTTAAAGTTCGAGTTTCTTAGTGGTCGTATACATTTTTTTAGATGTAGTAGGTTAGTTAAGTATGGTAGAGTATTTTTTTAGAGAACAGTATGTATTAATTTAGTAAGTCGTATTTTAATTCATAAATCAATTGTTAAAATTTTTAGAGAATACATTAACGATGAAATAGAGCATCTAACAAATTTCCTTTTATTAAAAATAAGTCGAGTATATTATAGTAGATTTTATAATTCGGTATAGTTGTAATAGTTGTAATTTAGTTGAGTTAGTTAGTAAAGTAGAGCAGTAGTAAATTCTGGAAAAAAGTAAAGCATTCGCTAATAGGTAGACTGTTTTAGATGTTAAAGATTTCCGTATTTTGCATAGTTGAATAAGGTGAGTAGTCGTTGATATAGCTACTGAATTAATATGTGTAGTCATAGTTAAGTCATTTGTTAGAGTTACTCATAAATATTATGTTGAATATTGTGGAGATGTTATAGTGTCATCTAAATATATTGTGGGAAATTGAGATAATTTATTAGAAATGTTTAACAGATTTGTTTTATTTTAGAAATAAGTAATTAGTTGTCATCCAATTGCGTAAATCAATAATACAATTATTTAAACGGGAATTATTTATTACGACATAATAATAATATCATCAGCATATAATGATATATGATCTAAGGGCAATTTAGGAATATTCTAGATATTGGAGGGATATATAAGGAATACAGCAAGGGACCTAGTACAGTACATTGTGGAACTCCAAATACAAGCGGTTTATTAGGATATATGGATTTGAGTTTTATGTTATATGCTCGGTTGTAATGTAGTCTTTCAGTAGATTTAATCCATCGTTGTTAATGTTTAGTAGCTTTAGTCGGTTTAAAAGTATATTGTGGTAAATTGTATCGAAGGCGGAAGATAAGTCGAGAAGAATTACTTGTGTAGGAGTGTTATTATCAATGTTATGTAGGAGGTTGTCAGTAACGTAGAGTAGAGCTGTTTCAGTACTATAAAATTTCCTATATCCAGATTGAATTTGTCAAAAATACTGTTGCTATTTAGGTGGTTAATTAATTGTTTACTAATAATTCGTTCGAATATTATAGCTAATGTAGGTAATTGAGAAATAGGCCTGTAATTTAATAGCACATTAATTTCCATATTACTTTATTTCTTTACTTCTATTATTCATATCGAACTGAAACCTTCCAGTACAAAGTACTGTGACGTTACATCATATCATACTATCACCTTCCTTAAATAATTCCTTTAATAAACACGACTCAGTTAATATCAGTGCATTTCATATAGTTTGAGACTGAATCGACGCTTTAGGTAACCTAAACTGAGACTACATCGATGCTCTAGATTTGAGAATCATTTACATCACTAGTATATACACAGTGCTGGAATAGATACTTTGCATAGGTATCATAGTCGGCAACTTTTAATAGCAGATTTTATAAGTAATCAGTCACATATATGTTACTATTATATACTTAACTTATATATATATATATACTATCAAGGATAGAGTACTCGAATAACGATACCCTAACAATACATCACCATAACTTTATTATTTCTTCATAATTAAATATTTCCAAATTTTAATTATAAGTATTAAGTAGGTATACATTAAATAGAAATTTTAAAATTTAATTTAGTTTTTTTAACTCTGAGATAACGGGGGTCGATATTATGTGCAATTAGGGTGAACATTTATGAAAATGTATGTTGCTTAGGTAAACGTTTATAACTTTGTAACAAATATTGAATATATTGAACAAATATGAAATACAAAATATTTTCGGCACATTGGAAAATAAAATTAGATCTATAAGATTTATTTTAAATATTTAAAATACCTACATTTTTAAATAATTGAGAATCGATATTGTACTTCAACAATTTCATAGATTTAGTTTTTTAGTTATAACGAAAAAATCAGTTTTTTGTTTATAAATTATATTATAATTATAATTAAAAAAATATAAATATTAAAAAAAAAATTATACTTATATGAATTAGAATTATATTGATTAACATTTCATACATTAATTATTTGTTGATTGGAATTATATTTTAGTAGATCTCTAGGGTGTCGATATTATGTGCATGTCGATATTAGAGCACTCACCCCTATATAAGCTTATTATAAAGATTATATATCTGGTTCCATTAAGAACTTAGAATCAAACATGAAACACGGTGATTTCATATAAGTAGTAATATTAACAAATAAAATGAATGTATTATAATAAAAAGGTTATAACACATAGATGTTGGCTTTGAAGTTGAATAAGTAGAAACATTTAATAATAAAGTTTTCGTGAGATATAGGGAAATTTAAAGTGATTAAAATTGTTATTGTTATTTTATTTGGTGGGGTCCTTTCATCCAATCTATGGAGAAATCTGCAGGAACTTAGATAAAGTTGTCAATTATAAACATATGGCTCTAATGTCCCTTCGAAACAACTTTCATGTTACGGCATCCATGGTTTTAATGAGAGCCGATAATTTATTTATACACAATTATATTATATCACTTCTAAATATTATTTTAATTAAAGAAGTCTTAAGACTTATTGTAATGGTCCGGACGAGACTCGAATCCGCGTCCTACTGCTTGTACGTCTGACATACCTATTTATAATCTATAGATTAGATAACCTATACGTTTCACATAACGATATATATTACTATTTTAATAAGTTAATACATACTGAATATCTAGGGTATTACCATATACAGGGTTAGATAATCGTAACATGTTGGGAACAATAAGTGAACAATTGTTAATCGTTAATAATTGTATTAATATTATGTGATTTAAATATTAGATTCCCAATATATTATTCAAAATAAATTAATTATATTAAAAGTTATATATTCAGATAATGCCCCTATATATATATACCTTACCTTACCAGGTCGAGCTTGCTCGGCATTTTGCTTTCAGTGGCTATTGGAACGAATACGGTCGCCACTCCATATATTCGTTAACAGTATTCTCTACCGAATCATGTGCCTCGCCGAAACTTATTCCGCCTTACCACATCCAACATCCTGCTTCCAATGTCTTCACGTAACCCTGATCGGGTGGCTAACAGGTACTATGCCTTGCCAAAGGGCAGCCTGGATTTTGTCCAGCACTGCGTATTGGTTATTCGCAGCTAACCATTATATCTAATGGCCGTTCCCCTATCCGCAACCCGGGGAGCCGGTGGATTGGAGTTATCGTCACTACTTACCACATCTATTCATCACTTATCGCTTCGGATATAGATAAAGAAATGTGGGCCGAGGATCCTATGGAAACTCAGCTCTCCACTAATATATATATATATATATATATATATATATATAACAATTATCGTGTAATTCACTAATTGTTCAATTATATGAATATAATATTGTGTTCCCATCGCCACTGTTTACCATGTGGTATAACTCATTGTTTGTATAGTATTTTAAATTTCGTTTCTTAGATTAATTGTTTTTTTTTTTTAGTTTATTCTTTTTAATTTTCGTTTATATTCTATGGACCTCTGTATTTCATGTCTGATTTAAATAAATAAATAAATAAAATAAATATATATTTAATATCCTAAATAATAACTAATATAAATAATAATCCTAATAGAGTCCTATAGACCTACAATATTTTAAGGATTAATTTAATTTAAATGCAAAATATATATGTATATATATATATATATATATAAATATTGTAAATTATATCTATAGAATAATAATAATTTAATTCTTACACTTATTATTATTAATCTACTAGTATAATTTCTATATAAAAATATAAAATATATTTCACATATATAGGAAAAATGATAAATGAGTTTAAGTTCACTAGAGCATCATTGTTGCCTCATTGAAACCCAGTATAAGTTATTTACCTCTTTTTATTGTTACTATTTTCTACATTTATCATTTATCATTCCAATCATAAATTAACAGGATATAAATAGAATAAACTCTTACCACAGTTCGCATTAAAGAGTAATAGAGGCACGATAATATCTAAATAAAAACATCAAGGTCACTCGCCAACAGTGATGGCGATATAAAACAATACGGTGACTATAAAACGAGAGGTATTGGATAGACAATGGTAGAGTAAGGAAGTCATGAACGTGCTATTATCCACCGTATTGGTGGCAGTCTACCTCTGTGCTTCAACTTTCTCTCAAGATGTCGATCATGAGGTATTCAAACTATTATCTCCATTAATCGATACTATTTATATGTATATATAGCTATATATATATATATATATATATATATATATATTTCCTTAGAAATATATAATTATTATTTATATTTAAGCGTTAATTATATAAGTGTTAATTATTAATATATTAAATATTATTATATATATATAATAAATAATTAGGATATTTTGGTATTAAAGCATATATATATATATATATATATATATATATATTAATTAAGTAAAAGCTATCTTATTTTTTTGTAATTTAATAGAACAATGAACAATTTTTGTTTAAAAACCGCGTCTAACCTTAATATATTTCGGTGATTTCGATACTACTCTAGCAGTGTCAGAGGTTCATATTAATTACTCTGGGTAGAAATTCGAGTATTATATATGTTCTATATATTTAAAGCATTGTTAATCGTATATAGGATTACCTCAAGAAATACGGATATCTTAATACCCAAGTTGGTCTCGTAGCATCCGATGAAGATATGAGCAAAGCCATCATGGATTTCCAAGCGATGGCTGGCATTGAATCTACAGGTTTGTGTCCCTGTTATACACTATCAATCATTACATAATGAATACAATATAATAATATATGGCGTTTATAACATATATTCTAATTTAACTGCTTGACTTTACATCTTGATTTACCATAAAACAAATATAATAACAATAATATTAATACTTTAATTAAGTTTAAATATTGATGTATCACATACAAATAATTGGGTTTCACTAACTTTTTTGTGATACCTAAGTAATAAAAATCGATATAATATCTTATCTAATAAATTCATAAAAATTAGATAATCCCTACAATGTATATGCATAACTTATACTAGGGTTTGCATATTTTTTAGAAAAAACTGTTGTTATCATAAAAATGGCAAAAACTAATTCTATATATAGCCTACTTTTTTTATAATTAAAAAAAATCATTATAAAAACTATATAAAACTATATTAATTGATTAAAATAGACTAATAATAATATAGTGTTAATTTAATAGATCGGTATTAATAATTGTAATATATAATTTTAATAAATATAATTTATATATATTTATAAATATATATATATATATATATATATATATATATATATTTAGCAACAAATTTATTAAAATGTAAATAACAAATATTATTTATTAATAAAATTGTATCTATAAATTTCGAATTAATATATGATTTTCCTATGTCAAGAAATATTAAAATTCTATAATTATGATTTAAAATTAATGATTTAAGATTAATGATTTAAATATAGTTTTGTTTGATAATTGTATATTAATTATCGCGTAATAAATCTATAAAATGAGATTTATTTGTAAATTATTTAGACTCTATTAGGTTTAAATTTGTATACAATATTACGTTTTATAATTTGACTTTAATATAAGTTTATATCATGGAAAATATCTGTTTAACTCGGATGGATTTTTCCCGTGGTTATTAACATAGAAGGTAGACACCTATGTAACTACGACTTACACATATATGTACTACATGCATGTTATTACATCAATACTAGGTCATTTCCATCATATACATGAACGCTGTAATACAGTCGTGATATAACGTATACTGTTACATGCATATAGTAATATATCTGCTGTAAAATATCAGTGATTCTTCACTATAACCCTGACATATACACCACGTATGATATCATCGATTACGTAACAATAGGAATAATGGACGCGGCTACCTCTAAGATGATGGCTATGCCGAGATGTGGAAATAATGATCAATTGCCAACTCGCCTTCAGCGCAGGATAAGACGATACGTTCTTCTGGGATCGAAGTGGTCTCATATGAGGATCACATTCAAGATCACCAAGTACACCCGGCAATTGAAGCATAGAGATACCGACACTGTGGCTGCTAAAGCTTTCCAGGTTCATATTTATATATATATATATATATATATAAATATATTTATGATATAACAGTCACTAAATATTCTCTTCATAGGAATAATATGCTATGTTAATAATATACAATACTAACTCTATTACGAGTTATATTAACAATTACAAAACTAAATTGAATTTACTGTAAACATGAAATCTTATATTAACTGTTCTTTATATATTTAATATTTACTTACTACCATTAATTCTATCAAATCAAATATATACATATACTTCTCGCTCACAATAGTTCTGGGGAGATTGCACACCTTTAACGTTCAGACAAGTTAAACCTCATCAAAAGGCAGATATCAATATCCGTTTCGAAAGGGTTTAACAATTATAAACATATAATATATAGATAACTTTAAATAAGTGTAGAATATTATTAGCTAATTTCTCACTTATAAGTTTTATATATCTTATTGTGTACACATTAGAAAAGTATATAGGACATATCATGGTCATCATCACCATTACCTGATAATCAACACGTTATTTATAAGGACATATATTCATGACATATACATTATATTATACCTAAATATATTAGTTAAAAGAAGTGTTAATGGTATTAAACCTACAACTAATAAGTTTACTAATATCTGTGTTAATAGCTGCGAACGCATGCGCCATGATTTGCACCGCACCTATAATAATGACGTAACATTTGACTTTCATAGAGAGCCCACGGAGACGGTTCCCCATTCGATGGCCCGTTGGGAATCCTCGCTCACGCGTTCCAGCCAGAATACGGTGTAGTACACTTCGACAATGATGAGACATGGGTGTTGGGAGACGGTCCTTATGATCATATCAACATCCTTCAAGTGATGACTCACGAATTTGGACATGCTCTGGGCTTGGGTCATTCTCCTAAAAACGCAGCCGTTATGGCCCCGTTCTATAAGGGATACGAACCTTACTTCGCACTCGATATCGATGATATGAGAGGCATTCAATCATTGTACGGTTAGTCGGTAAACATCAAATAATATATATATATATATATATTTCTCAATATAAGCTCGTTACTATAGCTAACATCGCAACACCCATATAGGTAAAGGTGGTATTTACCCCGATCCCACCCCCCGAATCACAACCACTGAGGGACCTAGCATCCCTACTGGCGATATCTGTACTAATCCTACATTTGACGCCACCACTTTCATGAACGGACACGCTGTCGCATTCAGAGGTTTAACCTTTAACCCCGTACACTTATCGTAACGTGTATTCATATCCCTAATTCTAGCATTACTTCTATGTAAATAAAGGTTTATCTCTAGATAATTGTAAGCCATGTGAGGCTGATGAGATTTGTTCTGCAAAATATAAATTGTTCTAGGCGAATCCTTAAATATAACCGTAATATAGTTTATTTAAAAGATTATTTAAATTGACTTCATTAATTTCAACCAATAGGAGACTAATAAGGTATTACGTGTTAATAGGTAGTCACTATTATGTCATGACCGGACGTAAAGAAAAGCCAGTAGAGATGCCCATAAGTCAACTAGGTGTGAACATCCGTAATATAGATGCAGCCGTAACCCACAACGGACGAACATATTTCATCAAGGTTATTACGTCATTATACAATATTACGTGATCGTTACCATCTTAAGATGTGATCACATTCTAAATTGAATCAATATATATATATATATATATATATATAGAGATTATATTAGAATTAATTATTTTTTACTGGGTTTATATAAGAATTAATTATTAATTAATTTTTACATTATCGATGACTTATTGAAATATACATTAACTTATGAGATTGTCTCTTATCGTCAATAACTTCGAATAGGGATCACAAGTATATGCCGTGGAAAATAGATCTTCGGTGTCAGGATTCCCCAAGTCTTTAAGACAGGCGTTCCCCGGCGTGCCCTCGAGCGTGACTGCCGCTTTCACCAAGGACGGAAAGCTGTACTTCGTGTCTACAAACCAGTACTACCGAGTGTCCTTGAACTACCGAGGACTTGCGTCCAGAGCGGTCAAGGTGTCATGTCCTTTCAGAAACTGTCCTAACCGAGTTGAGGCAGCTTTCGAATGGCCCAACTACGCTATCTTCTTCTTCAACCACGAACACTACCAATCTTCTTACAATGGAGTAAAGGTATGAATTTGGCTACGGTTCTATTAATTGTAAAGGATAGTCAATATTAGGTGTCATATGATAATACACTCCTGAATAATGACAATATCACGTGACAACAAAAACACAATATTTCCCTAAATACACATATTAATCACATTTAACTAAATATATATATATATATATATATAACTAATATATAGCCTTTAACATATATAGTATATAAAAACCTCCTTAATAAATATTACAAACATTTTATTTTAAAATAATTAAATCGATCCACGGAATTTTAATTTATTTTTTAATTTTTTCTAAATCGAAAAAAAAAATTATCAATTGAATAATAAAAAAAAAATTATATTATATATGTCTATCATCATTATATGAATATAAAATTATAAGTATTGATATAAACATAGAATATATTTATTCAAAAAATGACTTTTATTGAGCATTTTAACAACAAATAAATTTTGGGGTAAACGCAAACATTTTTTTATTAGAAATATAATATATTTTTTTTTATTATACCTCGTAGATATCAATTATAGGCTCACAACAAAGTTTGATCCTTAATTAAAATAATTTATCAAAAAAATAGTCTTTTAAATAATTTGTTACTTTATTAATTTTATGATATATTTATATTCAGATTTGCCAAATATTTTATTTGTATGACAACGCGCACTTAAAAAAATATATAAAATACATAAAAAAAAAATTCAATAAATGCAAATATTTCTCCATTAAAGTGTTTACGTTTTATCAATATTAAATATGTGTTGATGAAACTTCATAAATATGTTTATTATGACATTTATGATATACTGTGAGCGAGATAATAAAACTTTCAAAAACGGGTTCTCCTAATGTACATGTATCATGATATTATGAGTCGCCGTGTTCGCCAGCATTGTTTTATTTGTATTGCCTATGTATACGCAACTAAAATAATACTTGAATTAATACTTGAATTTTACCTGTATACCTGAAGTTAATAACTACAATACATTGATAATATACACACAATATATATATATATATATATATATATATATATAAATATATATAA
Source organism: Osedax fenrisi (assembly GCA_964019155.1). Lineage (NCBI taxonomy): Eukaryota > Metazoa > Annelida > Polychaeta > Sabellida > Siboglinidae > Osedax > Osedax fenrisi. The sequence continues at coordinate 86,266,121 of OZ025239.1, read as the reverse complement.
TTATTATAGTTGTATATATAAATATAAAATATTACAAATGATCATATTTTACAGATGGGCTCAGTACGTAACACCGCAGATTACTGGGTACAATGTTAAGACAACAACAACAAGCATACATTCGATTTCATATGACATATGTTATATCACAGATATCTGTATTATCATCTTTCAATACATATCTAATAAATAACATTTCCAATTATATCGATAAAAATATACACACAAATAAATACAAATATTAAAATATTGTATAATCAAAATAGTACAACATTATAATAGTATTCTATAGAATGTATAGTTGATTCATTATTCATTAGTAGTATTTATACATATATATATATATATAACCATTATTAATATATCATATGATATAATATATACATACTTGGTTATTGATTAATATAAGATATTACATTTAACAATTATCAAATTAAATTATTATATATTCAGAAGTAATAGCAAATATTGTTGTCATTTACAATATTATCAGTTTTTATAAGTTATTAATTATAACCTATATATTATTAACTAGGTTATATATATATATATATATATATATATAAATCCATGGAATAATAGTAATAAGTTTCCAGCTTATGCATTATCTATTCTCAATTCTGAAAATATCATGTATTTAAGCAATTCATGCAAGCCTAACTTCACTACGAATATACCTACTCCTCTATCACAATTTATATCTAACACGCTAAGTGATATCACTGCAAAACTAGATAAAATTAAAAATATAGTTGATAATACTTATAAAATTACTAATACTCATAAAAAAACTTTCGCTGATGCATTACTAAATTCTATTGAGCCTAAGCTTAACACTATTTCTGATACAATTAATAAACAGGCAATCATTTAAATTCTACGAAATTATATTATAAACTTTCAATTACTATTGAACATATAGATATTAAAAATTGTGATACTGAATATATTAAATATGTATTTACCCTACTTAATTTACCCTCACAAATATATATTTTCGTAACAATAATGCTTATGTTTACTTTATTAATTCCTTTTCAAAATTTGATTTGTTATCTTGTACTAGATTATCTAGATCTAAATTAATAGGTACCGACTATAAATATATTTTCATTCGTGATTATTTAGATAAAAAAATTTGTAAAAGAGGGCGGGTTTATTATTATGCATTGAGATCGAAACTAATAACAGATTATAAATCGGTTTTCAATTATAAGATAAAAAACTATGAATTGGGTCCATTGATTAAAATATATGGTATTGATAAAATTTATTGGATTTGTAATTCATTTGTACCTTCTACTTTTCAATTTGAGGAATGGAATACCTCATTTAAAAAATTTATTTTATCAAAGAATTCTAATAGTCCTAATGACACCGAATCCTCTAATGGCTCTTTTTAATCAGACCTACTAGATGAGCGTAATCATAATATATCTTCTCGACTTCCTAAACATAATATATCTTATTCTATGCTTAATGCATGGTCAGTTCGTAATAAGACTGATATTATACATCAATTAGTTATTGATTATAAAAGTTCTATAGTTGCTATTACTGATACATGGCTGACAAATAATGACTCTTCCATTCCTTCACAATTGACTCCAACTAATTTCGATATTATTCATGCGAACAGACTATCGCCACCCTTGGAGGAGGTTTAGCTATTATTTATTCTTCTGAATTTAAGCTACTATCATCATCCATTCCAAGTACTATCTCTGGTGAAATACTCAGTTATCGTTTCTTGTTACCTAAATAAATTATTATTCAATTTATACTTATTTATCCTCTACCATCATCATTATTTAACAACTTTGTATCTAAAATTGAATCAATCTCGATAGATAATTTGATTATTCTTGGTGATTTTAATGTTCAAGTGAATACACATTCGTTATGCTCTGAATCATTTAAGAAGCTTATCTTTGAATATTCTTACAATCAACTTGTTAATTTTCCAACAAATATATGTGTTACTAGTATACTAGTGATATTGAATTGATAATTATTACCCCTGATTCAGCTATTATTTCAAAATACACTCAAGGTAATCTGATTTCTGACCATTATGTTATTTCTTTTGATATACTTGTCTCTCCTTTTATATTTAGTGAACATGTAAAACACTATAGAAACATTTCAAAAATCAATCTACAATTATTCATAAATTCTGTATATGCTTATATATCTATTAATAATACATCTTTAGTGAATTACATATCTTATGATAATTTTAATGACGCATTACGATATTCCATTAATGTACATTCACCTTTAATAATTAGTACCAAGAAATATTGTACTCACTCTCCTTGGTTTAACAATGACATTGTTCTTCTAAGGAGAATACTTCGCTACCATCATTTGAAATTCAAACGAAGCAAATGTTTTACCAATCTTGAATCTTTCAAAAATATAAGATCTTTGTACAAGAACAAATTATCAGCAGCAAAATCTTCCTTCTATACTGATAAACTTAATAAGTATGGCACTTCTTCTAAAGAAGCTTTTAAATTAGCTTTTGCTCTAATAGGTATAAATCGGAATAAAAACTACCAGATGGTTCTGATGTTAATCTGTGTTATTTATTTTCTGACTTTTTTCAAAAATAGTTTTAAAAATAATAGAAGATCTTCCTGTAGTAAATTCTATTTATTTTGAAAGTCCACCCTCTTTCTCTGATACTCACTGGTCTTATTTTAATTTACCCATTTCTTCTATTGTCCTTTCTCTTATATCTTGTTTGAAATACAATTCCTCATTTTACCCTCTTCCTCTTAATTGACTTCATATATTATCTCCCTATCTAGTTTAAACATTATTAAACGTGTATCATTATCTTCATCCATTGTACCACAATCTATGAAGTATGCTTACATCACTCCAATATTAAAGAAAAATAATCTCGATTCTTCCATACTATCCAACTATCGTATTGTTTCGCAATTATCATTAATTTCTAAGACTATTGAACGCACCAGTTATGCATCAGCTTATTAACTATATCATATCGAACTATATTGTTGATTTCTGTAAGAGTTCACACCTTCCCAATCGTAGTACAGAAACTGCCCTAAACATTGTGTTTAACGATATTATACTATCTATGGATAATAAGGCTTCTTATTATTTGGTTCTTCTTGATCTGTCTAGTACCTTTGATACGTTAAATCATAGGATTCTTTCTTAACGTATACGTGAAATAGGTATTCATGGACAGGTTCACAACTGGTTGATGTCATTTGTATCTAATAGAATATATTCGGTAAAGATCAAGTCATCTTTGTCGGCTCCATTTGATCAAATTCATGGCGTTCCTAAAGGATCATTGCTGGGTCCGATTATTTTTATTTTGTGTATTCTTCCCCTTAATTTGATTTTTTTTAAATACCCATATATTCGTTATCACCTCTTTGCTTATGACTTACAAATTTATACTTTTTTTCAACCTAGTTCTGATATTGACATAATTCAACTTTCAGTTGCTAGTTAGTTAACTGATTTAATCTCTTGGTTTTCGTGTAATTCACTTTCATTAAATATTACTAAAACTGATAGCATTATACTTTCTATATCTTCAATTACTCTTACTCATCCATTCCTTATCTCACTTCCTATCTTAAGCACCATCACTACTTTAGGTTTTACTATAAATAATGCATTAGATTACTCTGTACATATATCAAACACTGTCCGCACTGCTAATTATTTCCTGTATATGCTCATTCTAAGCTAAAATTTAATTTAACTACATCATTATTACATTCATTAGTATTTAGTCGACTTAGATATTGTAATTCGCTTTTTATTTACATTCCGCAAAAATTGATGAACAAATTCGATTCAATACAACGTAAAGCTGTTCGCATATTATTTAAGCTAACACGTAATGATATAACCATATCTAGACATTCCATAATGGCGACTCATGTGTGGTTGCAGTTTCGAGATATATGCAAGTTTCGTCTTCTTTGCATTACTCACATGTCTATATATATATATGGGAGTTCCGTCATACATATCGAAGGGACTCATAATTCGAGCAACTACTCGTCCGAGTCGCAAATGTGAGCTGATGAAACTCTCTGTACCACTTGTCTCATCTATATATGCAGATTCTACTATCACTGTTGTTGCTCCGAAGTACTGAAACAGTCTTCTCGATGACTAACGGATCCTATCGTATTATTTTTAAATGTCGACTACATCACTCTGAGGCGTTTACCTGTCCCATTAGTCCCCCACACTTCAAGACTTTTAATATATAACTTTTTTACCGACCCCCTCTTTCTCAATCCCTTTATTCCTTTCTGAGTTTTATTCATTTACCCATCTAATGTATGAATCTAATATCATTATAGGTTATTTTAATATTGCTACTAACCTATCAACCAATCATTCTAAATCTCTACTCAATATACTGTCATCCTCCAATCTTAAACTTCATAATACTTACCCCACACACAAATATGGTAATACATTCGATCTCATCATTTCCCATTAGAAATCCAACTTGATTTGTTATCACTCTGTTGGCCCTTGTATTTCTGATCATCACATTATATGTGTTACCCTCCAATCCCTTAAACCTCCCCACCCCACTATCACTCGTTCTTTCCGCAAAACAAAAATCATCAACACTCACGATTTCATCAGATACTTCCTATCCATCCCACATAACTCACCCGATGAAATATTTACCACTTTTTGAACTACCCTCGATTCCTAGGTTCCAATAATTATTAAAAAATCCGTCATTAGACTAGACACTTCCTGGTACACCCTCGTACTCTTAAAACAAAAGCGTAAATTGCGTACACTTGAAAAGAAATTGATAAAATCAAAATCTGAATCTATACTTGCGATTTATCAACTGATCAAGTCAAATATAGACGTGATCTCCTAACTGCAAAATCGCTTCATGCTCTCTGGAATCATTCTCTTCAGATCAAAAGAAAACGTTCACCATTTGTTCGAAACTCCTTGTAAAAGAAAATAAAAAGAAAACTTTACCCGACTTTCCATCAGACACCTCATTATCAACTTTCGATGAATATTCCTATCATAAGCTTACAAGTACTCTCAGCAATATCTCACGATATACCACTTAACCCCCACCATGCCAACTCACTCATGTAATGTATTTTCAGTCCCTTTCATGTCAGACATAGGCATATTTCTTAAAGCAACTAAAAGTTCATCTTCTCTTGACCCTATTCCTCTTTCCCTTCTATACGAAATCACTGAATCCCTTACTATCCCTCTCAATAATATATTCTGAGAATCCCTCAGAACCGGTACATTTCCAACATCCTATAAACATGAACTCATTAAACACCTCCTTAAGAAATCAAACCTTGACCCTCGGAGCCACAATTATCGTCCAATCTCAAATCTGTCGATATTTTCCAAAACTTTGGAACGAATCGTCGCGAAACAACTAACGTCTTATTTAATATCACAAAAAATCTCTCATATTTTCCAAAGTGCATATTTTCCTTCCAAATCAACAGAAACCGCACTAGCGAAGATATCCAGCGATATTCTAACTAACATTGATAACAAAAATGGCATAATACTCGCACTACTTGATCTCTCCTTCGCGTTTGACACTATTGAACAAACGATTCTCATACACCGTCTTACATCTATAGGTATCACAGGTACTGCACACAAATGGCTATTCATCTTCCTGTCTTGTAATACACGGTGTTCCACAAGGGTCAATCCTTGGACCAATACTCTTTAACATTTACATAATTCCTCGAATTCTCCAGTTAGCTTCCATACATATGCAGATGACATCCAATTTAATGTAAAATTTACTGAAAACGTAAATTTTGCACCTAAAATCCTTTCCTCTACTATTACCACTATTCATAACTGGCTCACAATAAACTCCCTCGTCTTTAACCCAATTAAAACCGAGGCTATATTCCTTCACCTTCCACTCCGAAGTAAAACTTTACCAACTCCCTCTCCAATTAACATTAATACCATCATGTACTCAACCCATGTCAACAATATTGGTGTTATATTTAACAATACTTTTAATTTTTATAGACAACTGTCCCACATAAAAAAACTATTAAACTATAAACTACATTCACTACGCCTTATTCGTTATTCAATATCAATAGCCACCGCTACTATTATAGCTTCTGCTTACATCCTACCTATATTCGACTACTGCAATTTTATTATTTACAATACCCCCTCATCTATATTACGTGCAATTAGGGTGTCGGTATTATGAAAATGTATGTTGCTTAGGTAAACGTCAATATCTTTGTAACAAATTTTGAAAAATACAAAATCTTTTCGGCTCATTGTAGTATATAATTAGATCTATACGATGTATTTAAAATATTTAAAATATAAATAAATTTTCAAATGATTGAGAATCGATATTGTATTTCAAAAATTTCATAAATTTAGAGTTGTAAAACACAGTTTTTTATTTATAATTAAAAAAATATAATATTAAAAAAAAATTATACTTATATGAATTAGAATTATATTGATTAACATTTCATACATTAATTATTTGTTATTGGAATTAAATTTTAGGAGATCTTTAGGGTGTTGATATTACGTGCATGTCGATATTAGAGAACTCTCCCATGGCATAAGTAGAATATATTCTATATTTTTCATATAAAACGAGTATTTTACATCACAGGAAATTTACGGATCGTGTGAATCCCTATAAAGTTTAAATCTATTTACAAATGTGTACAACATCCCCCAATATTGCTTTATCTAATTATGTGAATAATTAGTTTACTTATTTTATATTATCTAATATTAACTTGCATTAATATATATATATATATATATATATATAAATATATATATGGCTATAAATAATATATATGCAATATTACTTTACTACTTTAAGTATTATTTATATAAAATAAATTAAATATTGAACAAATTATTGTGACAAATTATATTTTTAACAGTTATCAAATGGTTTTCGAATTATATATTTATAGGTTTAATTACATATTTATTTTATAAATATTAATTTAATTTTTTTTAAATACTATAATTTAATGATAATGAAATATAATGCTTATAAGCTTATATATATATAACAATGTAATTCATGGAAAATGTGCATATTATATATATATATATATTATTAGTGATTATTGGATTTGTTTGGCTCTAAATTAATAGAGATTTCTTATATATGTTTTTCTTCCATCTTATACTATTCTCATACTTTGGTAACTGATCGATGGAATATTGTCATCACCATCCCGATACATTATATTTATTAATGATTGTTTTTTATTATTATGTATTACTCGTCAACTTCAAATGCTTCTCATTCTTGTATTATATGTTAGCAGGCTTTATTTTTATCTACCCATATAACTAAATTATGTATGTATTATAATGATGTTTTATTATGTACATTTTATTATGTCGTGTCTAATATTACTAATTCTCTCTACCTCAATAGTTTATAACTTTCCCAACTCATGTTACTGATCAATGACCGGCGGTCATTCACTCGATTTAATTTGTTGTAGATATCATAGATTTTGTGAATGTATCAAAGATTGTTGTAAATCTTACTTACTCATTATTTTCTAATAATTTATTGATTAGTTCTTATTCACTCCACCTTTGTTAAAAACAAATTCATTACCTACATATAATATAGATTACTTGACTATGATAATGTTGATTTAGAATTTAAATAACCTTCACAAATACATAATCATACTTAAATCCTTTCATAGCTTTATTCTATTGATTCACTTAACAATTCTCTATCTTATTTAAATGTATCTTCCATAGTAAATCCTCTTCTAACAACCTCCTGATATTTCAACATATATCAGGTTCTAAAATTCCAAAATATCTAAAGATAAGTCTTCTTTTTATTTTAGTGAAATTAATAATATCACATCCAATCCTCGTGCTTCATTGGCCCTTGATCGTAAGCTTATCTCCCCTCCAATGCCTCTTAACATATCTCATATACCTACTATTTTTTGAAATAAATTATGGTATTAATATTCTAATAACTTTACTGATAAAATTCTACACACCTGTCCTTTATTTCACGCATCCTACTAAGTAGCTATATTCCGTTTATCTGTATTTATAAACAAATCCCATATTAATTTTCTGAATTATCTATGCCTTCTATTTTCACAATATCCTATCTTATCTTAAATTCTTTCTAATCTTTTTAATCTGCTTATTCTTTCTCTTATTCTTCTGACCTATTTAACATAGCATCCTTTAAACAATTAAATTCCACTCAATCACCCTATATTCTTGATATTACTAATATTTCCCTAAACATATATGTATGTGTCCAAATTCTTTCAAGCATGCTATCATGACCCCACTACTCAAGAAACCCTTACTTGAATCCTATATATTTACTAACTATCACCTCATTTCTCAACTTTCTCAGCAAAATCCTGGAACACATCGTTCCTATACAATTAAATATATCTATGGCTGACAGCAATTTATATGATGTATTTCAGAGTTCATTTAGATGATGGCACTCCACTAAAACTGCGCAACAAATAATACTAAATAAACTATACTCCAACGTGTATTATTGTACCTCTCGTGTGCTTTCGATTGCCCGATCCCTTCTATTCTTATTTCAAGATTATAAATAATTGGTATACATGGAACCATAAACAAATATTTTATTCCTATATTTTAAATCGATCATCATCCGTAATAATTTGTAATTTGTCTACAAAATATCGTCCCCTTCGTTAAGATGTTCTCCATGGTCATCTGTTATCTGCCCTTTTATCTTCTCAATATAAATCATCCCTATACGTGATATTATTAATCAATTTCCATATTTCCATTATCATATATACGCTGATGATATGTATCTCTATTCCTAATAACCCTTGTCACCTTATCGCAACGTACTACATCCTCCGATGTACTACTAGATAACTCCCAATTATGCAAGTATGCTATAACTAGTAGATCATAGCTTCTCTCGAATATCCTTCTTCTAAACTATTTAAATCCTCACTCTTCTATATCACATTAAACTATAATTTTTTCACTACTTTTTTCGATGGAATTACGCTGGATTTGAAAATGTTCAATAAATTACGCAGCTTTCCGTAGCTTTTTCAGAAGATGGACATGCTCAATATTGTCTGCGTTTTTCACCCGTAATAGGCGTTTTAAACTTTCAACCGTAATTTGTGTTTGACACATAGCATTTATAGATAATATTAATTTCTAATTTTTTAAATATAATTTAAATTTATTATTTTATATTACGATATAACCATGAGTAGCATCGATTTAAATGTACTCATTAATTCAATAAAGAATTTTCATCGATATGGAATGTGGCCACATCCGAAAATTATATGAATACAATGAAAAGAAACGGAGATTATGATAAACTAGCAGATGATTTGGAATTTGATGGTTTAATTTAATATATATTTATATGTAATTTATAACAATATATTGTATTAAATATATATATATATATATATATATATATATATATATATATATATATATAATTAATAATTGTATACATAATCAATATTATTAATTAGGTATATTAGTGTGATTTTTTAAATGTTGACAATGTTTTTGTAGTTGATAAAAATTATGTTATATTTTTCAAATAAATTGTAGTTTTAAATAACGAATATGACCGTTCTGAAAATATCGTAAAATTGAGTATACATATTATTATAATATGCATTATATGCTCATAATTAGTATACATATATGTTGTAAGTCATTATTGAGTGTAAACATATATATGTATATATGATGTTTTGTTTTTCAAACAAATTGTAGTTTTAAATAACGAGTGTGGCCATTCTAAAAAGATTGCTAAATTGCGTATACATATTATATGTTCATAATTAGTATATATATATATATATATATATATATATATGTATATATTGTAAGTAAATATTGAGTTAAAACTTATATATTTATATAGAATCTGCGAAATATTTATAATTTGAAATTTAATATTTAAAAAAGGATTTTATGAACAAGAGGCGATAAATTTATATTACTAATCGTTTTATATATTTGTTAAATCAGCTTATTACGTGTTAAACTTTTATCATATACACATATACTTACACATACTTCAAATATATACATGTTTATGTACATAGAATGATACATTATGTGTCATACATAATATAAACTATATTAATAGATTGTATATATACTTATATGAAGTACTTTTATATATATAGTTTATAGGAAAAAAAATATATGTCTATATCTATAATAATGCAGATGGTTTGAACTAAATATTAATAATACACTTTCAATGTTAATTTTCACTATAGTGCATACTTTATTTTTTTAAATATTATTATAATAATATATTATAATATATTATATTATAATAATTATTAAATATATTATAAGTGAAAAATAATAATTGTGAACATATACATATATCAAGAAATTATATATGTATTTAGAGGTCACTATTGAGTTATTTAGAATGTTTTGACGATTTTATTTTTAAATAGCTTCGGCTATAACTCAGATTACTTTATATTATGTATACATTTAATTATACTATTATATTATTAAATATATTTAAAATGATGATATATTATTATAATAATTATATAATACAAATATATTCAATGAATAATATCATCCATATTTAATATTATACGATCCATAAAATACTCAGAACGCGTAATTTTTGTTTTGTGTTACTTGTCGTACCGAAATAGAACGTTTATATTTGTTCCGTACATACTTAGAAAATAGTAAATCGTTTGTCGCTTTCAAACTTCTGTAGGGGAAAGATGGGTAATGTGGCCATGCGGGTAATGTGGCCACTTGGCGTATCTCATAAACTATAAGTTCAATCAAAAAAAAATATATACATGAATTATGCGAATTGGTAAGCATTGTATAAATAAGTAAAAATAATTTGTATATCTATTAATAAAAAAAATTATGTAAAAAATACAAAAAAATCGATTTACTTTTTAAAAAATTGAAATAAAAGTTTAATAAAACATTTATTAAATTACTAATATATAATATAAATTGAAAATTAATGTTGGGTGTTAAAGAACTATTTAATTATAACAAAGTGTGTAAGCAATTTATTTTAGTAAGTAATATTCATTATTATATAATGTAAATAGCGTGATACCTCGAAGCGGGTAATTTGGCCACCTTTTAGTGGGTAATGTGGCCACTTCACTATGATGTAAGCCAATCATATAATTAGCCATATGATTTAAGCCAATCATATGATCAGAAATAAATATTGTTATATTTTTATAAAATTGCGTGCGTCATTGTATGAAAACGTTGATAGAATCAACATCTACTATATTCTAACCATATAAATATATTTCCATACATATTATAATCGTAGTATAAACTTTTAAATTTAATTTAGTATATGTAATCATCTATTAACATAATTATAAAGAAATATATATATATATATATATATATATTATTTATTACATATATATTATATTATTTAATATATATATATATATATATATATATATATATATATATGATATATATATATAAAACTGTATATGCATAAAACATATATGTATAAACGTATGTATACATATACAGTTTTATATATATATATATATATATATATATATATATATATATATATATATATATATATATAGTTGTAGTAGTGAGTAAAGAAATTATAGTACATGTAAAGTATTAATTATATATAATATAATACATATATATATATATATCTTCTGAGATCACTTACTGGTTACTAACTAATGACCTCTTAGTCAATACTTCCAAAACTGAACTTCTTAACATCTCGAAGGTACCTGTCACTTTCCCTACTCTGTCAATTGACGGTATAATTATTAAACCTTCTGAATCTGTGCGCAATCTTGGTGTTTTAATTGATAGTACTCTATCGTACGGTGCTCATATAAATGCAATCTCTAAATCCGCTAATCTCTATTTGAGAAAAATTCGTCACATTAGAAACTATTGTTCGCCCAACATCACTAAGCGCCTTCTCAATGCCCTAGTATTATCTCGAATAGACTATTGCTGTTCTCTATTCTACGGAATTAAGAACTCTGAAGTTATTAAAATTGACCGAATTATTCGCTCATCCGTAAGATTAGTTCATAGGCTTAAGCGACGGGATCATGCTTTAACTGACACCCACCAATGCAATATGAAATGGCTATCGTTTAGAAAACGGTGCCAATTTAGGCTTCTCTGCTTAACACATAAAACACTATTCCTAGGCAGACCTGCATACTTACGTGCATTGCTCACTCGTCGCAACATCCTCTCACATCTGCGCTCGTCTGATGCCACACTACTTGACTTACCTGTTACTCGTAACGTGATGCGTTCTCGCTCCTTTACAAGCATGGCTCCTACTACATGGAATCTGTTGCCTTACCGCCTAAGAAGATTGAAGTCGCCTCACGTATTTGCTAATAGTCTCAAAGACTATTTAAATTTAAAATTAAAGTAACCCTCTCCTTGATGTTGATCTGGTTCCATCTCTATTTTTATATATTATATTGCTACCTTATTTAATGTTATTGTTTCGTTTTGTTTGTTCGTTCACAACACCAGTGAGGGTAATCTTTCTTTACCATATTTGGTGTATAAATAAACCATCCTATATATATATGTGTATTATATTATATTATATATACTTAATACTATACGATATACTTAATACTTTACGTACTACAAAATATATGTTTAAATATAAATACATAGGTGATGAATAACAATTATGATATGACAACCTATATATATATATATATATATATATATATATATATATGTTGGTATATAAAACATATGCGTATAAACTTATTTATACATAAAGTTTTATTTGTATTTGTATATATGTATATGTATTATATACTATTATATTTATCATGAGATATAACTAGATTTAAAAATAAATAAATAAATGTCATGTTAATACATTATATAATACATTTTACTTTCGATATCGATTTTCTAAAGAATTTAATAAACTTAATTTTATTTTATGTATTTAATTTAACTGTGCTTTATATATTTCATTTATACTTGTTTATTGGCTTATTTGTATATTACATTTCACTTTTTTTTACCTCATATATTGTTTATTATATAAATAATTTATATTAATGTTGATATGATATGATTTTGATATATGTTGGTGTAATATATTTAGTATATGCATATACTTGTATACAATTATACATGTATACAATTATATTTACATACAAATATATATATATATATATATATATATATATATATATATATATAAATGGTTCTATATATTATGGTATATATATATATACAAATGGTTCTATATATATATATATATATATATATATATATATATAGAAATCAGATAATATAAATTAGTTATCTTTCTAAATTACTATTTTATCTAGGTATTATATCGCCATATTGTTATGACATACAGTCATTTACTGCTGAAATTACTTTTTCCACAATAATAACATGATAAGTAAGTGTAATGGTATACTATGATATAGCTTATTAATGAATATAGTAATTTATAAAGTTAAAATAAAAAGCATTCATTTATCACAATTGCGTGTGTTTTGTCAATTTTACTTGATGTGAAATCATTGGACTACACTTAATATAAAGTATCGCCATCTAGTGGATTAATTCCACATTTTCAGGTGGCCACATTACCCGCATTAGGTGGCAACCTTACCCTCCATGGAGGGTAATGTGGCCACCTTAATCATTTCAATTAGATATGCTAAAATGAAAAACTGATTCGGCAGTCCTCTTGCTTATCATAAGATGTAGCTATATTGAACAAATTATCGTATTAGATATAATATTTATAAAGTTATACAACATTATCTAAAAGTGGCCACATTACCCATCTTTCCCCTACGGCATATTGTATATCTATTTTTATAGCACATTACAAGTATTTTATTGATCGTGTGAATTACTATTTATTATATCCGGGAAAATATAAATTAATTAATATAGATTAATATTAGCAAAGATGTTTCTATAAAGGAAATGTATATTACTTACGTGACATTGTGTAATTACATTTTGTACACAATACATTAATAGCGACAACTACGTATGGTGTAATTGATGACAAATGTGTTGTATATAATATAGTCGTATCAAACTATAACATTTTAAAATGTATTTTAAATTATTATTGGTATAATGAAAACTAATTGTTTATTACTAATAAATAACAAAGCAATAGGATATTTTAGTTTAAAATTCTATGCATAGTTATGAAGCGAGTAACAGCTAATGTATATGGTAATGTAATTTAATAATACTTTTAATACGTCATTTTATATATATATATTTAATATAAGCATGTATATATATATATATACATATATAAATATATATATATATATATATATATATATATATATATATATATATATATATATATATGTAAACATTATATTATGACAAATCAATGTATATTTATGTATATTATTTCAGATACAAATACTGATTCATTATCGGAGGGAGTCTATTATTTAGTGGCGCCCATTCCTGAACTACCTACTTGTGAGCTGTATTATCAACCTCCATATCACGAAAGCATACTCAAGAAGTATGTATCGGAACTAAAAATAACACTATTTTACCTTTTCTTAATATGTGTAATTATATTTGTAGATGGTATTGTACTAGGTGTGTTAATTTAGTGTATACAGATGTTGCTATACAGCTATATCTCTATTAATTTTTTTCTAGTAATTCGTTCTACTAATGGATGTAAGTAAACAAATACAAATAGAAAATATCCCACTATTTTATTCTATGAATATGTACATAAATTGTATGTTTTATTTAATCCTCAAAATGATATTATTTTTGTGTAAATTGTTTATTAAAATTGTATCTGTAAATAATGGAACACAAAACTAATGATGCTTAATTTGTTTTTGTGTTAAATGTCGAGAGAATATTGTTCTGTCACTTGAAAACTATGATACTATATGTAAATACTATATACTAATAATGGAATACGCAAATCCCCCCAACCTCTTAAAACTAACATATATGTAAATAAATTTCTGTAATATCGTTTACTTATTTCATTTTTATATTAATTAGGTTTTATATATGAGATTATTTAATTTATATAAGATAAATAGTCTAGTAAATTAGATAAATAAACGTTAGGCGCATATGATATAATTAAATTTATTTAAAAATCCCGTAAAATAATAAAATATCTATTTTATCTATAATGGTATCAGAGAGATCTCCCTATGATATGTTAAAATTAATGAAATTATAGAATAGTATTTAATATAAAGTATTATCAGGTTAATTAAATAAAATGAAAATTTATTAAATTATTAAAACTAATATTTATGAATATTTTATTTAACTTTAAAAAAATCTAAATGTTTTAATATTGGGTATACATGTTGATAATTTGTTTATAAATATAATAAAATATTAAATAAAATAATAATAATAAAGATATAATAGAATTTAATATGCTTTCCAATAATAAAAATGTGTGTACAATAGCTATTGTACACATAATGCTAGCATCAATATAAAAAATATAATTTTCGTATAAACAGTTTCAAATAATAATTATTTATTTTGGAACAAAATAGACGCTTTTATCTAAAATGGTATGATAAAATTAATATAGGTTATAGAATAGTATTTATAATAATTTATTATTACTGATAATTTATCAGGTTAATTATATTAAGTATTATGTATTCAAAAGTTTAAGGTTAAGGTTAATGTATACGTTTAATTATATTAAATATTAAATATTAATTTAATAATATATTGAAACTAAATATTTATGGTAATATTTTAAATAAGAATAGCGATCAACAAATTAGGTCAAAGTTAAGTTAAAGTTCACATTTATTATAATTTTTATAGAAGTTATAACTTCTCCAGTATGAATGCTATTTTAAATTAAAGTGTTTTTCCATTTTAAAACGCAACGGAAAAGCTTTGGAAAGCAAATCTGTGTGTGTGTGTCCCTTTACTAATGTGCTCATACTTTCTGTTGTATCGACTACTGCCTCTCCATATTCTATCACATTCCAATCATTCACTTACCCCTTAAACCGCATAATTCTTGAATTTATATGCACCATTTTCTCCATTAATAATTCAACTATGACTCCTACCAACTTATATCTAATTGGATACCTCTAAGAAAAAGCCCCCCATTAATTCATACACTTATTTGTTAGAACTTTTTTTAGAGCTACATATCATCAATGTAATATATTACTAAATATATTACTATAGTAATATAGTTCTATAGTACTATTTTTCTATCTTTTATACCAAATCGTGCATCAATCTATTTTTATACATATTTTTATATATTTATTTATTCTATTTATAAATATTTGATCTCATTCATTATATTGTATTGTTATACGTATCCATGAGGGGTGGACCACCCCGGGTGGTCACACCTATGATAAATATCAATAAACTATATTATAATCATCATAATCATATACATAACGAATACTTTTATGGGTTAGCAGTAGAAATGATCGTAACTTCTATGGTTAGGTTAAGTAGACCTATAGGTCCTAGTTAGACCCATAGGTTATCGGTAGACATATAGGTACTATTTAGATGCATAGGACCTAGGTAGACATATAAGCCCTAGGTAGACTTATGTATCATACTTAGACCCATATGTTTCTATGTAGACATGTCTCATATATGCATATATGTCCTAGGTAGACATATAGCCTATGATATAGGTCATAGTAAGATCTATATATATATATATATCTAGTTAGACATATAGGTCATAGTTATACATATATATATATATATATATATATATATATATATATATATATATATATATATATATATATAGGTAGACATATATACCCCATGGTATACATATAGTTCCCTATGTAGACATATAGGTAATTGTTAGACCCATAGGTCCCTAGGTAGATATATAGTTCATAGGTAGACATATAGGACATATAGGTTATAGCTAGACCCATATGTCTCTAGATAGAAATATAGTTAGACCAATAGGTTCCTATGTATACATACAGGTATATAAGTTGTCATATAGGTCCCATGGAAGATATATTGATCAATGTTAGACCATTAGTAAACTTCTAACATCCCTTCGAGAACTCACCAATAAATAGAATACCTTCACATGGAAATCATGATACCAACTAAACTAGATATGCTTAAATCTCTCGATACGGCGAGATGTATTGAGGAACACCGACTTTAACATTCACCTGTTATAATCGATGGCAGCCGGGAAACGATGGTCCGATAGTCAAAGATTGAAGGCAGTATGAGATCTGTATGTACGCCACTTTTCTTATCTGTATTAATATAAACACGGCAGAAGACTCTCTAAATGTAGTTGAGTAGCTAACCTCAGATGAAGGTTGGTAGATCCGACTACCGAAAGCAAATTCCAAAGGGAGATCCACGGGAGAAATCAGCAATAAATAATTAATTCAAGTATAAATACATAAATAGTATATACTATATTTTAATTATATCAAATTGATCTAATTTATAATTATATAATTCTATTATCTTTGTGATTGTTATTTATTTATTTATTTATTTATTTTTTATTTTATGGATTTTACTAAATGTAATTAAATCTAACTAAGAATAAATTTTAAAACCAATGTGATATATTCCAATCTTGGTGGATATTACTATATGAATAATATTTAAAATATTAATAATATAAAAATAAATAAATAAGTACTTATCTTTATAATAATAATATAACTAAAGGATATTTATAATATAATGTGTAAAAAACACGACTATAGTATAGTTGCTATGTAAACAAAGTGAATAGTATGTATTTGTTTACAAATATATATATATATATATATATATATATATATATATATATATATATATATATATATATATATATATATATATATATATATATAGATATATATATAATATACGGAATAAGAAGACAAAACGGGCATAGAAATACGGAATATGCTGACACGAAGATTAGGCCGACAATTTTGTGTCAACCACCTACATTAATTTATTAATTACTATATGTTAGATACATAATTGGTATATAATTAAATAATATTTTAATAATCGTTATATTATAATTAATATATTTAATTATCATTTGGTTTTATTGAGAATAGACTATAAATAATTACATTTTTAGATTTCTGCGTGTATATACTGTTACATAAAAAAAACGGAATCTGTTGACACCTGGCGTATATATGTCAAATGGAAATTTATGAATTAATATGTATAATTTACTTTAGAATAAATATATTGAATACAAATATAAAAGATGTTATAATGTTATATGAAAAATATTATATGTAAAAATATACATTTTAAATTAAATATTATTATTTTGTAAAAATATACATCCATTTCAATTTCTAGTCACAGATTTGTATGACTCATAAATCTTAGGAAATAGTATTCATTATTTAAATTTCAGATTATTTCAATAATAATAAATGATTTATATATTATTAAATATAGTATGTATTATATTTTAATAAATAATCTATATATATATATATATATATATAGTAAATAAATATATAAATGTATGTTATATATTATTGAATATAGAATCGTAAGTACGGTACTCGAAATGATAAGTTACTATAGTAATGATTTTCGAAATATTTGTTTTTCAATGAGTTATTTATGTTTCATTATATTACATTAATAATTTATTTTAACCTTCCTATATAATAATTAATATTAGTAATATTACTATAATTTTAAATATATATAAACCAAATTAATATAAAATGTAGATACATAAATTTAATACGAATAATCCAACTATAATGTATTAGTACGATATAAATAAAACCTATAGAATACGATTTTTTATATTGATGCTAATATAATAAATTAGAAATATTATTAAATTCTATGATAGAAGTCATATTTTAGTTTTTTTTAATTTTTATTTAAAAAAATTTATGAACTAAAATGCACACAAAAAAATAGTACAAATAATACATGGTTTAGATAGGAATTATGAATGTTTTAATTAATTTATAATACTTATGAAATCATGATTCATTCAATATTAGTATTCCATATAGTCTTAATATTTATTCAAATTCAAATATTATTTTTGTATATTTTTGTATATTTATTTTCTATATATATATATATATATATATGCATGTATATTGCTGTAATCATTTCATATCCATATTCTATATATATATATATATATATATATATATACAAGTATATTTATTCATTCATATTCATTCATATTTAGATTGTATTACTTCACTATCGAATTAAATTATAACGTACTTAATTGTCGAATTTATTTATCTGATTAGATTTTCATACTTGATTGTAAACTAGATTTTGTAAAATTAGATTACCATAGCATACTAGATCATCAATAATAATATTATATGTACATATATATATATATATATATATATATATATAGAAATAAATATACAAAAATAATATTTGAATTTTAATAAATATTAAGACTAAGAAAAAAGTATATAGTAATATTGTTGAGACACTTATTTATAATATTTCTATATATAATCTAATATTACTAATAATAATGTATAATGTGCTATATATGTATATATTTGTAATATAAATAATAAAATAACATGAAATTGTATTATAAATGAAAAAAATAATCCTTATAAAGTCTCTAACAAGTGTATAATGTTGGTTTTGAAATCTCACAAAATATATTTTTTAAAGTCTTAATATAATATTTAAATATCTTGTTTATATATATTTAATGATATCATTAACATTTTTTATATTGAATAACATTATAATCAATATAAATTATATAATAATATATTATAAAATTGATTTTGAAATAAGAGGTATCTACAAATTTTAAAATATTAATACAAATTTTAAAATGAAGTTTTTAGAGTCTAAAATAGTGATACTTCTATTTACTGTAATATATTATGGATGATAATGTATTATACTTTATAATATTAAAATAAATTATAATAAACTTCACATTTATAATAAAAAATATTAAACATATTTCATGATTTTACATAATATTAAATAAATTATATTTATAAAATGCCAATAATATCATGAAGTATGATAATATCTATTGTATAAAAAAGTACTTCATTATATTTATTAGTTTAGTATATTTAGAATTGTAGAGCTAACATTAATATGGTAAAATAATTTTACTATAATTTAAATGTAAAAATAAACCATTAGGGGAAAGTAACCGATTACGGACAGTGTCCGAATACGGATACTCTCGGTATCTCAGAAACCATAAATTATACACAAAATTGTTAATGAATAACATATTCATAATTATAAAAATAGTCTAATAAAGTTTTTTTTATTTTTAATTATTCAAAATATTGCTAATATATCCAATAAACTGATTTTTTTATTACGTTTTTAAATTTATGAAAATAAATTTCAACTTAAAACTTTCTCAAAACTTTCTCAAGAATATACAAATGTATCAATATAAAATATAATACTATATTATTAAAAACTAAAGCATTCTAAAAATTGTATTTTTAATTTCTATATTTGTTATCAAATATTCATTAAGTTATAAGCATATATCTAGATTTCATATAAGTTCCTAATACGGACACTCTATATACTTTAATACGGGTACCCTATAACCAATCAGCGAGCAGCGTGTGAACTATTCTGATTTTCATAAAAATCGCGTGCGTTATAATATTAATACTACCAATAAAGCTAATTCTAAATTTTTTATTATTTAGACACTTAAATTGTATTATTAATTACAAAATAATAAAAATAAATAAAATATTAACTAATTAAATTACAATATATTTTTCATAAAATTAATTATAAATAACGTAATTTTAATTTGTCTGATTGATTCATCAATAATATATAGTTGATCTAGTGGTATATAGGGTATCCGTATTATAACACATGGTGTCCGTATTCGGTACCCATGTCCGTTATCTATGGAATTAATAGATTAAATAAAAATTTTAAATTACAATAATATCTATAATCATATAATATTAATATATAAATAATGAGTCATACAAAATTAAGACCATTTATTGTTAAAGTGTCCGTATTAGGTTACTTTAACCTATTATTATTATTGATGAAATATATGATAATCATTTAATACATACCTAATATGTATTGATATCATTGCGAAAGCGTTGAAATAATATTTTAATATATGGAATTTTTAATATTTCCAACGTTAGAGTAATTAATAACATAATAATTATATATAACTACATTAATTCTATACTATAATAGATGCATATTATATAAAAATTTATATAGAAATATAAAATAAATAAATCAATATAATAGTTATTAAATATATTAATATATTGTATACACCTATATTAATGATTCATATAAAAGGGTATATATAAAGTAGATAATAATATATAAGTTATAATTAATAACTTATAAAATCCGATAACATTTAAATTATAACAACATTTGCTATTACTTCTGAATCTATAATAATTTAATTTGATAATTGTTAAATGTGCCCTAATATAAGAACCAATAAATTATTATATATATTGTATCATATAAAATATTAATAATGGTTATATATATATTAGATTATATATTAAATTATGTACTATTTTGATTATACAATTCTTAAATATTTGAATTTATTTGTGTATATATTTTTCGATATAAGTTTATATTTATGGATATAATTGGAAATTGTATTGATTAAATCTTTATTGAAAGAGGATAGTACCGATGACAGTAAATGATTGGTTGTTGTTTTAACATTGTACCCAGTGGTCTGCGCTGTTATGTACACTACCCATCTGTAAAATATCATAACCATTAATATTTTATATATATATACAAATTTAATTATTATATATTTATATATATATATATATATATATATATATATATATATATATATATTTATATGATCCATTTATGGAAGTTAGTAACATCATGTATACAGGTAAAATTCAAGAATTAATTCAAATATTATCTTAGGTAAGTAAACATAATCATAGAGTAACACAATCCTACCGAATACAACGATCCCAAATAGTATCTATTATGTATATATATATATATATATATATATATATATATTAGTTATATATATATATATATATATATATATATATATTAGTTATATATATTTTTTAATTTTGAACCATACATATGTGTATTTAGTGAAATAACGTGGTGCAGTTGTTATTTGTGGGTATTAATATATTGCAGAAGTGTTTTATCACATGACTCAATGCGTTTAGAATTTCTTCTACGATTGAACAATAATAGTATTGTAGTCAAATACATACCTTTACTCCATCGTAAGAAGATTGTTAGTGTTCGTTGTTGAAGAAGTAAGTAGCGTAGTTGGGCCATTCGAAAGCTGCCTCAACTCGATTAGGACAGTTTCTGAAAGGACACGACACTTTGACAGCTCTAGATGCACGTCCACGTCTGTTTAATGACACTCGATAGTACTGGTTTGTAGCCACGAAGTACAGCTTTCCTTTCTTGGTGAAAGCGGCAGTTACTCTCGAGGGCACACCGGGGAACGCCTGACTTAAAGACTTGGGGAATCCTGACACCGGAGATCTATTTTCCACGGCGTATACTTGTGATCCCTATTCGAAGTTATTGACGATAAGAGACAATCTCATAAGTTAATGTATATTTCAATAAGTCACTCACTAGTGTGATATATCAATAATATAATTAATTCGTAAATAATCTATATATATATATATATATATTGTGGCTTGTATCAATTTAGAATGTAATTATATCTGAAGACAGTAATGATCACGTTGGGTATTCTTGTAAGGTAAGGTAAAGGTAAGGTAATTATTTATTTAGACACTCGTTATATTTTAAAATCTCACAAGTGTTGAGAATATATAAAAATAAATAATTAAATTAATAAATTAATTAAATAGTTAACAACAAAATTCGCAATTTCTTCTTGAATTCGGTGTGACTCCTTGTACATCGTAATGACTTGGGAAGAGAATTCCACATGGAAGGAGCAGCCCAGCCGAACGATCTTTTCCCAATTCTCATCAGATTTATTTTCGGCACTGAAAGTAAATTTGAATATTGCAGACGAGTGTTTCTCATTAGCTCTTCATTAAGGAGTTTATTTAAATATATAGGCTTTTTCAAAATAATAGTTTTATGAGTTATACTTAGTATTTTAAATTTGCACATATTGTCCATAAGGAACCAATTTAAATCGCCTAATTTTTGTGTAATACTTATTTGGTCACACCTCTTAATATTAAAGATAACAATAAAAAATCTGAAACTGATGATGTATTAGATGATATAGAGTGTACTAAATATATAATTAAGTTAGATAGTTTAGAGACAAAATTAAAAATATTTAAAAATAAAAATAAACTATTTGACACTAAAATATATATAAGCCAGCAATTAAATTTCAATACACATAACATATTTTATAAAACTAGACAATTGAGAAAAGCAGGAAAAATAAATAAAACCTGGATTTATAAAGATACTGTATATATTAATACAAATAAAAAAGATTTAAAATCAATAATCTCAATCAATAATATTAATCAATTGGATAAATATTAATCAAATTAAATAAAATTAAAATATATTGTCTATATATATATATATATATATTTTTTTTATTTTTATTATTTTTTCTCTTCATTAATATTTTGCATTTATACTTTATATTTAATTTATAAAATTTATATTTGTAAACATAATCTTTAACTAACTTCAGGCTTATTCAGTATTACATTTTTAACAATATTATATAATAACACATAACATTAATTACATACACAAGTATTAAAAGTTTATACAGTTTTTATAGTTTTATTTATTTTTCAGTCATTTCAGGTTTATTCAGTATTACATTTTTACCAATATTATATAATACCATTTACATTTTATTGAATTTACATACAAGTATTATAATTTAAAAGTATATAGTTTTTATAGTTTTATTATATTTTATTCAATTCAGGTTTATTTTTATACTTTATATTTTATAGTTTCAGGCTTATTCAGTATTGCATTTTTTCATCATTATATATCTTTTAATTTAGTTCTATTTAATTTATTTGTTTAGCTTCCATTGTTTTTTTTACATATCGTTTTCTTCTCTATTTATATATTAGTTATGCAATTTAGTTCACCATCAATTAATAAAGTCTTAACTTATAATTACATTCCTGATGAACTAAAATGCGATTCTAATATAATCGATAATATAAATAAAACTTTTTTACAGTGTAAATATTATGATAATTTATCAAATTTAAATATATGTCGTAAATTATCTATTATTCATTTTAATGCTCGGAGTATTCCTAAAAATTTCGATTCTATTACTGATTACCTTTTATATTTAAAAATAAACTTTATGATTATTGTAATAACTGAATCATGGCTAACTACATCTAATAAACACTTATTTAATATTCCTAATTATTCATCTGAACATATAGTAAGAAATAATAAGCGTGGAGGTGGAGTTTCCATTTTCATTAATAATAATATTAAATATAAATTAATTGATAATTTATCATTATCTGTCAATGATGCTTATGATATGATTACGATCTCATTTATATACGAACATATTAATTATTTACTATCAGGTATATATAAAGCACCTATATTTAATATAATTGAATTTACTGATATTATATATAATACATTTAATCGTCATCTAAATAAATCATTAATTTTAACAGGCGATTTCAATATAAATATAAATAATCATAATTCCCATACAAGTACTAAATTGTTTATTGATACTCTTTATTCCCTAAATTTAATAGCGACAATCACTAAACCTACCCATATAACTAATCAAACAAATTCTATTATCGATAATATTTACACAAATTTTTTATCTTTGCCACTTTTTAATGGCGTTCTCTTGACTGATATCAGTGATCATTTACCGATATTCTGTATTTTTAAAAAAAATATTAATATAAAAACGAAAAACTCTTATAAATATATTAGGGATCATTCAGATCAAAATATTTTAAATTTTAATAATAATCTTACTAATATAAATTGGTCTTTCATTTTAACTCAATCTGATATTCATATATCTTTTAAAAATTTTATCTCTACATTAACTAATTCATATAATATATATTGTCCATTAAAAAAAGTTAAAATTAAATCTGGAGTTTTTGATAAACCATGGCTAACCCCTTCCATCCTTAAATGCATAGGTAAAAAGAATAAAATGTATAAAAAATCTTTAAATAATCATTCACTAATAAATGTATATAAAAATTATAAAAATTGCTTAATGAAAATATTAAAATATACAGAGAAAAAATATTATGAAAATAAAATAAAAAATAATAATATTAAAAATACTTGGCGTACATTAAATAAAGTTATAGGAAATAATAAAAAATCAGGAACTATTATTGATAATAAATTAACAGATTTACAAAATGCTAATATGTTCAATTCATATTTTTCAAATATAGGTGTTGAATTAAATAAAAATATACCATACTCTAATCAAAATATATATGAAAATATTACTAGTAATAAGAGTTCAATTTTTATAAAGCCTGTTTCATCAATAGAAATTGAAAATATTGTATATAATTGTGATTCAAAATATAGTACGGATTCCCATGATTTTAACTTTTTTTTAATACGTAACATTATTTTATCCATTAGTAATATTTTATCAATTTTATTTAATAAATGCATTGAAAATGGTGTTTACCCTGATATACTTAAAACATCTAAAGTTATAATTTTATATAAAAAAGGAAATAAAAATGATTGCTCGAATTATAGGCCAATATCATTGACATCACAATTCTCAAAAATTTTTGAAAAAATTTTAAAAGTAAGAATATTTTCATTTTTAGATAAAAATTCTTTAATAAACAATTCTCAATTTGGATTTCAAAAATCTATATCAACATGTGATGCTTTGATAAATTATATCGATTACTTAAATATAAATTACAAATTATTCATATCCACAATATCGATTGATTTAAAAAAGGCTTTCGATACTATTAATCATGAAATTTTATTAAATAAATTATATATATATGGTTTCAGAGGTATCACTTTGTCATTATTAAAAAGTTATTTGACAAACAGGTATCAATACGTAAGCTATAATAATACCAATTCTAAAATACTTCCGATTAAATGTGGTGTACCACAAGGTTCAGTTTTGGGACCAGTATTATTTTTAATGTACATAAATGATTTACCTAATATAACTAATAAATGCAATTTTACTCTTTTTGCTGACGTCACAACTTTAACATTTAAGTCTCATAAGTTAAATGATCTAGAAAAAGAAATAAATTCTACTTTAGTTTTAATATGTGACTGGCTTTGTAGTAATAAGCTAGTTCTTAATATTGATAAAACAAAATTAATTTTATTCCATCGCACAAGAGTTAAACATAAATTGAACATCAAAATAAATAATATAGCCATAAAACAATCAACTAATTTTAAATTCTTAGGCATTTTAATTGACGAAAATCGAAATTGGAAAATGCAAATAAATAATATTAAAAATAAACTTTACTATGGACTTAGTTTACTACATAGTTATAAATATAAATTTAATATTAATACTTTAGTTATGCTATATTTTTCTTTTTTTCATAGTCATATTAATTATTGTTCTATTATATGGGGAAGTACTTACCATAGCAATATAAAATGTATTCAAATTTTACAAAATAAATGTATGAGAGCAATATATAAACTTGATAACAAAACCAATATTGATTACATTTTTTTAAGACATAACATTCTTAAATTTAAAGATATAATAAATATATCCATTTATAAATATATGTTTAGAATATATAACAATCATTATTTGCATAGTTCAATTTGTAAGTTATTTACCTATAATTGCTCTTTATATACTTTTAGGTTAAATAGAACATTCTTAATACCAAAAATAAGATTTGATCATGATAAATTTAGTATTCGTTACAAAGGCGCATATTTATGGAATTCTTTAAATACAACCACATCATCTTTGACGAATTTGAATACTTTTACAATACATATTAAAAACATGCTTTTAAATAGTTATATGTAATCACTTACACCTTATCTGTATTGTTTGTTATTTTATTTACATGATCATCTTTTCTTCTTTTTAGCTCTTTTAAATTGTTCGTATTGTACATATTTTTATCTCTAGCCTTTGGTCTTTAGTTTTCTTTGATTTTTATAGTTTAACTTATTTATTATTTTAGTATCTTTTTACATTTTTTAATATTTTATTATATATTTTTTATTATATTTTATTATTATTTTATTGTTATATACATGATGATTTCTTGGTATTGAGAGATATATTTAATTTTATTGTATTGCTTTTTTATGAGACAGAACACGAATGAACAATATAGAATTGTAAAATATTTATTTATATTTATTCATTTTGTATTTATTCATTTTGTATTAATTCTCTCATTACCAAGAGCAGGTTGGTATCTCGATAAGTTCAATAGAACTTCTATACAATACCTGGGTTTTTGATCTCGGTCATCAACTGAATCTGATATTATTATTATTATTATTAATATTGTAATCTAGATAACACAAGTGATTGCACTAACGCAATTGTTGATTCCGTACTCAAGTACTTTCTAATTTTTCTAATATTAAAAAGATTAAAATTAGCGGATCTACATTGCGAAGTGGCGAATTGAGTAAATCCTAATTTTGAATCTAATATTACTCCAAGAGATTTAGCACAATCACTTGGAATAATAACTGTAGAATCAAATGTAATAGTGGGAAAAATAAAAGGTTTAAGGGAAATATTAAGTAGTTTAGTTTTAGAAGAGTTAGGAAAAAGGTTATTTAGAATAAGCCACTTTCTTACATTTTGAGCACACAAGGTTAACTCATTAGGTACATTATTGCTACTAGTAGGTACTTTCCAGTATAACTGAATATCATCAGCATATATTACATAATTTATATTAGTAAATTGTTTAATAACTTTAGAAAGAGGAAGAATGTAAATCATAAATAATAACGGGCCCAATACAGATCCTTGTGGAACACCATATATTAGAGATTCATTTGGTGAATAAATACCTTTAATATATATAGAGTATGTTCTATTAGATAGATATGAAATTAACCAATTTAGTGCAGCACCATTAAAACCTATTGATCTTAGTCTAGATATAAGAATATTATGATCTAAACTATCGAAAGCAGCTGATAGATCAAGAAGAAGTAATTGCGCATGTTCTGAATCATCTAAGTAGCCTATTATATCATTAGTTAACTTTATTAAAGTAGTCTCAGTACTATGTCCTGGTCGATATGCATTCTGAAAATCATCATAAAGATCATTAATCATTAGGTATTCTCTGATTTGTTTACTAACAACTTTCTCAATTATTTTACTTAGCATAGGTAGTTTCGATATAGGTCTATAATTTGAGAGGTTAGAACAATCTAAGTTAGACTTCTTCAATAATGGAGTAACTAACGCATGTTTAAATATAGTAGGAAAATTAGAAGTGTATAAAGAAAAATTAACAATAGAACAATAATGCGGCACAAGGGTATAAGAAAGTTTTTTAATAAGACTAAGTGGTAAAATATCATTAGGACTAGTCGACGAAGATGACATAATTAAATCATAAATTTCCGAATCTGAAACCATGTAAAAATCTGAGAAACTATAATTCCGTGCAAAATTAGAATCAGGAATAAAGTCGGGAGCAAATGGATCGAGATTAATACTAATATTAGATTTAGCAATTTTAATAGTAACACATATCATGGTAATCTTATCCCGAAAATGATTTATAAAAGTTGAACATATTTCATCATCAGGTATATTAGGTAAAGTTATATTATTCTTCCTACCAGTGAGATTGTTAATAAGAGAATAAAACTTACGAGAGTTAATTGAGCAACACTCAATTGTATTTTTTATATATTTTATTTTAAACTCCTTTATGGAGTTTCTATATTCAGAACGAACCTTTCGAAATAATTTATAAGATATATCAGATCTTCCTTTAACAAAATATCGCTCATAGTATCTAGTTCTACGTTTTAGGTTAGCTAAAGTTTTATTATACCAAGGAGCCCTATGCGTATTAGATATCTTTGGAGTAACTAAAGGGGCATGTTTATTCAATAACAAATCTAGTATACCATTCAATTGCGTTATATCAATTCCAGGGAAGACAAGATCATTAAAATCAGATACAAATATATTAGTGTCAATAGAATCAATTCTTCGGTAAGAACAAGCATTTGATATGATATGTGACTTAGGAATGTCGATATTAAACACAATTGAAAAATGATCAGATATAAGTGATGAGCTGATAGTATTTGAAATAATATTAGCTTTACAGTTAGTTATAACATAATCAAGTGTGTTACCCTTTATATGAGTGGGAAATGTGATATGTTGCAATAAGGATAACGTATCTAGTAGTATACAAAAATCCGAATGGGGTGAAACTAAAGAATTAAAATGAAAATTTAAGTCACCAACTATGATCGTATTAATTGGATCCGAATTTAAAACTAGATCAGAGAATTCGTCAAAAAATAAAGAGTAGTCATTTTTATTTGGTGGTCTATAAATTATAATAATATTAAATTTAGTGTATGGTGATAATACACGAGACTTTGAGGAAATACATGCAGTCATGGCTTCACAACTATATAAGTCTAGATAATTATAAGAGTTAATATTAAAGTCATTATTATTAACTAATATACCAATACCTCCTCCAGGTTTGTCATTATTTCTAGATCTATGTATAAAAGTAAAATATGAAGGAAATTGTGAAATCGTTGAAGTATCCGACGAATGCAACCAAGTTTCTGTAAAGAAGCACAGAGAAGGTTTTAGATCAAATATCAAATCCATAATAAGTTCAAAATTAGAACTAAGTGATCTACAATTTAGTAATATGCAAGTTACATATGAATTATCACTTCCTTTATTGTCTAGCTTAGATAGTCATTGAAGATTAACAGAATCAGTTTCAGTTTCTTTTTTGCTACTTATAAATAATGATAGTGATTTTTCCCACTCAATTATTTCATCAGCAGTAGGGATATACGCAGATGATTTCCAATCAGTTATAGATTTATCATTAAACATCTTTAATTTACGAATCTCATATACATTTGTTCTGTAATTAAAAATAGACTTATAACCAGGTAGTAGCTCACTCTTAAATACGTGATAAAATAGTCTACCCATCTTTACGACTTCCCATTCAAGATATGGTCTAATGAATAATTTATCATATAAAGGACACTTTGCTAGTAAAGAACGACATCTTAGTAATGCATCACTAGCACATGGAGAACTTAATATGATATTACAGAAATGCGAACGAAATGATAGTTGTTTAATAGTATTAGGATCAACATCGATAGATATAAATAATTTCTTAATAAAGTCAATATTTCTATTAGATGATGAAATATGTTCAATTACTATGGATGGGATCAAATTAACTGCTTTAGATTGTGATTTTAGATTGTGATTTTTATTGTATATACTAGAAGTAGATGTAGGCCCATTATTATTAATTCGAAGAATATCAGAGTAAGTAGGAGTAGTATTAATACTATTGTTTATGTCATCATTGTCACTGTCATTAATTATACTATCTGAATGCATACATATAACTTTATGCATATCATTGATTTTACTAGATAAGTTATTTAAACTATTCATAGAATCAGAATCTGATATACTATTCGATTTATCTATATCATTAGAGTTTATACATGTTTTACAAATAAATTTAAAATACGGAGAAGAAAGTAAATGTAACGCATATTTAGATTGTGTTAGATTATTATAATCATTAGGTAATATACCAGCTATAATTAAACAATCATAATCTATTGCATAACCGCAGTCACATTTAATATATTTATCCTTCAACGTGGATTTACATTCATAACACAATGACATTATAATATAATGTATATTATGTGAATTTATATAAGTGAACAAATAACTAATGCTAGATAATATATAGGTAAACAATAAATAATATACACGAAACTTAATATATGTGTCACTGAATTATAACAGTATGAAGTAACATAATAGTATGAATAGAAGAAGAGAAAAAAAAAATAGAAATCAGTGAGGTGTGACCAAATAAATTAATCAATAGAAAACAATTTGTATATACTGTAGTTTGAAAAAACACATTAACTGATATAATAAAAACATATATATGCACAAATTATAAAGGGTTACCCAATACAATCAATATATATATACAATTATATAAATTATATCTTATAATGCAATTTGGTTAAATATATATAAACACTAATCTCGAGGTCACGACGGTTTAAATACGGGTTACCGACAACCAAAGCAAGCCAGGCACGGGATAATCCTCCTGGACAGTGACCAAGATATATAGTTGTGAAGCAACAGATGTAAAGATGTATAAAATCTCAGTATACAAGCGTATAAATAATGCGAATATAGGATATAACGCATACGAATTTGAATCAATATTTAAACAATAGAAATTTAAATCAATGTAACGTCCGTTCACTACGAGAATTAAATAAGAAGTGAATGTATAATGACGTAATAACCTTGATGAAATATGTTCGTCCATTGTGGGTTACAGCTGCATCTATATTACGGATGTTCACACCTAGTTGACGTATGGGCATCTCTACTGGCTTACTTTTACGTCCATCCATGATATAGTAGTGACTACCTGTTAACACGTTATACCGTATTACTCTCTTATTGGTTGGGATTAATGAAGTCAATTTAGATAAACTTTATTATATTGGGTGAGTTTCATGAAGGTAATTAGGTTAAACTTTCAAATAATTAACATTACGATTATATCTAAGTATTCGCCAATGAAAATTAGTGTTTTCATATTTACAATTGTACTACTCTCATTAACTTCGCCTGGATTACTATTATCAATAGATACTCCTTTATTTACATAGATGTAAGCTATAATAAGAGATATTACCACATGATATAGTAAGTGTTCGGGGTTAAAGGTTAACCTCTGAATCCGTGAAGATGACTGTTCATAAAAGTGGTGGCGTCAAATGTAGGATTAGTGCAGATATCGCCGGTAGGATTGCTCGGTGCCTCGGTGGTTGTAATTCGGGGGGTGGGGTCGGGGTAAATACCACCTCTACCTAGCGTGTGGCGATATTAGTTATAATATAGCAAATGAGTTATGTTGAGCAATACTCGTTATACATTAGATTATTATTAGTATTTACATGCTTTATTATTATAAATATAAATAATGATATAAGCCTATTCATCATTTATATATATATATATATATTATTTGATATGTACCGACTAACCGTATATGGATTGAATGCCTCTGACATCATCAATATCGAGTGCGAAGTAAGGTAGGTATCCCTTGTAATACGGAGCCATAACGGCTGCGTTAACCGAAGAATGATCCATGCCCAGAGCGTGTCCGAATTCGTGAGTCATCACCTGAAGGATGTTGATCTTTCCTTATTTGTGGTCTCCCAACACCCATGTCTCATCATTGTCTAAGTGTACTACACCGTATTCTGGCTGGAACGCGTGAGCGAGGATTCCCAACGGGCCATCGAATGGGGAACCGTCACCGTGGGCTCTCTATGAAGGTCAAAGGTTACGTCATTATTATCGGTGCCGTGCAAATCATGGCGCATGCGTTCGCAGCTATTAGCAGACAGATATTATCAGACTTATTAGTTGTAGGTTTAATACACTTAACACTTCTTTTAAGTAATTTATTTAGGTATAATATACTGTATATATCATGAATACACTTCCTTATAAATAACGTGTTGATTATCAGGTAATGATGATGATGACCATGCTATGTTAGTCCTATATACTTGTCTAGTGTGTACACAATAAGATAAATAAAACTTATATGTGAGAAATTAGCTAATAATATTCTACACTTATTTAAAGTTATCTATATATTATATGTTTATAATTGTTAAACCCTTTCGAAACGGATGTTGATATCTGCCTACAACTACCCTACATATACACTATGTATTTACTAATTAAAATATTAATTTAAATCTTCATTTGAAACATAGATTATAAATAGGTATGTATATCACTCTTAGTTTCCCTAAATCCCTCGAAATACTTAATTATTAATGTATCTACTTATTCAACCTCAAACACAACACCTACGGGTTATAACCTTTTATTATAATTCATTCATTTTATTTGTTAATCTTACTACTCATGTGAATTCACCGAGTTCCATTTTGGTTATAAGTTCTCAATGGAACGCCACATAGTAGTATTGAAAAAATTCTTATTTATAAGGTATATATATGTGTACCATATATGTGACTAATTAATATATTATATTACTATATTTTATATATATATATATATATATATATATATATCTAAGTAGCTACACTATTCTTAGATATCAAGGAATCAATAGATGTAGTTGATCATGATATTGTACTTGCTAAATTATAATGTATAGGTTAATGTGGGGAAAGAAATATATTCATTAAAAGTTATCTCGAAAATATAAATATTATAACACGAATTAATTATATTATGTATATATATATATATATATATATTTGAGTATATATATAATATAATATATATACTCAAATAATTCATTTTTAATAAAACTCTAATAAAAATAAGAACTCCACTCCCTAAATATTCACTTTTGAGAAATACTAGCTCTTGGACATGGAAGTTAGTACCCCTTTGGGGGTTTTTAGGTTTTTAGGTTTTTAAATATATTAAATTAACCTCTATACTTAAAAATTATATCTATCATAAGAAATTATTTTTTAAAATATTTAAGAAATTCATATAATCATATATTATTATAAATGACCATATGTACACTTGGACATTCCATTGCTACTATATACATGAATATATATAATACCCATCAAATAAAAAGAACAATTAAGAATTCCGTATATTTATATTGTAAGCTGATAATAATACATTGTTTTAAAACAATTTTTTAATTATCTCCATATCAAAGTATTTGATAACACTAGGGGAGTAAAGTAACCGAATACGGACACTATCGGTATCTCATAAACCACAAATCCTTCAAAAAAATGTTTAAGGAATAAAATATTCAAAATTATATAATTAGTCTAAATAAGTATTTTTTATTTTTTTATTACTCAAAATATTTCCAATAAACTGATTTTTTATTAAGTTTTTAAATTTATGAAAACAAATTTCAACTTAAAACCTTCTCAAGAATATACAAATGTATAGATATAACATATAACTCTATATTATTAAAAAATAAAGCTTTCTAAAATTATATATAATTTCTATATTTGTTATCAAATATTCATTAAGTTATAAGCATATATCTAGAGGCCATATAAGCCCCTAAGAC
Source organism: Osedax fenrisi (assembly GCA_964019155.1). Taxonomy (NCBI): domain Eukaryota; kingdom Metazoa; phylum Annelida; class Polychaeta; order Sabellida; family Siboglinidae; genus Osedax; species Osedax fenrisi. The sequence goes on along the minus strand of OZ025239.1, from coordinate 86,231,592 downwards.
GGACGCCATATAACCAATATGCGCGCAGAGTATGAACTATTCGGATTTTTATAAAAATCACGTGCGTTATAATATTAATACCACCACAAAAGCTAAATCTAAAATTTGTATTATTTTGATACTTAAATTGTATTATTAATTACAAAAATAATTAATTAGAATAAATTGTTCATAAAATTAATTATAAATAATATAATTGTAATTTATCTGATTGATTCATATTAATATATTCATATTCATATATAATAATATATAGTTTATCTAGTAGTATATAGGGTGTTCGTATTATAACACAGGGTGTCGTATTCGATCATAGGTACCGAATCGGGAACACCTCTATGGAATTTGTAGAACATTTTTTAAAAATATAAATTTATTTTATTTCACAAATAAATCAATATCTCGGATATCTTCGATTAAAAATTGAAATCATTGAAATAAAATTAAATATACCACTGAAAAGTACATAATGAGAGTACATAAAGTAACCATTGAAGTTACCAATATCAGTGTCGTGATACAATAACAGTTTACGATCCAATTAAAAATATTTGTATTATTTATATTTAGTACACATATTATAATAGGAGTTTAATATTTACGAACACATTAATTATTAATATTATTTTAATTTTTATATTATCAAGATTTAGTAAAAAATAGATTCTAATGTCTATAGAGCCATTCAACATTACATATTTATTAATATATGCTATATTCATAGTTATATTGATAGTGTGCTAGTTTATTAGTAATTCTTTCTTTTTCTTCTATTTTAATTAAATTAAATATAAGTAAATACTTAATTTTAAATACTAATAATTTATAATAATTTACTTTACTAATTTTAAATATGTATATATTACCTATATAAATATAAATAAAATAGCAAATAAATTAATATTACAAAATAAATACATTCAATGTTTAGATAATAATGCCTAACATGTAATTATAATTGTATGAAGTTTAAAATTAAGAATTTGAAGGTTAGTTTATAAATATTATGTACGTAAATTAATTAAATTATGCTACAATAATAATAATAATAATAATATATATATATATATATATATATATATATATATATATATATATATATATATATATATATGTATAAATATAGCAATGAATAATGAATCAACTTTAAATTCTCAAGAACACTATTATAATTGTGTACTATTTTGATTATACAATTCTTTAATATTTGTATTTATTTGTGTATATATTTTTCGATATAAGTTTATAATTATGGATATAATTGGAAATGTTATTGATTAGATCTTTATTGAAAGAGGATAGTACCGATGACAGTAAATGAGTGGTTGTTGTTTTAACATTGTACCCAGTGGTCTGCGATGTTAAGTACTGTGCCCATCTGTAAAATATCATAATCATTAATATTTTATATAAATATATACAAATTTAATAATTATATATTTCTATATATATATATATATATATATTTATATGATCCATTTATGGAAGTTAGTAACATCATGTATACAGGTAAAATTCAAGAATTAATTCAAATATTATCTTATATAAGTAAACATAATCATAGAGTAACACAATCCTACCGAATACAACGATCCCAAATATTATCTATTATGTATATATATATATATATATATATATATATATTAGTTATATATATATATATATATATATATTAGTTATATATATTTTTTAATTTGGAACCATACATATGTGTATTTTGTGAAATAACGTGGTGCTGTTGTTATTTGTGGGTATTAATATATTGCAGAAGTGTTTTATCACATGACTCAATGCGTTTAGAATTTCTTCTACGATTGAACAATAATAGTATTGTAGTCAAATACATACCTTTACTCCATCATAAGAAGATTGGTAGTATTCGTTGTTGAAGAAGAAGATAGCGTAGTTGGGCCATTCGAAAGCTGCCTCAACTCGGTTAGGACAGTTTCTGAAAGGACATGACACCTTGACCGCTCTAGACGCACGTCCACGTCTGTTTAATGATACTCGATAGTACTGGTTTGTAGCCACGAAGTACAGCTTTCCTTTCTTGGTGAAAGCGGCAGTTACTCTCGAGGGCACACCGGGGAACGCCTGACTTAAAGACTTGGGGAATCCTGACACCGAAGATCTATTTTCCACGGCATATACTTGTGATCCCTATTCGAAGTTATTGACGATAAGAGACAATCTCATAAGTTAATGTATATTTCAATAAGTCACTCACTAGTGTGATATATCAATAATATAATTAATTCGTAAATAATCTATATATATATATATATATATTGTGGTTTGTATCAATTTAGAATTTGGATATTTTTGTATAATGACGTAATAACCTTGATGAAATATGTTCGTCCATTGTGGGTTACGGCTGCATCTATATTACGGATGTTCACACCTAATTGACGTATGGGCATCTCTACTGGCTTACTTTTATGTCCGTTCATGACATAGTAGTGACTACCTGTTACATGTAAACGCGTTAATTTATTATATTGGGTGAGTTTCATGATGGTAATTAGGTTAAACTTTCAAATAATTAACATTACGATTATATCTAAGTATTCGCCAATGAAAATTATTGTTTTCAGATTTACAATTGTACTACTCTCATCAGCCTCACCTGGCTTATTAGTATCGATAGATACCTCTTTATTTACATAGAAATAAGCTATATATAATTATAATAAGAGATATTACCACATGATATAGTAAGTGTTCGGGGTTAAAGGTTAACCTCTGAATCCGTGAAGATGACTGTTCATAAAAGTGGTGGCGTCAAATGTAGGATTAGTGCAGATATCGCCGGTAGGATTGCTCGGTGCCTCGGTGGTTGTAATTCGGGGGGTGGGGTCGGGGTAAATACCACCTCTACCTAGCGTGTGGCGATATTAGTTATAATATAGCAAATGAGTTATGTTGAGCAATACTCGTTATACATTAGATTATTATTAGTATTTACATGCTTTATTATTATAAATATAAATAATAATATAAGCCTATTCATCATTTATATATATATATATATATATATATTATTTGTATGTACCGACTAACCGTATATGGATTGAATGCCTCTGACATCATCAATATCGAGTGCGAAGTAAGGTAGGTATCCCTTGTAATACGGAGCCATAACGGCTGCGTTAACCGAAGAATGATCCATGCCCAGAGCGTGTCCGAATTCGTGAGTCATCACCTGAAGGATGTTGATCTTTCCTTATTTGTGGTCTCCCAACACCCATGTCTCATCATTGTCGAAGTGTACTACACCGTATTCTGGCTGGAACGCGTGAGCGAGGATTCCCAACGGGCCATCGAATGGGGAACCGTCACCGTGGGCTCTCTATGAAGGTCAAAGGTTACGTCATTATTATCGGTGCCGTGCAAATCATGGCGCATGCGTTCGCAGCTATTAGCAGACAGATATTATCAGACTTATTAGTTGTAGGTTTAATACACTTAACACTTCTTTTAAGTAATTTATTTAGGTATAATATACTGTATATATCATGAATACACTTCCTTATAAATAACGTGTTGATTATCAGGTAATGATGATGATGACCATGCTATGTTAGTCCTATATACTTGTCTAGTGTGTACACAATAAGATAAATAAAACTTATATGTGAGAAATTAGCTAATAATATTCTACACTTATTTAAAGTTATCTATATATTATATGTTTATAATTGTTAAACCCTTTCGAAACGGATGTTGATATCTGCCTTTTGATGAGGTTTAACTTGTCTGAAGGTTAAAGGTGTGCAATCTCCCCAGAACTATTGTGAGCGAGAAGTATATGTATATATTTGATTTGATAGAATTAATGGTAGTAAGTAAATATTAAATATATAAAGAACAGTTAATAACATGTTTATTGTATGCTATCATTATTGTATGTTATTAATATTGAATATTATGGCTACGAGGAGAATATTAGTGACAGTTATCATATATAAATAGTATGGTTTCTATATTAGAATGTGACCTTGAAAGCTTTAGCAGCATTAGCGTCCGTATCTCTATGCGTCAATTGCCTGGTGTACTTGGTGATCTTGAATGTTAACTTCATATGAGACCACTTGGTTCCCAGAAGGACGTATCGTCTGATCCTGCGCTGAAGGCGAGTTGGGGCGCGATCCACGTTACCACATCTAGGTGTCGCCATCATTTTATAGCTAGCAGCGTCCATTATTCCTATTGTTACGTAATCGGTGATATCATACGTGGTGTATATGTCAGGTTTATAATGAAGAATCACTGATATTTCACCGCAGCTATATTACTATATGCATGTAACAGTATACGTTATATCACGAATGTATTACAGCGTTCATGTATATGATGGAAATGACCTAGTATTGATGTAATAACATGTATGTTATACATATATGACAAACACTTATGTAACTATATGTGTTTACCTTGTTGTTTACATTGTTTAGTAATAACCACGGCAAAATCAGATAATAATAAATTCGGTAATAATACCGGTAAAATATAATATTATATACAAAATTAACCTTAATATAGTATATATAAATTAGAAACGCAATGATTAATAATAACGCGATAATTAATAGACAATTATTTTAATCACGTTATTAATATTATCATTGTGTTTTATTCAATATTCTATCTTAGTAAATCAATATAGTTTGATATTTTTAATTAAAAAAAGTATACTATTTATATAGAAATAGTTTTACCAATTTTGCCGATTTTTACTTTAGATTTACATGGAAGTTTTAACATTATTCATGGTAAAACTTATTTTTCCAACAATATTTAAACTCTGGTGTAAGTTTTGTATATCATATGGATTAACTCATTTTGATGAATTTATCAGATAAAATATTATATTGATTTTTATTATTTAAGTGTCACAAAAAAGGTTGTGAAAACCAATTATTTAATGAATTTATTATTATTGTTATTATATTTTTGTACATATGGTAAATGGTAAATGAAGAAGTAATATCAAGTATACATGGTAGTTAACTATAGTTAAATTAGAATACATCTTATGTTGTTATTATATTGTATTCATTATGTAATGATTGATAGGGTATAACAGGGACATAAACCTGTAGATTCAATGCCAGCCATCGTTTGGAAATCCATGATGGCTTTGCTCATATCTTCATCGGATGTCACGAGACCAACTTGGGTATTAAGATATCCGTATTTCTTGAGGTAATCCTATATACGATTATCAATTCTTTATATATATATATAGAAAATATATAATACTCCATATCTACGCAGCGTAATTAAAATGAACCCCTGAAGTTACTAGCAGTAATATCGAAATCGCCGAAATATATTAAGGTTTGAAGCGGTTTTTAAATAGAAATATTGTAGAAATTTGTTCTATTAAATTATAAACAATATAAGTTAGCTTTTACTCACTTAATATATTTTTATGATTTAAAGCCAAAATATTCTATTTCTTATTACTAATAATGAACACTCAGTTTTCATTATATAAATAATTATTTAAAATATTTTTTTAATTTTTAAAGTGTAGTTTGATACGAACTTATATTATAAATAAGTCGTTATTTCGAACCTCAACCTATGTATGTGGCACTGTTCATTTTTGTAAAAAAAAAAAAAAAAAATGGAAGAAAAATTGTCGTAAATAGTATAAATATATATATATATATATGTATTACATAGAATAATAAATTAGTAAACAATAATTTAAGATATTTCCAATAATTCATATATATATATATATATATATTATAGATTAATATAGATAATCGTTTGAATACCTCATGATCGACATCTTGAGAGAAAGTTGAAGCACAGAGGCAGACTGCCACCAATACGGTGCACAATAGAACGTTCATGACTCCCTTACTCTACCATTGTCTATCCAATACCTCTCGTATTTATAGTAACCGTATTGTTTTGTATCGCCATCAGTATTGTCACGTGACTTTCGATATTTTTAATTAGATATCGTCGTGCCTCTACTACTCTTTAATGCGAACTGTGGTGCGAGTTTTATTCTATTTATATCCTGTTAATTTACGATTGGAATGATAAATGATAAATGTAGATAATAGTTACAATACAAAGAGGTATATGACTTATATTGTAAGGCAACAATGATGCTCTAGTGTACTTAAACGCATTTATCATTTATTACTATATATGTAAAATATATTTCATATTTTTGTATATAAGTTATGATATAGAATAATAATAAATGTATAAATTAATTATTATTCTTTCTATATTTTGCATTTAAATTAAATTAATAAAGCACTTTAAAATAGTATAGGACTATATGGCTCTATACAGCCTATCATTTATATCAGTTTATATATAACATATTACATATATATATATATATATATATATATATATATAAGTTCATCATCTGAATATAATATTTGGAATCTAATATTTAAATCACATATTATTGTTCCTATAGGTTTATGTATATATATATATATATATATATATATATATATATATATATATATATATATATATATGTATATATATATATATATATATGTATATATGTATATATATATATATATATAAATATATATATATATGTATATATATAAACATGTTACCATTATCCAACTCAGTAAAGGATAATACCCTACATATACACTATGTATTTACTAATTAAAATATTAATTTAAATCTTCATTTGAAACATAGATTATAAATAGGTATGTATATCACTCTTAGTTTCCCTAAATCCCTCGAAATACTTAATTATTAATGTATCTACTTATTCAACCTCAAACACAACACCTACGGGTTATAACCTTTTATTATAATTCATTCATTTTATTTGTTAATCTTACTACTCATGTGAATTCACCGAGTTCCATTTTGGTTATAAGTTCTCAATGGAACGCCACATAGTAGTATTGAAAAAATTCTTATTTATAAGGTATATATATGTGTACCATATATGTGACTAATTAATATATTATATTACTATATTTTATATATATATATATATATATATATCTAAGTAGCTACACTATTCTTAGATATCAAGGAATCAATAGATGTAGTTGATCATGATATTGTACTTGCTAAATTATAATGTATAGGTTAATGTGGGGAAAGAAATATATTCATTAAAAGTTATCTCGAAAATATAAATATTATAACACGAATTAATTATATTATGTATATATATATATATATATATATATATTTGAGTATATATATAATATAATATATATACTCAAATAATTCATTTTTAATAAAACTCTAATAAAAATAAGAACTCCACTCCCTAAATATTCACTTTTGAGAAATACTAGCTCTTGGACATGGAAGTTAGTACCCCTTTGGGGGTTTTTAGGATTTTAGGTTTTTAAATATATTAAATTAACCTCTATACTTAAAAATTATATCTATCATAAGAAATTATTTTTTAAAATATTTAAGAAATTCATATAATCATATATTATTATAAATGACCATATGTACACTTGGACATTCCATTGCTACTATATACATGAATATATATAATACCCATCAAATAAAAAGAACAATTAAGAATTCCGTATATTTATATTGTAAGCTGATAATAATACATTGTTTTAAAACAATTTTTTAATTATCTCCATATCAAAGTATTTGATAACACTAGGGGAGTAAAGTAACCGAATACGGACACTATCGGTATCTCATAAACCACAAATCCTTCAAAAAAATGTTTAAGGAATAAAATATTCAAAATTATATAATTAGTCTAAATAAGTATTTTTTATTTTTTTATTACTCAAAATATTTCCAATAAACTGATTTTTTATTAAGTTTTTAAATTTATGAAAACAAATTTCAACTTAAAACCTTCTCAAGAATATACAAATGTATAGATATAACATATAACTCTATATTATTAAAAAATAAAGCTTTCTAAAATTATATATAATTTCTATATTTGTTATCAAATATTCATTAAGTTATAAGCATATATCTAGAGGCCATATAAGCCCCTAAGACGGACGCCATATAACCAATATGCGCGCAGAGTATGAACTATTCGGATTTTTATAAAAATCACGTGCGTTATAATATTAATACCACCACAAAAGCTAAATCTAAAATTTGTATTATTTTGATACTTAAATTGTATTATTAATTACAAAAATAATTAATTAGAATAAATTGTTCATAAAATTAATTATAAATAATATAATTGTAATTTATCTGATTGATTCATATTAATATATTCATATTCATATATAATAATATATAGTTTATCTAGTAGTATATAGGGTGTTCGTATTATAACACAGGGTGTCGTATTCGATCATAGGTACCGAATCGGGAACACCTCTATGGAATTTGTAGAACATTTTTTAAAAATATAAATTTATTTTATTTCACAAATAAATCAATATCTCGGATATCTTCGATTAAAAATTGAAATCATTGAAATAAAATTAAATATACCACTGAAAAGTACATAATGAGAGTACATAAAGTAACCATTGAAGTTACCAATATCAGTGTCGTGATACAATAACAGTTTACGATCCAATTAAAAATATTTGTATTATTTATATTTAGTACACATATTATAATAGGAGTTTAATATTTACGAACACATTAATTATTAATATTATTTTAATTTTTATATTATCAAGATTTAGTAAAAAATAGATTCTAATGTCTATAGAGCCATTCAACATTACATATTTATTAATATATGCTATATTCATAGTTATATTGATAGTGTGCTAGTTTATTAGTAATTCTTTCTTTTTCTTCTATTTTAATTAAATTAAATATAAGTAAATACTTAATTTTAAATACTAATAATTTATAATAATTTACTTTACTAATTTTAAATATGTATATATTACCTATATAAATATAAATAAAATAGCAAATAAATTAATATTACAAAATAAATACATTCAATGTTTAGATAATAATGCCTAACATGTAATTATAATTGTATGAAGTTTAAAATTAAGAATTTGAAGGTTAGTTTATAAATATTATGTACGTAAATTAATTAAATTATGCTACAATAATAATAATAATAATAATATATATATATATATATATATATATATATATATATATATATATATATATATATATATATGTATAAATATAGCAATGAATAATGAATCAACTTTAAATTCTCAAGAACACTATTATAATTGTGTACTATTTTGATTATACAATTCTTTAATATTTGTATTTATTTGTGTATATATTTTTCGATATAAGTTTATAATTATGGATATAATTGGAAATGTTATTGATTAGATCTTTATTGAAAGAGGATAGTACCGATGACAGTAAATGAGTGGTTGTTGTTTTAACATTGTACCCAGTGGTCTGCGATGTTAAGTACTGTGCCCATCTGTAAAATATCATAATCATTAATATTTTATATAAATATATACAAATTTAATAATTATATATTTCTATATATATATATATATATATATTTATATGATCCATTTATGGAAGTTAGTAACATCATGTATACAGGTAAAATTCAAGAATTAATTCAAATATTATCTTATATAAGTAAACATAATCATAGAGTAACACAATCCTACCGAATACAACGATCCCAAATATTATCTATTATGTATATATATATATATATATATATATATATATTAGTTATATATATATATATATATATATTAGTTATATATATTTTTTAATTTGGAACCATACATATGTGTATTTTGTGAAATAACGTGGTGCTGTTGTTATTTGTGGGTATTAATATATTGCAGAAGTGTTTTATCACATGACTCAATGCGTTTAGAATTTCTTCTACGATTGAACAATAATAGTATTGTAGTCAAATACATACCTTTACTCCATCATAAGAAGATTGGTAGTATTCGTTGTTGAAGAAGAAGATAGCGTAGTTGGGCCATTCGAAAGCTGCCTCAACTCGGTTAGGACAGTTTCTGAAAGGACATGACACCTTGACCGCTCTAGACGCACGTCCACGTCTGTTTAATGATACTCGATAGTACTGGTTTGTAGCCACGAAGTACAGCTTTCCTTTCTTGGTGAAAGCGGCAGTTACTCTCGAGGGCACACCGGGGAACGCCTGACTTAAAGACTTGGGGAATCCTGACACCGAAGATCTATTTTCCACGGCATATACTTGTGATCCCTATTCGAAGTTATTGACGATAAGAGACAATCTCATAAGTTAATGTATATTTCAATAAGTCACTCACTAGTGTGATATATCAATAATATAATTAATTCGTAAATAATCTATATATATATATATATATATTGTGGTTTGTATCAATTTAGAATTTGGATATTTTTGTATAATGACGTAATAACCTTGATGAAATATGTTCGTCCATTGTGGGTTACGGCTGCATCTATATTACGGATGTTCACACCTAATTGACGTATGGGCATCTCTACTGGCTTACTTTTATGTCCGTTCATGACATAGTAGTGACTACCTGTTACATGTAAACGCGTTAATTTATTATATTGGGTGAGTTTCATGATGGTAATTAGGTTAAACTTTCAAATAATTAACATTACGATTATATCTAAGTATTCGCCAATGAAAATTATTGTTTTCAGATTTACAATTGTACTACTCTCATCAGCCTCACCTGGCTTATTAGTATCGATAGATACCTCTTTATTTACATAGAAATAAGCTATATATAATTATAATAAGAGATATTACCACATGATATAGTAAGTGTTCGGGGTTAAAGGTTAACCTCTGAATCCGTGAAGATGACTGTTCATAAAAGTGGTGGCGTCAAATGTAGGATTAGTGCAGATATCGCCGGTAGGATTGCTCGGTGCCTCGGTGGTTGTAATTCGGGGGGTGGGGTCGGGGTAAATACCACCTCTACCTAGCGTGTGGCGATATTAGTTATAATATAGCAAATGAGTTATGTTGAGCAATACTCGTTATACATTAGATTATTATTAGTATTTACATGCTTTATTATTATAAATATAAATAATAATATAAGCCTATTCATCATTTATATATATATATATATATATATATTATTTGTATGTACCGACTAACCGTATATGGATTGAATGCCTCTGACATCATCAATATCGAGTGCGAAGTAAGGTAGGTATCCCTTGTAATACGGAGCCATAACGGCTGCGTTAACCGAAGAATGATCCATGCCCAGAGCGTGTCCGAATTCGTGAGTCATCACCTGAAGGATGTTGATCTTTCCTTATTTGTGGTCTCCCAACACCCATGTCTCATCATTGTCGAAGTGTACTACACCGTATTCTGGCTGGAACGCGTGAGCGAGGATTCCCAACGGGCCATCGAATGGGGAACCGTCACCGTGGGCTCTCTATGAAGGTCAAAGGTTACGTCATTATTATCGGTGCCGTGCAAATCATGGCGCATGCGTTCGCAGCTATTAGCAGACAGATATTATCAGACTTATTAGTTGTAGGTTTAATACACTTAACACTTCTTTTAAGTAATTTATTTAGGTATAATATACTGTATATATCATGAATACACTTCCTTATAAATAACGTGTTGATTATCAGGTAATGATGATGATGACCATGCTATGTTAGTCCTATATACTTGTCTAGTGTGTACACAATAAGATAAATAAAACTTATATGTGAGAAATTAGCTAATAATATTCTACACTTATTTAAAGTTATCTATATATTATATGTTTATAATTGTTAAACCCTTTCGAAACGGATGTTGATATCTGCCTTTTGATGAGGTTTAACTTGTCTGAAGGTTAAAGGTGTGCAATCTCCCCAGAACTATTGTGAGCGAGAAGTATATGTATATATTTGATTTGATAGAATTAATGGTAGTAAGTAAATATTAAATATATAAAGAACAGTTAATAACATGTTTATTGTATGCTATCATTATTGTATGTTATTAATATTGAATATTATGGCTACGAGGAGAATATTAGTGACAGTTATCATATATAAATAGTATGGTTTCTATATTAGAATGTGACCTTGAAAGCTTTAGCAGCATTAGCGTCCGTATCTCTATGCGTCAATTGCCTGGTGTACTTGGTGATCTTGAATGTTAACTTCATATGAGACCACTTGGTTCCCAGAAGGACGTATCGTCTGATCCTGCGCTGAAGGCGAGTTGGGGCGCGATCCACGTTACCACATCTAGGTGTCGCCATCATTTTATAGCTAGCAGCGTCCATTATTCCTATTGTTACGTAATCGGTGATATCATACGTGGTGTATATGTCAGGTTTATAATGAAGAATCACTGATATTTCACCGCAGCTATATTACTATATGCATGTAACAGTATACGTTATATCACGAATGTATTACAGCGTTCATGTATATGATGGAAATGACCTAGTATTGATGTAATAACATGTATGTTATACATATATGACAAACACTTATGTAACTATATGTGTTTACCTTGTTGTTTACATTGTTTAGTAATAACCACGGCAAAATCAGATAATAATAAATTCGGTAATAATACCGGTAAAATATAATATTATATACAAAATTAACCTTAATATAGTATATATAAATTAGAAACGCAATGATTAATAATAACGCGATAATTAATAGACAATTATTTTAATCACGTTATTAATATTATCATTGTGTTTTATTCAATATTCTATCTTAGTAAATCAATATAGTTTGATATTTTTAATTAAAAAAAGTATACTATTTATATAGAAATAGTTTTACCAATTTTGCCGATTTTTACTTTAGATTTACATGGAAGTTTTAACATTATTCATGGTAAAACTTATTTTTCCAACAATATTTAAACTCTGGTGTAAGTTTTGTATATCATATGGATTAACTCATTTTGATGAATTTATCAGATAAAATATTATATTGATTTTTATTATTTAAGTGTCACAAAAAAGGTTGTGAAAACCAATTATTTAATGAATTTATTATTATTGTTATTATATTTTTGTACATATGGTAAATGGTAAATGAAGAAGTAATATCAAGTATACATGGTAGTTAACTATAGTTAAATTAGAATACATCTTATGTTGTTATTATATTGTATTCATTATGTAATGATTGATAGGGTATAACAGGGACATAAACCTGTAGATTCAATGCCAGCCATCGTTTGGAAATCCATGATGGCTTTGCTCATATCTTCATCGGATGTCACGAGACCAACTTGGGTATTAAGATATCCGTATTTCTTGAGGTAATCCTATATACGATTATCAATTCTTTATATATATATATAGAAAATATATAATACTCCATATCTACGCAGCGTAATTAAAATGAACCCCTGAAGTTACTAGCAGTAATATCGAAATCGCCGAAATATATTAAGGTTTGAAGCGGTTTTTAAATAGAAATATTGTAGAAATTTGTTCTATTAAATTATAAACAATATAAGTTAGCTTTTACTCACTTAATATATTTTTATGATTTAAAGCCAAAATATTCTATTTCTTATTACTAATAATGAACACTCAGTTTTCATTATATAAATAATTATTTAAAATATTTTTTTAATTTTTAAAGTGTAGTTTGATACGAACTTATATTATAAATAAGTCGTTATTTCGAACCTCAACCTATGTATGTGGCACTGTTCATTTTTGTAAAAAAAAAAAAAAAAAATGGAAGAAAAATTGTCGTAAATAGTATAAATATATATATATATATATGTATTACATAGAATAATAAATTAGTAAACAATAATTTAAGATATTTCCAATAATTCATATATATATATATATATATTATAGATTAATATAGATAATCGTTTGAATACCTCATGATCGACATCTTGAGAGAAAGTTGAAGCACAGAGGCAGACTGCCACCAATACGGTGCACAATAGAACGTTCATGACTCCCTTACTCTACCATTGTCTATCCAATACCTCTCGTATTTATAGTAACCGTATTGTTTTGTATCGCCATCAGTATTGTCACGTGACTTTCGATATTTTTAATTAGATATCGTCGTGCCTCTACTACTCTTTAATGCGAACTGTGGTGCGAGTTTTATTCTATTTATATCCTGTTAATTTACGATTGGAATGATAAATGATAAATGTAGATAATAGTTACAATACAAAGAGGTATATGACTTATATTGTAAGGCAACAATGATGCTCTAGTGTACTTAAACGCATTTATCATTTATTACTATATATGTAAAATATATTTCATATTTTTGTATATAAGTTATGATATAGAATAATAATAAATGTATAAATTAATTATTATTCTTTCTATATTTTGCATTTAAATTAAATTAATAAAGCACTTTAAAATAGTATAGGACTATATGGCTCTATACAGCCTATCATTTATATCAGTTTATATATAACATATTACATATATATATATATATATATATATATATATATAAGTTCATCATCTGAATATAATATTTGGAATCTAATATTTAAATCACATATTATTGTTCCTATAGGTTTATGTATATATATATATATATATATATATATATATATATATATATATATATATATATATATGTATATATATATATATATATATGTATATATGTATATATATATATATATATAAATATATATATATATGTATATATATAAACATGTTACCATTATCCAACTCAGTAAAGGATAATACCCTACATATACACTATGTATTTACTAATTAAAATATTAATTTAAATCTTCATTTGAAACATAGATTATAAATAGGTATGTATATCACTCTTAGTTTCCCTAAATCCCTCGAAATACTTAATTATTAATGTATCTACTTATTCAACCTCAAACACAACACCTACGGGTTATAACCTTTTATTATAATTCATTCATTTTATTTGTTAATCTTACTACTCATGTGAATTCACCGAGTTCCATTTTGGTTATAAGTTCTCAATGGAACGCCACATAGTAGTATTGAAAAAATTCTTATTTATAAGGTATATATATGTGTACCATATATGTGACTAATTAATATATTATATTACTATATTTTATATATATATATATATATATATATCTAAGTAGCTACACTATTCTTAGATATCAAGGAATCAATAGATGTAGTTGATCATGATATTGTACTTGCTAAATTATAATGTATAGGTTAATGTGGGGAAAGAAATATATTCATTAAAAGTTATCTCGAAAATATAAATATTATAACACGAATTAATTATATTATGTATATATATATATATATATATATATATTTGAGTATATATATAATATAATATATATACTCAAATAATTCATTTTTAATAAAACTCTAATAAAAATAAGAACTCCACTCCCTAAATATTCACTTTTGAGAAATACTAGCTCTTGGACATGGAAGTTAGTACCCCTTTGGGGGTTTTTAGGATTTTAGGTTTTTAAATATATTAAATTAACCTCTATACTTAAAAATTATATCTATCATAAGAAATTATTTTTTAAAATATTTAAGAAATTCATATAATCATATATTATTATAAATGACCATATGTACACTTGGACATTCCATTGCTACTATATACATGAATATATATAATACCCATCAAATAAAAAGAACAATTAAGAATTCCGTATATTTATATTGTAAGCTGATAATAATACATTGTTTTAAAACAATTTTTTAATTATCTCCATATCAAAGTATTTGATAACACTAGGGGAGTAAAGTAACCGAATACGGACACTATCGGTATCTCATAAACCACAAATCCTTCAAAAAAATGTTTAAGGAATAAAATATTCAAAATTATATAATTAGTCTAAATAAGTATTTTTTATTTTTTTATTACTCAAAATATTTCCAATAAACTGATTTTTTATTAAGTTTTTAAATTTATGAAAACAAATTTCAACTTAAAACCTTCTCAAGAATATACAAATGTATAGATATAACATATAACTCTATATTATTAAAAAATAAAGCTTTCTAAAATTATATATAATTTCTATATTTGTTATCAAATATTCATTAAGTTATAAGCATATATCTAGAGGCCATATAAGCCCCTAAGACGGACGCCATATAACCAATATGCGCGCAGAGTATGAACTATTCGGATTTTTATAAAAATCACGTGCGTTATAATATTAATACCACCACAAAAGCTAAATCTAAAATTTGTATTATTTTGATACTTAAATTGTATTATTAATTACAAAAATAATTAAATTAGAATAAATTGTTCATAAAATTAATTATAAATAATATAATTGTAATTTATCTGATTGATTCATATTAATATATTCATATTCATATATAATAATATATAGTTTATCTAGTAGTATATAGGGTGTTCGTATTATAACACAGGGTGTCGTATTCGATCATAGGTACCGAATCGGGAACACCTCTATGGAATTTGTAGAACATTTTTTAAAAATATGAATTTATTTTATTTCACAAATAAATCAATATCTCGGATATCTTTGATTAAAAATTGAAATCATTGAAATAAAATTAAATATACCACTGAAAAGTACATAATGAGAGTACATAAAGTAACCATTGAAGTTACCAATATCAGTGTCGTGATACAATAACAGTTTACGATCCAATTAAAAATATTTGTATTATTTATATTTAGTACACATATTATAATAGGAGTTTAATATTTACGAACACATTAATTATTAATATTATTTTAATTTTTATATTATCAAGATTTAGTAAAAAATAGATTCTAATGTCTATAGAGCCATTCAACATTACATATTTATTAATATATGCTATATTCATAGTTATATTGATTGTGTGCTAGTTTATTAGTAATTCTTTCTTTTTCTTCTATTTTAATTAAATTAAATATAAGTAAATACTTAATTTTAAATACTAATAATTTATAATAATTTACTTTACTAATTTTAAATATGTATATATTACCTATATAAATATAAATAAAATAGCAAATAAATTAATATTACAAAATAAATACATTCAATGTTTAGATAATAATGCCTAACATGTAATTATAATTGTATGAAGTTTAAAATTAAGAATTTGAAGGTTAGTTTATAAATATCATGTACGTAAATTAATTAAATTATGCTACAATAATAATAATAATAATATATATATATATATATATATATATATATATATATATATATATATATGTATAAATATAGCAATGAATAATGAATCAACTTTAAATTCTCAAGAACACTATTATAATTGTGTACTATTTTGATTATACAATTCTTTAATATTTGTATTTATTTGTGTATATATTTTTCGATATAAGTTTATAATTATGGATATAATTGGAAATGTTATTGATTAGATCTTTATTGAAAGAGGATAGTACCGATGACAGTAAATGAGTGGTTGTTGTTTTAACATTGTACCCAGTGGTCTGCGATGTTAATTACTGTGCCCATCTGTAAAATATCATAATCATTAATATTTTATATAAATATATACAAATTTAATAATTATATATTTCTATATATATATATATATATATATATTTATATGATCCATTTATGGAAGTTAGTAACATCATGTATACAGGTAAAATTCAAGAATTAATTCAAATATTATCTTATATAAGTAAACATAATCATAGAGTAACACAATCCTACCGAATACAACGATCCCAAATATTATCTATTATGTATATATATATATATATATATATATATATTAGTTATATATATATATATATATATATATATATATATATTAGTTATATATATTTTTTAATTTGGAACCATACATATGTGTATTTTGTGAAATAACGTGGTGCTGTTGTTATTTGTGGGTATTAATATATTGCAGAAGTGTTTTATCACATGACTCAATGCGTTTAGAATTTCTTCTACGATTGAACAATAATAGTATTGTAGTCAAATACATACCTTTACTCCATCATAAGAAGATTGGTAGTATTCGTTGTTGAAGAAGAAGATAGCGTAGTTGGGCCATTCGAAAGCTGCCTCAACTCGGTTAGGACAGTTTCTGAAAGGACATGACACCTTGACCGCTCTAGACGCACGTCCACGTCTGTTTAATGATACTCGATAGTACTGGTTTGTAGCCACGAAGTACAGCTTTCCTTTCTTGGTGAAAGCGGCAGTTACTCTCGAGGGCACACCGGGGAACGCCTGACTTAAAGACTTGGGGAATCCTGACACCGAAGATCTATTTTCCACGGCATATACTTGTGATCCCTATTCGAAGTTATTGACGATAAGAGACAATCTCATAAGTTAATGTATATTTCAATAAGTCACTCACTAGTGTGATATATCAATAATATAATTAATTCGTAAATAATCTATATATATATATATATATATATTGTGGTTTGTATCAATTTAGAATTTGGATATTTTTGTATAATGACGTAATAACCTTGATGAAATATGTTCGTCCATTGTGGGTTACGGCTGCATCTATATTACGGATGTTCACACCTAATTGACGTATGGGCATCTCTACTGGCTTACTTTTATGTCCGTTCATGACATAGTAGTGACTACCTGTTACATGTAAACGCGTTAATTTATTATATTGGGTGAGTTTCATGATGGTAATTAGGTTAAACTTTCAAATAATTAACATTACGATTATATCTAAGTATTCGCCAATGAAAATTATTGTTTTCAGATTTACAATTGTACTACTCTCATCAGCCTCACCTGGCTTATTAGTATCGATAGATACCTCTTTATTTACATAGAAATAAGCTATATATAATTATAATTAGAGAAATTATCACGTGATATAATGTTCGGGGTTAAAGGTTAACCTCTGAATCCGTGAAGATGTCCGTTCATAAAAGTGGTGGCGTCAAATGTAGGATTAGTGCAGATATCGCCGGTAGGATTGCTCGGTGCCTCGGTGGTTGTAATTCGGGGGGTGGGGTCGGGGTAAATACCACCTCTACCTAGCGTGTGGCGATATTAGTTATAATATAGCAAATGAGTTATGTTGAGCAATACTCGCTATACATCAGGCTATTATTATTATTTACATGCTTTATTATTATAAATATAAATAATAATATAAGCCTATTCATCAGTTATATATATATATATATATTATTTGATATGTATCGACTAACCGTACATGGATTGAATGCCTCTGACATCATCAATATCGAGTGCGAAGTAAGGTTCGTATCCCTTATAGAATGGGGCCATAACGGCTACGTTAATCGGAGAATGACCCATGCCTAGAGCATGTCCGAATTCGTGAGTCATCACCTGAAGGATGTTGATATGATCATAAGGACCGTCTCCCAACACCCATGTCTCATCATTGTCGAAGTGTACTACACCGTATTCTGGCTGGAACGCGTGAGCGAGGATTCCCAACGGGCCATCGAATGGGGAACCGTCACCGTGATCTCCCTATGAAGGTCAAAGGTTACTTCATTATTATCGGTAATAATCATTAGGTAATGATTATGATGAACATGATATTTTAGTCCTGTATACTTGTCTAGTGTTTACATGATAATATAAATTAAACTAATATATACGAAAATATATAATAATATTATATACTTATTAAAATTATTTTCATCATATATGTTTATAATTGTTAAACCCTTTCGAAACGGATATTGATATCGGCCTTTTGATGAGGTTTAACTTGTCTGAAGGTTAAAGGTGTGCAATCTCCCCAGAACTATTATAAATATGTATATATTGGGTTTTAGAACGTATATAGGTTGCACTAATGATAGTAAGTAAATATTAAATACATAAAGAACAGTTAATAACATGGTTATTGTATGTTATCATTATTGTATGTTATTAATATTGAATAGTATGCATACAAGGAGAATATTAGTGACAGTTATATCATATATAAATAGTATGGTTTCTATATATAAATATGAACCTGGAAAGCTTTAGCAGCATTAATATCGGTATCTCTATGCGATAATTGCCGGGTGTACTTGGTGATCTTGAATGTGATCATCATATGAGACCACTTGGTTCCCAGAAGGACGTATCGTCTGATCCTGCGCTGAAGGCGAGTTGGGGCGCGATCCACGTTACCACATCTAGGTGTCGCCATCATTTTATAGCTAGCCGCGTCCATTATTCCTATTGTTACGTAATCGGTGATATCATACGTGGTGTATATGTCAGGTTTATAATGAAGAATCACTGATATTTCACAGCAGATATATTACTATATGCATGTAACAGTATACGTTATATCACGAATGTATTACATATATCATGTACATGATGGAAATGACCGAGTATTGATGTAATAACATGCATGTAGTACATATATGTGTAAGTCATAACAACGGGAAAAATCCATCCGAGTTAAACAGATATTTTCCATGATATAAACCTATATTAAAGTCAAATTATAAAACGTAATATTGTATACAAAATTTAACCTAATATAGTCAATATAGTTTACAAATAAATATCATTTTATAGATTTATTATGCAATAATTAATATAAAATTATCAAATAAAAAAAACTATATTAAAATCATAATTATAGAATTTCTATATTTCTTGACATTGTAAAGTCATATATTAATTCGGAATATATTTTGTTTTCAATATACATTATACTTCAAATACCTATTTAAATTATGTATTTGTAAAATGTTAAAACATACGAAAAAAAAATATAATAATTATGATTTTAATATATTCATTTTATATTACCTAATACATAACATATAAATAAATGATATTTATTTTTAAATTATAAATTCAAATTATTAATAACAAACTATTAATTTAAACACTATTTTATTATTAGTCATTAATCAATATAATTTTATTTATAATTTAATTATAAAAAGTATACTATTTATATAGAAATAGTTTTTACCAATTTTGCCGATTTTTACATTAGATTAACATGGAAGTTTTAACATTATTCATGGTAAAACTTCTTTTTCCAACAATATTTAAACCCTGGTGTAAGTTGTATATCATATGGATTAACTCATTTTTATGAATTTATCAGATAAAATATTATATTGATTTTTATTATTTAGGTGTCACAAAAAAGGTTGTGAAAACCAATTATTTAATGAATTTATTATTATTGTTATTATATTTTTGTACATATGGTAAATGGTAAATGAAGAAGTAATATCAAGTATACGTGGTAGTTAACTATAGTTAAATTAGAATACATCTTATGTTGTTATTATATTGTATTAATTATGTAATGATTGATAGGGTTAACAGGGACATAAACCTGTGGTTTCAATGCCAGCCATAGCTTGGAAATCCATGATAGCTTTGCTCATATCTTCATCGGATGCCACGAATCCAACTTGGGTATTAAGATATCCGTATTTCTTGAGGTAATCCTATATACGATTATCAATTCTTTATATATAAAGAAAATATATAATACTCCATATCTACGCAGCGTAATTAATATGAACTCCTAACGATATAGCGTATACTAGCAATAGTATCGAAATCGCCGAAATATATTAAGGTTTGAAGCGGTTTTTAAATAGAAATATTGTATTTGTTCTATTAAATTATAAAAAATATAAGTTAGCTTTTACTCACTTAATATATTTTTATGATTTAAAAACAAAATATCCTATTTCTTATTACTAATAATGAACTTAGTTTTCATTATATAAATAATAATTTAAAATATTTTTTCAATTTTAAAAAGTGTAGTTTGATACAAACTTACATTATAAATAACTCGTTAGTCCGAACTCCAATCTTTGTAGGTGGCAATGTTTATTGTTGTAAAAAAAAAAAATTAAAAAATTAAAGAAATTTTTTCGTAAATAGTATATATATATATATATGTATTACATAGAATAATAAAGTAGTCAACAATAATTTAAGATATTTCCAATAATTCATATATATATCTATATATATATATTTCTCTAAACATATAACAATGCGGCATCGTCGCGAAGCGGTTGGTTAATACAGTTCTCATACGAATATATATAACTTATTTTATTGAGAGACGAGGTGTTCTTATAGGTCTAACTACGATAGGGATCATTCAGATAGGGATAACTCCGATAGTGCTAACTCAGATAGGGCTAATTCAGATAGAGCTAACTCCGATATGGTTAATTCAGATAGGGCTAATTCAGATATGGCTAACTCCGATAGGGCTAATTCAGTTAGGACTAACTCAATTAGGGCTAATTCAAATATGGCTATCTCCGGTGGTGCTAATTCGGATAGGGATAATTCAGATAGGGCTCACTCCGTAGGGCAAGCTACGATAGTGATAATTCAGATATGGATAATTCCGATAAGGCTAATTCAGATAGGGATAACTCCTATAGGGCTAATTCAGATAGGGCTAATTCAGATAGGGCTAAATCCGATAGGGCTAATTCAGATAGGGCTAACTCCCATTTATTATGTATATTATATTAATTTCTCAATATTTGTTTTTTATAACATAATTAATTTAAATCAAATAAATAATATATTTCTTATTTCATGCAATTTTCTAATAATAACTCATAATTCTCAACTATCCGCGCATACACCGGGCCAAAACGGCTAGTATATATATATATATATATATATATATATATATATATATTATCGATTAATAGAGATAATAGTTTGAATACCTCATGATCGACATCTTGAGAGAAAGTTGAAGCACACAGGCAGACTGCCACCAATACGGTGCACAATAGAACGTTCATGACTCCCTTACTCTACCATTGTCTATCCAATACCTCTCGTATTTATAGTCACCGTATTGTTTTGTATCGCCATCAGTATTGTCACGTGACTTTCGATATTTTTAATTAGATATCGTCGTGCCTCTACTACTCTTTAATGCGAACTGTGGTAAGAGTTTTATTCTATTTATATCCTGTTAATTTACGATTGGAATGATACATGATAAATGTAGATAATAGTTAAAATAAAAAGGGTTCTAATACTTATACTGTAAAACAACAATGGCGATATAGTGAAATTTAACGCATTTATCATTTATGTAAAATATATTTCATATTTTTGTATATAAGTTATGCTATAGAATAATAATAAATGTATAAATTAATTATTATTCTTTCTATATTTTGCATTTAAATTAAATTAATAAAGCACTTTAAAATAGTATAGGACTATATTGCTCTATACAGCCTATCATTTATATTAGTTTATATATAATTGAGATGGTCTAAACAAGCTAAAAACATTAATAAAAATAGGTACTCGGATATTAGAAATAATGACATTTCACATTCGAATTGACTAAATGCTAATTTTTCTCCTTTTTCGAAGGTGTACTATGCTAATGCAAGATCACTATGCAATAAGTTACCTTCACTCATAGCTATGCTTAATGATAGGCATTATGACATTATTATATTTACTGAAACCTGGCTAAATAATAGTGTTACCAATGCAATGCTCAATCCATTACATTTGTATACCGTTTATAGACTAGATCGTCCTGATAATGCTCGCGGTGGTGGTATTATTGTATTTGTTAATATTAATTATAATTCGTTATGCATGACCGAATTTATTTCAAATGGTATTGAATTATTATGTATTAAATTTTGTAATTACAGACTTGTCACCATTTATAGGCCACCAGATATGCCATTGTCCCAAACTGTTTTATTATGTGATACTCTAAATAACATATGTTCATCTACGGACTCTTGTCTAATCTATGGAGACTTCAACCTAGCCGGAATTGACTGGATTGCTGGTACTACGTCGACCATTGCGGAAAGATATGTATACAATAAGTTTCTATCATACGGTTTAACTCAACTAATTAATTTTAATACTAGAAATTCAAATATTCTCGATTTAATTCTTACAAATAATACATTAATTATATCTAATATTTCACCTACAAGTGCTTTTGAATATGATGCACATATTAGTGACCATTTTGCTATTTACTCTGATTTAGTAATCCCAGATAATTATTTAAATTCTGGCAATCTTAATCACAATAAATGTTCAATCCAGCGACTTAACTATAATAAAAGTGATATTGCTAGTATTAAAACTCATATCTTGTCACTAGACTGGACTAATATTCTATCCTTGTGCAATGATTGTAATGAGCTAATCAACACTTTTATTAATATTACTAAGAATATCATCGAGTTATACACCCCTACTTTTTCAACTAAAATTCATAAATATCCCTTATCTATTAAGAAACTACTAAATAAGTGTAGAGTCTTACATAGAAATATAAATGATACAGATACTCATAATGTTTGGAGGTATAACCAATCTTTACTATCAGATAAAATAAAGCAATATAATATTGAAGTTGAACACAAAATTCTCTCATCAAATAAAAAATCTTCTTTTTATAATTATATAAACACCAAATTAAATAACAAAAATCTCATACCTCCACTTAGAAATCGAGTTGATCATAATATCATTTATACTAATGACTTTGATAAAGCAGATTGTCTTTCTGACCAATTTTCATCTGTTTTTCTCAAGTCACATATTTCTTATGATCCCTCAATAATAATGATAGATTCTAGGTTTAATTATTTTCCTATATCTCAGGAAATAGTAAGGAAATTTCTTTGTAAATTACCACCTAAATTTAATTCATCTCCTGATGGTTTACCCAAAGGTATGCTTAAGATATTATCTTATGAAATTTCTTATCCATTATCTATTGTTTTTCAACGTATTCTAGATGAAGGTCAATGCCCTACTATATGGAAGTTAGCTAATATTATTCCAATATTTAAAAAAGGTGATCATTCATTACCATCAAATTATCGTCCAATCAGTTTATTGCCATCCACTCTCATTATTTTTGAAAAAATATTATCCTACTATCTATTATATTATTTAAGATCTAATAAACTATTATGTACTGAACAATATGGATTTTTAGCCGGTAGATCCACGGAACTACAACTTATTGAATTTTATAGAAATATAAGTAGAGCCACTAACCATTCTTTTAATACTGATATTATATATATCGATATGGCTAAAGCTTTTGATAAAGTTTGCCATTCTAAACTTCTAAATAAGATGTCTAAATTGGAGATCGGTGGTAATGTCCTTAAGTGGTTTAGCTCATACCTTACTAATCGATTTCAAAGAACTATGGTAAATGATGAATTTTCTGATTATATTCATGCAAGTTCAGGTGTTCCTCAAGGTTCCGTTATTGGACCTCTTTTATTCTTAATTTATATCAATGACCTCCCCTCGATATTTACATCACAGCTAACATGCTCTCTTTTTGCCGATGATGCCAAAATATCTCTATCGTATAGGAATATTACTGAACGTAATATCCTTCAATCAGGACTTAATGATCTATATGATTGGACAGTAAAATGGAACCTTCAAATAGCTTTTGAAAAATGCGCATTTATGTCAATCGGAAAATCTGATATATCATTCTATTCGCTAAATAATACCGTGATTCCTAAATACTCTAATTTTCGATACCTTGGTATTGTTTTTGATGATAATATTAAATTCAATATTCACATTAATAACATATGTAGCAAAGCCTATGTGATCTCTAATATCATTTTTAGATGTTTTACTACAAATAATTCATATTATCTAGTCAAAGCCTATACAACTTATATACGGCCATTACTCGAATATGGTTCTTCCATTTGGAATCCAGGCAATGACTTTAGCGGCCTAAAAAAACTTATTGAAAAAGTTCAACATAAATTTACTAAGCGAATTTACTTCATATGTAACTTTATTAAATCAACTTATGATACTAGATTGTGTTTTCTCAATTTAATGAATTTATCCCACCGCAGATTAAGAGCTGACCTGATTCTGGCTTTCAAGATACTGAACAATCTCGTGGATATTGATAAATCATCGGTATTCACAACTTATTCAACAAGTAATCGTGGACCTCTAATTAAAATACGCAAAGACAAATTTATTAATAAATCAACTATAAATTCATTCAGCAACAGAGTGAGTACCGCTTGGAATTCACTTCCTCGTTCTGTGGCTTCGTCTAAATCTTTAAGCATATTTATTACAAATATAGATACTATTAATATTAATGGAAATTTTTATTCTCAACATGCTTAAATGTAATGTCGTTATTTTTATAATTTTATTGTTTTTTTAGTTTTCGTTTTCGTTTTGTACTTTATTTGGGTATTTGATCGTACAAGCTGTATACTCATTTGATATTCTAGGTGTGGAGAGATGTCAAAAAACCAAAATGCAGGGACCGTCCATCCCTCAGGATTTATGGGCATATAATCCTATATGGGCCTGACCAACTCGAGACCTCTTCCCTAGTTATTTGATAATGTGTTCAGCACGTTTGATCAAAATCCCAAATATTGCTTTATTATTATTTTATTTACTTTCGGTGTGTGTAAATCACAACTTATTTATATTTGCTAACTATTATTTATATATTTCTGTCATTATTATTTATTGTTATCCATCGTTTTGATTCTAATCAATAAACTATTATCTATCTATCTATCTATAATATATTACACACACATATATATATATATATATATATATATATATATAAGTTCATCATCTGAATATAATATTTGGAATCTAATATTTAAATCACATATTATTGTTCCAATAGGTTTATGTATATATATATATATATATATATATATATATATATATATATGTGTATATATATAATATCGTTTCACAATTAGGCCTAAATAAATTAATAACAATGCCAACTAGATTATCAACTTATAATAATTCATTAATAGATAACATATTAATAAATAGTAATTCAATTGTATACAATATATTGAATGGAGTTATTAATACAGATATATCTGATCATTATGTCATATTTGAATATAAAAATTAAATATATTAAAATTGTGACTATGTTTCAGAAAAATGCATAATATTAATGCATTAGTAAATACTTTATCGATTTACAAAAAATAAATATATTAAAATTGTGACTATGTTTCAGAAAAACGCATAATATTAATACATTAGTAAATACTTTATCGATTTACAAATGGGACTATGTTTATACAATTACAGATCCTTCTATGTGATATGATGAATTAGTAATACAATTAAATTAAATGTTTAATACGTTTTGTCACATATCTAGAAAAAATAAATAAATATAGCATTAACAATCTATGGCTTAAATGTAAATTGAAAAATGCATTAAGAAAAAAAAATAAATTATTTAACACATATAAAAGTAAAAATTGCCTTACCACATTTATTAAATATAAAAAACTAAAAAATAAAATTAATAAAAATATAAAATATGAAAAAAATAAATATTATTCAAATATTTTTTCAAATTGTAATCAAAAAGAAAATTGGAAACAACATATTTAAATATAAAGGAAAAGAAATTATAAATATAAAAGACCAATTTGAACATTTTAACAACTATTTTTCAAATGTGGGTCACAAAATAAATGAGAGTTTTGTAAATAATGATAATAATATTACTAATGATAATGATTTTAGATTTTTTTAAAACTCTATTGAGAACAGTTTTTATTTTTTACCAATTACTTATAAGGAAATAATTAATACTTCACTTAATATGAAATCTAAATCATCCAAAGATATATATAACTGGGGCATGAAATTAATCAAACTTTTAATAAATTCTATCGCTAAACCACTGGAATATTTATTTAATTTATGCTTGACTAATGCTGAATTTCCTGATAATATGAAAATTGCTATTATTAAACCAGTATTTAAAGCAAATCATAAAACACAGATAACCAACTATAGACCGATTTCGTTATTGCCGCAGATAAGTAAAATTTTTGAAAAAATAATTTATAATAGAATTATGGACTTTATATATATACAAATAAAATAATTAATAATAACCAATATGGATTTGTTGAAAAATCAAATACTACCCTTTCACATTTTAATTTGCAACATTTTTTATTTACTAAACATAGTCTAAATAAAAAAATTATTACACTATTTGTAGACCTTAAAAAAGAGTTTGATGTGGTAGACCACGATATTTTATAAAAAAAATTAGAATACTGTTGTTTTAGGGGACATATAAATGTATTTTTAAAAAATTATTTATTAGATAAAATTATTTTCTATCTAATAAATAATTTTTTAAAAACACATTTATATGTCCCTATAGGTCCATTATTTGTTATTATTTGTATTAATGACATATCAAATATATTTAATAACGATGATCATATCAAATCTATATGCAGACGATACATCACTTTCTAGATTTGCAAATTAAAATGACGAATTGAGTAGTAATTTACAATTATATTTAGATAGATTATCTCATTGGTTTAATATAAATAAATTAAAATTGAAAAAACTAAAATACTACCTTATTTTAAGACAAAAATTATAATTAATATAAATTTGAATAGTACGAACATAGAAATGGTAGATAGATATACTTTGTTGGGTATTATATTAGATAGTAATTTAACATATTAGTTTCATATTATAAATGTATGTAATAAATTATCAAAAATCATATATCTTTTTCGGAAATTAACATTTCTTAATATTCGCAATTTAATATTATTATATAATTCACTATTTTTATCAAATATGTCATATGGAATAGAAATATGGGGTAATGTTTATGAATATAGATTAAAAAAAATGGTATTAATACAAAAAAAAAGCTATTCGAATTATTAATAAAAATATGATAGACCTAACTCAATTACCTCTGATTCGTTTATTACACACAAATAATATATTTAAATATAATTCTATTTTAAAATTGATTGAACTTATAACTTTTAAAATAATATTATTTGTATATAACCTCTTACATATATGTACATATGTATATATAGTTATTATAATAACTATAACATTGATATAGAAACATGTTTTATTTTTAATAAAGACACACACATTATTTTACCATTAATGAAAACTACACAATTCCAAAACACACTTTCTGTTAAAGGTCCTAATTATTATAATAATTTATTAAAATTTAAAAATGTATATAATATATACAAATTAAAAAAAGTATTAAATAAATAAGTTTTAAATAAATATTAGAAGTAAATAATGTACCCTATTTTTTACTATTATATTATTACAATATATTTTAATAGGTTGTCTTTATATTTTATCATTTTAATAATTTTTAATATTTGTAATCGTCGTTAATATTTTAAATTTAAATTTAATATTTGTATATTATATCATTTGGGTCATTTTATTCTTATCACATTTTAATAATTTGTTTTATTATTTTATCCGCACTTTTTGTTTTACAATTGTTTTATTAGTTTAGATAATGAATATGATATATATGCTATAATATATATATATATATATTTATTTTGAATCAGACTTGCATAACAGAGGTCTATATAGTTAAAAATATCCCTTTAGTTAATGGTCCATTGAGTGAAGAGTTTTCGACCCTTTAGTAAAATCTTTAGTTAAACATGATTATCTTTTAGTGGTATAATAACTAATGAAATTTATTTTGTAAACATTCATGTAAATTGTTTTAGATAGTTATATCGAAGAATATAAATTATAAATATCTAAAAAGTATATGGTAATATATATTTTATTGAAAATAATAATCCTACATTATCACCAAACCGCCTTTCTAATAAAGAAATCCCAGTAAGTAAAGTAATCAGTGATAGTGGTTAGATTATAGTTTGATCATCATTATTATTTGTGATTAACTGCTCATAATACGATTACAATCATATTACAATCATTGATAAGCAATTATGCTTTGATTACGAACTACACATCTAAATCATTGATTTGAATACGATTGTAATCAATGATTGTTAACTGATCACTAACATTGATTCACGATCAGTTGTTAATCATGATTGTAATACGATTATAATCGAATCAAAATCTGTGATCGTAATCAATACATAGCCTCAAGATTGTAATCTGATTACTTGTTGGATTGTAATCTGATTACGATATTTGATTACTTTACTTACTGAGATTCTATTATATAATATCTCATAAAATACATGAATTATGGGAAAGTAATAATATTATATAATAATAATCAAATAATATTAATATATTGTAATTTGTTAATACAAAAATGTTAAGGCCGTGTATTGTTAAAGTATCCGTATTAGGTTACTTTCCCCTACTATATCAGTAATTTTCACTGAAGTGAATCAATTTATATCTGATAATGTGATTAAGTGGTCGTCTTGTACATTCATTTCTATTATATTTATATATAATAATAAATTAATATTATATATATGATAATGATGCTGATGATTTATTATACACAAACATAATAGCGAGCGCTATTTTCGAATTTGTTTTAAGTAATATAATAATAATACTTATATAATACCTAATAATAATAATAATACATATTGCGTGAGTAACAGTAACGGTATAAAGAAAAACAAAAATAGAAATGAGAAGCATATATATACGTCAAATATTGTTGGTAGAAAGAATAATATAAAAATGAAAATAAAATGTATTATAAATTATAATATATAATATATATTTATATATATATATATATATAAATTAAATAACCGTTTTATTAAGGTAGTATTAAAGGGTATGATTTCTGCGATATATAGTTTATTTGTTTTATATATATAAAACTTTTTATATAAATATGTATATATTATTTAATAATAATTAATGTAAATTAGAGGCTTAACCTATAGGTACGACCGATGTATTTAAATAAATGTATTATAATGTATATAATTAAAAAAAATGTCAGTCTAATAAAAGATTGAATAATTCTTAAACAATTAGTAATTATCATGTGATTATATATCATTTACCTTTTTTTAAATTTTCCATAAACAATTATTCTGAATTAATAATAACTATTTACAATAAAATTATGAAATATAAATACATTACTAGTAATTATACAGTTTACATATTTATATAAAATTATATTAATTATTCAGAAACAAATATATGTATATATAAATTATCTATATAAATAAAATAATATTTTAAGATTCAAATACATATTTATATATGAAAATAAATTATCTATATAAATAAAATAATATTTTAAGATTCAAATACATATTTATATATGAAAATAAAATATGTATATTTGTATAGCAATATTTATCTTTTTAACTTTTATAATTACATATATTTTGTTAGGAACATATTATCATATAATAATATAAAGAAAACAGTATAACAATACATAAATATAATATATTATAAGTAATATGTATAAAGTAATATGAATTTTAAAATGAAAATAATATTTATTCAAATTCAACGATTAATGTTGTGTTTCGAAGACCTACTATATACATTTTTTTGAGACTTACTATTTATTCAAATTCAAATATTATTTTTGTATATTAATTTTCTATATATATATATATATATATATGTATATTTAATAATATTATTAATAATCTAGTATGCTACGATAATCTAATTTTACAAAATCCTGTTTTTATCGAGTATGCAAATCTAATCAGATAAATGCATTCGCAAATAAGTAGGACTACAATTAAGTTCAATTAAATAATTAAATAATTAAATTCAATAGAAAATCAAGAAAATCTAATCTAGTATACTAGATTGATCACATATGATAATCAAGTATACTATGAAAATCTAATTTTGAAATCAAGTACGACAAATTGAATCAAGTATGAAAATCTATTTCGCAGTCAATTTCAAACATATAATCATATACTCAAGTTTAACAATCTAGTGCGAATAAATCGAATCTAGTATGAAAATCTAGAGTCACACTTATATTCGTCAATCTAATCAGATAAACTAGTTTGAAAATCAAGTAATACAATTTAATTCGATTGTCAAATAAGAATATCTATGTTGACAATCAAGTATTCTAAGACAATCTAATATACTATACATATATATTATAATATGTATAATTAAGATATATATAAATTATAATGATTATTAATTTGTATTAATTAAATAATAAATTACTACGTATTACTTTCTATTATACATTAATTTAAATTATAATTTATACTTATATCTTAATATATATAGAATTTATAAAACCAAATAATTTTAAATAAAACTAATACAATTGTTACAAATTCATTTATTAAAAATAATATTTTGCTATAAAAGTGCGGCCCAAGCCTGTCCAATCCTTACGTTGACGTCATGATCAGTAGATGCGACATATCTTATTAAATAAACTATATTATTACAACAGATCCATGCCAATCTTAAAGAGTTCGCCTGGGGTATCGAGCTGCTAAATAGGTCGCCTACCACTTCGAATTACTAAATAGGTCATATATCATTCTAATCAGTTAAAGAGTTTGCTGCCATGACGAGCTGCTACAGAATTCACCTAACATATTGAGTTTATAAAGAGGTCATCTGTCGTGCCAATCTATATAATTATTATTAAATGTTATTAATTCTGTAAATTAATAATTTTGGTTTTTGTCGTGTTTTAATCAACGGTAACAAATTTCGACTTTCTTGACTATATTCTTCCAGCTATAAAAGACTTTTAGATTATTTTATACTCTTTTAATAATATAATTTTTGTATACTCTTTTACTCTTTTACTCTTTTATAATTATATATTAAGCTGATCTTTAACAAATGTATTAGAGACCTATTTGTCTCAAATGTGTTTAAAAAAAATGTCTCGAAAACATTTTCTAAAAACTAGCCGTCGACCATGTCACGAACAATTTGAAAAATGAAGGTTTTCGAGAAAAAAATAGTGAGAATTCTATTTACTGTGACATTATAGAGCCATATATGGTTATAAATTTAAAACAAATATCTCCACCAAATAAAAAAAAAATAACAATATAAATTATATATTTATATATATTTAATATTATAAGATAAATAATAGTGAATTTAACATATTAAACGTATACATTAAAATATAAGAACAACAGGTGAATTTGATGAAATAAAATATTTGTAATTTGTTATATGATATTATTAAAATATATAATATTATTTTTACAATTATATATAAATCAAGTTTATGCGTAAAATATAAATATAAAATAATTTGTTTTTAAAGATATATTAATAAATAAATTATAATAATAATAGAATATTTTAATAATATATTTTAATTAAATATTCATTTTAAGTGTATGAATATAAGATAGTTTTTTATAAATTTAAATAAAAAATAAATCATATTTATTTATAAATTTATATAGGTTCATAGGTCCTAATCTATTATAGGTCCTAATCTAAATTCATTAGGAGTCACTCTATTATATTAATATCATGTGATAAAATAGCGTACGTTTATATATTTCATAAATTGTATTTTTATTTATTGTATTCAATTTCATAAAAAATAAATATAAATGTAATATTAATATTGTGTTCGTGATTGAAGAAGAACGTAGCGTAGTTGGGCCATTCGAAAACGGCCTCAACTCGGTTAGGACAGTTATTGAAAGGACACGACACTTTAACCGCTCTAGATGCATATCCTCGGTTGTTTAAGTATACTCGGTAGTACTTGTCGATAAACACGAAGTAAAGCTCCCTTTGCTTGGTAAAGACCGCAGTAACACCCGATGGAACGCCTGGGAACATCTGATCCATAGTCTTGGGAAATCCGGCTAAGGGGCTTTATTTTCCAAGGCGTATACTTGTGTCCCCTATTTTAGTATTTTTCAGTTAGAGGTAACATCAGAGGTTAATGTATATTTAAAAAAGTACACCGACTTGTCTTACATATCAATTATATGAATTATTTGTTCATCTATAATATATATATATATTTATATATATATATATATATATATATATATATATATATATATACATACATACAACATCTGTTAACTCGAACTCTTGCTAACTCAGACTTTGTACGAATTCTATTTAGGTGTTGTGCCTAAATAAATATAATAATAATTGATAACACAGACACTTTTAGTAATAATATAATGAAATATGTGATTAATGTACTTATTAATAAATAATGTATTGGGATTTAGATTTTATTTTTTTTATGCTGATGATAATGATATGTTGGTCATATATATTTGTCTAATTTATCCATATACACCTGATTAATAATCATACAGTTATAGTATTAATAGGTACGTAATAAGATAAATAAAACTTATATGTGAGAAATTAGCTAATAATATTCTACACTTATTTAAAGTTATCTACATCATATATGTCTATAATTTCAAACCCTTACGAAACGGATGTCGATATCTCCCTTTTTATGAGGTAGAACTTGTTTGAAGGTCAAAGGTGTGCAATCTCCCCAGAACTATTGTTAGCGAGAAGTATATGTATATATTAAGTTTTATAAGGTATAAGTGTTTCATTATTAATATTAAATAAATATTAAATATATAAAGAATAGTTAATATAATATGTCATTTTTACAGTACATTCGATTTAATTTTGTAATTATTAATATAACTCGTAATAGAATGATTATTTTATGTTATTATTATTGTAAGTTATTAACATTGTATTTTATTCACACGAAAAGAATATTTGGTGACTGTGATATCATATATATATAGTATAGTATCTATATATGAATATGACCTTGAATGATTTAAAAGCTACAGCATCAGTATCTTTGTGCGATAATTGGCGGGTGTACTTGGTGATCTTGAATGTTAACTTCATATGACCCCACTTGGTTCCCATAAGAGTATATCGTCTGATCCTACGCTGAAGTCGATTTGGCGCGCGATCGACGTTACCACATCTCGGCATCGCCATCATCTTATAGCTAGCCGCGTCCATTATTCCTAGTGTTACGTAATGGATGATATCACACGTGGTTATAATACTGACACGTGGTCTATACGTCACGTGGTTATAGTGAAGAATCACTGATACCACACTGCAGTTATACTACTATATCTCTGTTACTATTGTCCTACGTTATATTCAGCGTGTATCAAAAATTGAACCTGATCACATGACCGATGTTTATATTACTTGTTATTTTTTTACATATATAGAGATTATTTCATGTTGATGAAGGTATCGGAAACATCCGTTATATTGGTTAATATTATTTAGGTTTCAAATTATTACCACACTATTTATGTTTCACACCTATTTATGATATAAGAGAGCAAACCAATTATTTGTGTATGTGTGTGTGTGTGTTTGTGTGTGTGATACAACTCGAGTGATACATTATGATTATATGTATAAATGTAGTATTATTATTATTGTTTATTAGTATAATTATATCCTTATATCGATTTATTTTATCGCAAAGCAAGAAGTAAATAAGCGAAGAGGTTCAGTATTATAATACATACAGTATATACTAGTGATATAAATGAACTCATACAGTTCAAACAAGTATCGAACTTTCGTAATTCAAACTTTTTATGCAAATATCGAACTTGCGATCAAATGTTTGATAATATTAATCTCAGTTACCCTAGTATCGATGCAATATCAGTCTCGGTTACCCAAAGAATAGATTTAGATAAAAGATATTAAAAAACATAAAATAATAAAAACATAAATTAGCCACTTATGGAAATAATAAAATTTATTTATTCACAAATTATGTAAGAGATATATAGATTACTATTTATATCTATAATAAATAATACAAATTATGATTACAATGTAACATACAAATCATCTTTTGTGCTAGTTTATATATAATAAGAGTCTCGATTTGGTTTAAACTAATTACGTAATAGTCTTGGTTCGTTTTTTTGCTTGTAAAGTAAAATTCTCGGGTAGACATCATTTATCCAAAGGCACGGCTCTCTCAAAATCTCTTTGCGTAATTTATAGTATCGATAATTCACTGTTAAAAATTAGGGTACAGCGAATGCCTTTTTAGGGTGTAAGTAGTATCCCATAGCCGTACCCTAATTAGGGTACAATTTGAATAAATGCGATCAGTACCCTAAAAATGATACCAAAATGTACCCTAAAGAATATTAGCTGATTGTACCCTATTAGCTAATTATATGATACTGTGTATCCTAATGCAATTATATGATATGTACAATAATTGAATTGCATGATATGTAAATATAATAATCACGTACCCTAATATTTAACACAGCTGTACCCTAATAAATATATAGAGTGTAACTTTGTACATTTAACAGTCAGTTACTCTAATATTTAACATATATGTACTCAACTAAATATATATATTGTACCCTAGTGAGTTTAAAATTCGTGTACCCTATTTAGGGTACATGTCAGATGTTGGTGATATTTTAACTATCTGTAGAATTGAATTCGCTGTACCATAATTTTTAACAGTGAATCAAAAAATGTTGTTCGATACTTCAACAATGTTGTTAGAATAAGTTCGATACAGCAAAAAGTTAGTTAGAACAAGTATCAATAATTTAAAAAGTTAGTTCATTTACAGCACTAGTATATACTGTATGAGTAATGTTTGATAGTGAGTAGTATAAGCGTAAACCTGTGGGTTCGAGTTCCATCATCGCTTGGAAATCCATGATGACTTTGCTTATATTTTCCTAGGATGCCACGAGTCCGACTTGGTTGTTGAGATATCCGTATCTCTTCAGGTATTCCTATATATTATTAAATATAAATATATATTTATATATATATATATATATATATAGAATAATAATATTAAATTCATAACAATAATATAAAATATTATCAATAATCTATATAATATAATATGTAAAATAGATCAATAAGTCTGAGGACCTATGACTGCATTGTTTTTTGATGAACATATTCTCCATGAAAGGTTGGAAATTTTGAGAGGTATTGGATTTTGGGTTTAACATTTTTGATAATTGTAAGGGTTTTTTGAGGGATTTTCATTTGTGTTTCTTGGTTTTAATAAATTAGTTTAAAATAAACTTGTATAAACTATAGTTTAAAATAAATTATTATTATTATTGGAAAATATAATACATTTTAATTTTATTTACATATAAGTTAATGATAATAAATAAAAATATACTATTATATATATATATATATATATCACTTTATGAATATTAATAACACATTATTATTATAAAAAAAAATTATAATACATAAAGTTAATATTATTAATTATTATTATTAATAAAAATGCATATATTCAATAGTATTAATTATTATAATAATTATAATAATATATAGATAATTAAATAGGAATA
This sequence comes from Osedax fenrisi, assembly GCA_964019155.1. Taxonomy (NCBI): domain Eukaryota; kingdom Metazoa; phylum Annelida; class Polychaeta; order Sabellida; family Siboglinidae; genus Osedax; species Osedax fenrisi. Next base: position 86,194,515 of record OZ025239.1, on the reverse strand, counting down.
CCTACTTGAAGATACTTACATAGGAATACCTACTTGAAGATATGTAAATAGGAATACCTACTTGAAGATAAGTAAATAGTAATACCTACTTGAAGATAAGTAAATAGTAATACCTACTTGAAGATAAGTACATAGTAATACCTACTTGAAGATAAGTACATATTCTAATTAAAATATTAGAATATGTAAACAAATTTGTAGTATATATTCAAAAATAAAACATGTAAAATAATATATATATATATATATATATATATATATATATAAATATATAAATATATATACATCAGAAATGAGAAGCATATATATACGTCAAATATTGTTGGTAGAAAGAATAATATAAAAATGAAAATAAAATGTATTATAAATTATAATATATAATATATATTTATATATATATATATATAAATTAAATAACCGTTTTATTAAGGTAGTATTAAAGGGTATGATTTCTGCGATATATAGTTTATTTGTTTTATATATATAAAACTTTTTATATAAATATGTATATATTATTTAATAATAATTAATGTAAATTAGAGGCTTAACCTATAGGTACGACCGATGTATTTAAATAAATGTATTATAAAGTATATAATTAAAAAAAATGTCAGTCTAATAAAAGATTGAATAATTCTTAAACAATTAGTAATTATCATGTGATTATATATCATTTACCTTTTTTTAAATTTTCCATAAACAATTATTCTGAATTAATAATAACTATTTACAATAAAATTATGAAATATAAATACATTACTAGTAATTATACAGTTTACATATTTATATAAAATTATATTAATTATTCAGAAACAAATATATGTATATATAAATTATCTATATAAATAAAATAATATTTTAAGATTCAAATACATATTTATATATGAAAATAAATTATCTATATAAATAAAATAATATTTTAAGATTCAAATACATATTTATATATGAAAATAAAATATGTATATTTGTATAGCAATATTTATCTTTTTAACTTTTATAATTACATATATTTTGTTAGGAACATATTATCATATAATAATATAAAGAAAACAGTATAACAATACATAAATATAATATATTATAAGTAATATGTATAAAGTAATATGAATTTTAAAATGAAAATAATATTTATTCAAATTCAACGATTAATGTTGTGTTTCGAAGACCTACTATATACATTTTTTTGAGACTTACTATTTATTCAAATTAAAATATTATTTTTGTATATTAATTTTCTATATATATATATATATATATATGTATATTTAATAATATTATTAATAATCTAGTATGCTACGATAATCTAATTTTACAAAATCCTGTTTTTATCGAGTATGCAAATCTAATCAGATAAATGCATTCGCAAATAAGTAGGACTACAATTAAGTTCAATTAAATAATTAAATAATTAAATTCAATAGAAAATCAAGAAAATCTAATCTAGTATACTAGATTGATCATATATGATAATCAAGTATACTATGAAAATCTAATTTTGAAATCAAGTACGACAAATTGAATCAAGTATGAAAATCTATTTCGCAGTCAATTTCAAACATATAATCCTATACTCAAGTTTAACAATCTAGTGCGAATAAATCGAATCTAGTATGAAAATCTAGAGTCACACTTATATTCGTCAATCTAATCAGATAAACTAGTTTGAAAATCAAGTAATACAATTTAATTCGATTGTCAAATAAGAATATCTATGTTGACAATCAAGTATTCTAAGACAATCTAATATACTATATATATATATTATAATATGTATAATTAAGATATATATAAATTATAATGATTATTAATTTGTATTAATTAAATAATAAATTACTACGTATTACTTTCTATTATACATTAATTTAAATTATAATTTATACTTATATCTTAATATATATAGAATTTATAAAACCAAATAATTTTAAATAAAACTAATACAATTGTTACAAATTCATTTATTAAAAATAATATTTTGCTATAAAATAAATGATCAATAGTAGTATCAAATATGGCATTGATTTTTTTTATTACGATTTAAAATACTCGTTTCGGCAGTTTACATATAATTTTACATAATAAAATTATGTGAATGATGAAAATGTAGTATATATCATAATATATATATATATATATATATATATATAAATTAGCTATTATTATAATATGAAATTATATTGCAATAGATGTAATATATTTAAATTTGACCACATTCATTTATCAAAATATATGGGGGCCATATTTTCGGCGGATATCTGTAAATATCAAGACATATAATGAATATAATGAGTAACTTTACGATAATCGGACATATATAAATATATATACATATAATGTATATAATAGTAATTTTACGATCAGCGGACATCATAAATATACTTAGCATAATACAAAATGATGACGTAATCAATTATTAATCTTTATTATTAGTTTGTAAACACATTTTTTTATTTATATATAAATATATATTTATATATTTATAACTAGACATAGTAAATATTAAGTGGTGAATGGAGGTAGTTTAGGTAGTGAGGAGTATCTAGTAGAAAGAGCTAGTCCAGTAGACATAAGAAGGAGCAACCGAGAACATTTTGGGAAACCACTCGTTGGCCCTACGATATAAAGATTAACTACAAATAACACTTTTTGTGTGGGCATACAATAAATCTTCTATAGTTTACTGCCGTGTCGAGCTGCTAAAGAGGCCGTCTCATGCCAATCTGCTAAAGAGTTTGTCTGCGATATTGAGCTGCTAGAGATCGCATGTCTTGATAATCTGTTAAATAGTTTACTGCCGGGTCTAGCTTATAAAGAAGCCTGCCGTGCCAATATTCTAAAAACTTAAGCCATTATAGAACTCGTGAATTCTATCATATTTCATACTGCATGTTATGTAAGAGGTAACTCTATATAATTATTATTATAATTATTATTAACTCTTAATATTATCAACTATAACTATTAAATAATCCTCAATGAAATGTAATAATGTTAAAATCTCTTGTAATGTATTTTTATTTAAAATTATAAAAAAACGTTGTTTAATAATCTTTTTTCTTATTAAATTACCTTACCTTACCAGGTCGAGCTTGCTCGGCATAGCATGACACGTTTTTCCCATTCATCTCTGTTTCCCATCAACATCTTCAGTTCATCTGTAGTGCATCCGCTGTCTTCTCTAAGTTGTGCAGTATATGTCTTATTCGGCCGTCCAGGTTTTCGTTGCCCATGTAAAGGTTCCCATAGAAGCACTTCGCTGATCATTTCTTCTCTGCTTCGCCAACAATGTCCTGAGAAACGCATCCTATGTTCTTTAATTGTATTCGTGATCTTTGGGATATTTCCATGTAATTCATTATTAGACGTATGATCTTGCCATATTTTATTTAAGGCAGCACGTAGCATTCTTGTATATGCTCCATCAATCTTTTTCTCTAGAGAAGATGTTAATGTCCATGTGATGGAGCCATATACAAGGATCGATTCGACTGTGGCCCTAAAGAAATTTTTCTTCAGCTTTACAGAGAGATTAGATTTCCATATTGATGTCATATTGTTTAGTGCGGCCCAAGCCTGTCCAATCCTTACGTTGACGTCATGATCAGTAGATGCGACATATCTTATTAAATAAACTATATTATTACAACAGATCCATGCCAATCTTAAAGAGTTCGCCTGGGGTATCGAGCTGCTAAATAGGTCGCCTACCACTTCGAATTACTAAATAGGTCATATATCATTCTAATCAGTTAAAGAGTTTGCTGCCATGACGAGCTGCTACAGAATTCACCTAACATATTGAGTTTATAAAGAGGTCATCTGTCGTGCCAATCTATATAATTATTATTAAATGTTATTAATTCTGTAAATTAATAATTTTGGTTTTTGTCGTGTTTTAATCAACGGTAACAAATTTCGACTTTCTTGACTATATTCATCCAGCTATAAAAGACTTTTAGATTATTTTATACTCTTTTAATAATATAATTTTTGTATACTCTTTTACTCTTTTACTCTTTTATAATTATATATTAAGCTGATCTTTAACAAATGTATTAGAGACCTATTTGTCTCAAATGTGTTTAAAAAAAATGTCTCGAAAACATTTTCTAAAAACTAGCCGTCGACCATGTCACGAACAATTTGAAAAATGAAGGTTTTCGAGAAAAAAATAGTGAGAATTCTATTTACTGTGACATTATAGAGCCATATATGGTTATAAATTTAAAACAAATATCTCCACCAAATAAAAAAAAATAACAATATAAATTATATATTTATATATATTTAATATTATAAGATAAATAATAGTGAATTTAACATATTAAACGTATACATTAAAATATAAGAACAACAGGTGAATTTGATGAAACAAAATATTTGTAATTTGTTATATGATATTATTAAAATATATAATATTATTTTTACAATTATATATAAATCAAGTTTATGCGTAAAATATAAATATAAAATAATTTGTTTTTAAAGATATATTAATAAATAAATTATAATAATAATAGAATATTTTAATAATATATTTTAATTAAATATTCATTTTAAGTGTATGAATATAAGATAGTTTTTTATAAATTTAAATAAAAAATAAATCATATTTATTTATAAATTTATATAATCTAAATTCATTAGGAGTCACTCTATTATATTAATATCATGTGATAAAATAGCGTACGTTTATATATTTCATAAATTGTATTTTTATTTATTGTATTCAATTTCATAAAAAATAAATATAAATGTAATATTAATATTGTGTTCGTGATTGAAGAAGAACGTAGCGTAGTTGGGCCATTCGAAAACGGCCTCAACTCGGTTAGGACAGTTATTGAAAGGACACGACACTTTAACCGCTCTAGATGCATATCCTCGGTTGTTTAAGTATACTCGGTAGTACTTGTCGATAAACACGAAGTAAAGCTCCCTTTGCTTGGTAAAGACCGCAGTAACACCCGATGGAACGCCTGGGAACATCTGATCCATAGTCTTGGGAAATCCGGCTAAGGGGCTTTATTTTCCAAGGCGTATACTTGTGTCCCCTATTTTAGTATTTTTCAGTTAGAGGTAACATCAGAGGTTAATGTATATTTAAAAAAGTACACCGACTTGTCTTACATATCAATTATATGAATTATTTGTTCATCTATAATATATATATATTTATATATATATATATATATATATATATATATATATATATATACACATACATACATACAATATCTGTTAACTCGAACTCTTGCTAACTCAGACTTTGTACGAATTCTATTTAGGTGTTGTGCCTAAATAAATATAATAATAATTGATAACACAGACACTTTTAGTAATAATATAATGAAATATGTGATTAATGTACTTATTAATAAATAATGTATTGGGATTTAGATTTTATTTTTTTTATGCTGATGATAATGATATGTTGGTCATATATATTTGTCTAATTTATCCATATACACCTGATTAATAATCATACAGTTATAGTATTAATAGGTACGTAATAAGATAAATAAAACTTATATGTGAGAAATTAGCTAATAATATTCTACACTTATTTAAAGTTATCTACATCATATATGTCTATAATTTCAAACCCTTACGAAACGGATGTCGATATCTCCCTTTTTATGAGGTATAACTTGTTTGAAAGTCAAAGGTGTGCAATCTCCCCAGAACTATTGTTAGCGAGAAGTATATGTATATATTAAGTTTTATAAGGTATAAGTGTTTCATTATTAATATTAAATAAATATTAAATATATAAAGAATAGTTAATATAATATGTCATTTTTACAGTACATTCGATTTAATTTTGTAATTATTAATATAACTCGTAATAGAATGATTATTTTATGTTATTATTATTGTAAGTTATTAACATTGTATTTTATTCACACGAAAAGAATATTTGGTGACTGTGATATCATATATATATAGTATAGTATCTATATATGAATATGACCTTGAATGATTTAAAAGCTACAGCATCAGTATCTTTGTGCGATAATTGGCGGGTCTACTTGGTGATCTTGAATGTTAACTTCATATGACCCCACTTGGTTCCCATAAGAGTATATCGTCTGATCCTACGCTGAAGTCGATTTGGCGCGCGATCGACGTTACCACATCTCGGCATCGCCATCATCTTATAGCTAGCCGCGTCCATTATTCCTAGTGTTACGTAATGGATGATATCACACGTGGTTATAATACTGACACGTGGTCTATACGTCACGTGGTTATAGTGAAGAATCACTGATACCACACTGCAGTTATACTACTATATCTCTGTTACTATTGTCCTACGTTATATTCAGCGTGTATCAAAAATTGAACCTGATCACATGACCGATGTTTATATTACTTGTTATTTTTTTACATATATAGAGATTATTTCATGTTGATGAAGGTATCGGAAACATCCGTTATATTGGTTAATATTATTTAGGTTTCAAATTATTACCACACTATTTATGTTTCACACCTATTTATGATATAAGAGAGCAAACCAATTATTTGTGTATGTGTGTGTGTGTGTTTGTGTGTGTGATACAACTCGAGTGATACATTATGATTATATGTATAAATGTAGTATTATTATTATTGTTTATTAGTATAATTATATCCTTATATCGATTTATTTTATCGCAAAGCAAGAAGTAAATAAGCGAAGAGGTTCAGTATTATAATACATACAGTATATACTAGTGATATAAATGAACTCATACAGTTCAAACAAGTATCGAACTTTCGTAATTCAAACTTTTTATGCAAATATCGAACTTGCGATCAAATGTTTGATAATATTAATCTCAGTTACCCTAGTATCGATGCAATATCAGTCTCGGTTACCCAAAGAATAGATTTAGATAAAAGATATTAAAAAACATAAAATAATAAAAACATAAATTAGCCACTTATGGAAATAATAAAATTTATTTATTCACAAATTATGTAAGAGATATATAGATTACTATTTATATCTATAATAAATAATACAAATTATGATTACAATGTAACATACAAATCATCTTTTGTGCTAGTTTATATATAATAAGAGTCTCGATTTGGTTTAAACTAATTACGTAATAGTCTTGGTTCGTTTTTTTGCTTGTAAAGTAAAATTCTCGGGTAGACATCATTTATCCAAAGGCACGGCTCTCTCAAAATCTCTTTGCGTAATTTATAGTATCGATAATTCACTGTTAAAAATTAGGGTACAGCGAATGCCTTTTTAGGGTGTAAGTAGTATCCCATAGCCGTACCCTAATTAGGGTACAATTTGAATAAATGCGATCAGTACCCTAAAAATGATACCAAAATGTACCCTAAAGAATATTAGCTGATTGTACCCTATTAGCTAATTATATGATACTGTGTATCCTAATGCAATTATATGATATGTACAATAATTGAATTGCATGATATGTAAATATAATAATCACGTACCCTAATATTTAACACAGCTGTACCCTAATAAATATATAGAGTGTAACTTTGTACATTTAACAGTCAGTTACTCTAATATTTAACATATATGTACTCAACTAAATATATATATTGTACCCTAGTGAGTTTAAAATTCGTGTACCCTATTTAGGGTACATGTCAGATGTTGGTGATATTTTAACTATCTGTAGAATTGAATTCGCTGTACCATAATTTTTAACAGTGAATCAAAAAATGTTGTTCGATACTTCAACAATGTTGTTAGAATAAGTTCGATACAGCAAAAAGTTAGTTAGAACAAGTATCAATAATTTAAAAAGTTAGTTCATTTACAGCACTAGTATATACTGTATGAGTAATGTTTGATAGTGAGTAGTATAAGCGTAAACCTGTGGGTTCGAGTTCCATCATCGCTTGGAAATCCATGATGACTTTGCTTATATTTTCCTAGGATGCCACGAGTCCGACTTGGTTGTTGAGATATCCGTATCTCTTCAGGTATTCCTATATATTATTAAATATAAATATATATTTATATATATATATATATATATATATATATATATAGAATAATAATATTAAATTCATAACAATAATATAAAATATTATCAATAATCTATATAATATAATATGTAAAATAGATCAATAAGTCTGAGGACCTATGACTGCATTGTTTTTTGATGAACATATTCTCCATGAAAGGTTTATCATTTTGAGAGGTATTGGATTTTGGGTTTAACATTTTTGATAATTGTAAGGGTTTTTTGAGGGATTTTCATTTGTGTTTCTTGGTTTTAATAAATTAGTTTAAAATAAACTTGTATAAACTATAGTTAAAATAAATTATTATTATTATTGGAAAATATAATACATTTTAATTTTATTTACATATAAGTTAATGATAATAAATAAAAATATACTATTATATATATATATATATATATATATATCACTTTATGAATATTAATAACACATTATTATTATAAAAAAAAATTATAATACATAAAGTTAATATTATTAATTATTATTATTAATAAAAATGCATATATTCAATAGTATTAATTATTATAATAATTATAATAATATATAGATAATTAAATAGGAAGGGCTACTTGAAGATAATTACATAGGAATACCTACTTGAAGATATGTAAATAGGAATACCTACTTGAAGATAAGTAAATAGTAATACCTACTTGAAGATAAGTAAATAGTAATACCTACTTGAAGATAAGTACATAGTAATACCTACTTGAAGATAAGTACATATTCTAATTAAAATATTAGAATATGTAAACAAATTTGTAGTATATATTCAAAAATAAAACATGTAAAATAATATATATATATATATATATATAAATATATAAATATATATACTAATATATCTAATATAAATATCAATGTGGCGACTAGAAGCTAATTTATATTGCATGTAATTTAATAGAGCAATGAAAACATTGTAGTATGCAAATCACGCAAACAAAAAGTTTCGATACTGCTGCTAGTAGCGGGATATGCATAATAATATGCATAATAATCACGTTGCATAGATAGGGAATGTTAATGGAAAGTCTCCGATTACCGACCTCCTCATAATAACGATCCCTCTCGTATCTCAGTAACTATAAGAGATATCAAAAAAATATATATATACATGAACTTTTGATAATTTAATGATAAATATGAATAAATATTTTGTTTTTAAAAATATTCAATCCTACAATTGTTATTTGATCAAATGTAATATTCTGTTTTTACTTTTTAAATATTAATAATACCTTTTTTTAAATCATTGAAAATACTTTATTATAATAAAGTTAATTAAAATTAATTATAAGTAATATTAATTAATTATAATTAAAAGAAAACTTAATACATCGCATAATATTGTAGATAAATAAAATATGTATAACAATTATAAAAATAATTGAATTTTAATAACTATTAACTATGAATCAATATATCTAAATTATAGCAACCCATATGATTTTCCTATTACCGACAGTCTAAATTACCATAATACCGACCCCATATGATTTATTATATCCAATCAAAATAGATCCGTATTTTAATTTAAATTATATCGTAAGTAGTTTGTGTATCATTAATATAGATTTAGGATTCTTTATTCCAGTTGATTATATACATATTAAATAATAAATAAATATTAAACAATAATATACACTATTTTAATATAATTACTTTAAAGTTTAAATTTAAATTTAATATTACTATTAAAATATAATTTCAATAATAAATAAATTGCATGCATTTTATAATTAATTATATTTAAGTATATCTACTATTTTATTGGATATTATAATACTAAAATTAATTATACCACGATTATTTTAGGGGGTCTGTATTAGGCACATGTATCCGATTACCGACCCCCCTGTTTATTCTTGTAAATATAATTATATCAACAATTTAAAATAGCCACATTATTCATTATCATAATATTACCCTAATTACAAAATTTCAAATAAATATATTAAATATTAAATAAGTTATTACAAATAATCATTTAGGGGTCGGTAATCGGAGACTTTCCACTATATATTTGATATTACTTTGATATTACTATTTAAATGAATTATATTTATATTAGGCTATTTATTAAATGTACTTTTACTAAAATATCTCATATATTGATCACATTTAAATATTTAGACATGTTGAATAATATATATACGCTTTAGATTCATTTACATTTTTTAATATTTTAATATTTACTGTAAATATTATTTACATATTCAAATATTTGAATTTGAATATTTAATCATCTTTGAATATTTAACCATACCATATTACAAATAAAAATTATCACGATTGATAACTTCGATATATTTCTAAATTCTCTGCTCAAGAAAGTGTACATTACACATTGAGAAATCGATTGTGAAATCATAATATATATAAACTTGTTTATATCAGGGAAAATATGAATATTAATACAAATAGTATATTTATAAATACAACTTATAAAATATATTATATAGAAACTAAATACTGAAATAATTATCAAAGAGGGTTATTATAAATAATTACATAACTTGTTTATAATATAAATATACATTTATAGTAGGAAATTGATGATATATATCATCATATTTTCTTTAGAAAAAGAAGAGTATGCTTAAAAAAATATATTTATAATAATTAATTTAACAATAACAATTATTTATTTATTATTAAAGTGAGATAGGACAAATTCCCAAAAACCCAAAAACTATAGAAAATCCCCCAAAACGTCGTACATGTTTTATTTTTGGATTTGTTCATGTTTTTAAAATCCTGTCTATATGAGCATACTATATATATATATATATATATATATATTATCGATAAATAGTGTGAATACCTCGTGATTGACATCGTGAGAGAAAGTTGAAGCACAGAGGCAGACTGCCACCAATACAGTGCATAATAGAACGTGCATCACTCCCTTACTCTTTGCTTATCGCTTATCTCATACGATATCTCTCGTATTTATAGATAACGTATCGCGTTGTAACCATATATATTTGCACGTGACTCATGTTGTTATTTAGATATCATCGTGAATATGCTTCTCTTTAATGTGAACTGTAGGCGAATTCTATTTATATCCTTTTAATTTACGATTATAATTATACAAAATAGAAGAATGTATATGACTAATATATTATATGACTATTTAAAGATATTGATGTTAACGTTGCAAGTGATGATTAACGTGAATATATTTAGTTGCAAACTATAGCATCACTGATAGTGTTAGTGTTATTTATGATCCTACATATCGTAAATAATAAAGGGTGTAACTATATAATGTTGTATATATATAACAATAGTATCACTATAATCAATCAGAAAACAATGAGCTAAAACTAAAATAATGTGCTAAAAATATAATAATGAGCTAAAAATAAAATAATGAGCTAAAAGTAAACAAAACTAAAATAAATAAGACTAAAACACTTTTACAGATATTATTTACTAATATTAATTATTCGGTAGATTTGTTTAATTTTTAAAACGTATTATATACAATTGTATCTTGGTTATTTACTGTAATACGATAATATGTCACTTTATATAGCGACTAGTATATATATATATATATATATATATATATATATATGAATAACTGCCTATATAGTTCATGTTGGTAATATGTCAAACACACAAGCCGCATGAAACGGGTTCGAGCCCCATCTGGACCATTAAAATATATCTTAAAATATTATTTAGAAGTGATTTTATATTATTATGTATAAATAAATGATCGGCTTTTGTTAAAACCATGGATGGTATATAAGTAAAAACTTCATCTGAGTTTCATGGACTCCACCAAAATAAAAATAACAATATCAACATATATATATATATATATATATACTAAATGAGTATACAATCAGTATGAATATAATCTATATTGTTAATATTCCTTTAATATGTATAGTATTAAAATATTAATATTATAAATACTAATACAACAATATAAAATATCACTTATTAACGTGCAATAAGTGAAACCAATTATGAATTATTTTTTATTTATAACCTTACAAATTAAAAATAAAACTTTAAAATTATAAATATAGAATGATCACATGTGATAATTAATAAATAAAGTTTCTATAGGAATATATTTATAAATGTTAGTGAACTTTAACGTATTTATAATGTATTACTATTTCATATTTGTTTATAGAAATTACGTAAGTAGAATATTCGCCTTATAGGGTTAATACATCAACTCCGTTTTTAATTCTATGTGCGTAAATGCGGTTGCGTGCGTTTGTATATGTTGATTGTCATTTATATTAAATTAATAACTTAACTATTGTAATTATAGGACTTAGTGTTTATAATGCCTATTATTTATATTAGTGTGTATACACATATATAATATATATATATATATATATATATATACTATATATATATACTATTTTACATACAAGTCTATATATATATATATATTGTTATTTCTTTATGGAGTCCTTTCATCCCACCCAGAAACTTATATGAAGTTTACATTATAATTATAATCATATAATTATTAGTGTTAATTTTATATAAGTTCAATGATTAAATGACTCAACAAAAATAAATAATTAAATAAAATAACAATATATATAGACTGTTATGTAATATATTACATAACAGTCTAATATACATAATAGGCACTATAAAACACTAGAGTTTTATTATAGTTTATCAATTAATTTAATATAAATGACAATCACCAGATTGAGTCAATAGTGTATACACTGTATTATGTTAGTGTGTATGTATTATGTTACATACAATTTTATTAATATATATATATATATATATATATAAATGTTCACCATTTGAATACTCGAATGTTAATATAATTTATTTATTTTGAATAAGATTAGGTTTAACTTTTTATTTAAAACTGTTAGTATTTCTTCTGACCACAAACATGATAAAAATGACCCAACCCTATATATTCTACATATACCCTAATTATATAATAGTTGCAATATTAATATATATATATATATATATATATCGGTGTGTGTAATATAGATTATAAATGTGTATGCGTATCACTATCAATTGCCCTTAATCTCTCGAAAACTGAATTCATAAATATCTCTAATCGTGCAATACTTATATGTTATATTATTGTAGTACAATACATCTATTGCCTTTGTTAATATCACTACTTCTGTGATGTTTCAAAGTATCACGTTTAATTCTATGTTCTTAGTGGAACCCCCTAGAGAGTATTACACCATATATATATATATATATATATATATAGTTGTATATATTATACATAAATTAATATATTCTCTTACTATCAAATCATTAAAACTTATTTATAATACATTTTTTCTACCTCATCTAAATTATTGTAATACTGTATGGTCTACTACATATATATATAATCTAAATAGATTAATTATTATACAAAATAAAGCCATCAGAGCTATTTTCAATATTTCAAATAGATGTAATACAGATAAATATTATAAAATATTGAATATCTTGAAATTTACTGATATTGTAAAATTAAATACTCTAAAATTTATGTTTAGGATTATTAATAATTTTACACCAATCATTATCAAAAATATGTTCTCTATTAAACAATGTATATATAGTCAGAGACAAATTTTTAAATTTGTTATTCCTTCTTTCCGTCTCAATATAAAAAAGTTTTGCATAACTCACAATGGTCCATTTTTATGGAATCTTCTTGAAAACAGATTTAAATTATTATATAATATAAATACGTTTACTCGAAGTTTAAAATATAATTATATTTCGATGTATTAAATGCTGTAACTGATTTTATTCTTTATTTTATATTATATCTTACATATCTTTTATATATATTTTCCAACTATTTATTTTTTTTAAACTATTTTTAGTTAATTTTATATACTTAATTTTATTTATTATATTTTATTTAATTTAATTTATATTCAAACATGATAAAGTAATTACTCGGGAATGGAATTTTTTAATTTTGTATTAACTTTTTAATTTTTGTTTTTAATATACATATTTGATATATATGAGCTTTTATTATATAATATAAATATCAAAATTGGCAATTTTTGTATGTAGAATTTTTTATATTTTACCTTTAATTATTTTGTTAATATGTATTCATCAGTATCTTCATATAAATTATATTGTGATAATAGAGACTTCATTCATTTTCTATATTTATATATGTATGTTTGTTTATGTAGGAATGTTTGTATGGGTGAACCTACATGTATGTATGTGTATTTATGTGTGTGCATTTGTATATGCGTGTATGTATGTACGTATGTGTGTATATATGTATATATATATATATATATATATATATATATATATATATATATATATATATATATATATATGTATATGTATATTTATATATATTTTATAGAAATAATATATTGATATGAAAATATCGTTGTTTTATTGAATAACTTTTATTTATATAATTTTAGATTGCATCCTTTTAGTTATTTTTTTTTTTTTAATTTTGTAAAAAATTATCAAATTGCCTATTATTTTTTATCATATATACTTGTATAATTATTTTCCATTCTCGAATAATTAATAGGGTAGAACTAGATAAGCCTTGCTTTTTTTCTACCCAGTAGTTCGCTACATCTTCTGAGTTATGAGTTATAGGTTCCTTACATATTTAAATATGATTCCTAACATATATTTAATATACTTAAAATCATAAATATCTGACTTTTACTCTTACTAAAACTCTATTTCACTCTATATTCTCACTAATTGATATCGCTTATAATTACTCTATCGTATTACTATATAGAATATCCGTATTAACGTATTTATATCCGATATACCTACGTTATATATTCGGCAACAATAATACCTATTTAACTATAACCTTCATATGTAACCTGCGTAACCTAATTAGGCTACTTGATGTTGGTATTGATACATTATGTGAGGTACGTTAGTGAACCTATATAGAACCTACTCGTCAGTTTCAATTAATTACTACTTACTAATTAAATCTACTACTACACATTCCTTTGTAGGATCCTATAGTATCTATTCCAGTACTTTATATATATATATATATATATATATATATATATATATATATATATATATATATATAGTTTATAAGTATTATAAGTAATTATAAGTAATTTTCTATTTATTGTTTTCGTCTATATTGTTATATGCACCTACGAGGGGTGGCACCTTCTATACCATATATGGTAAGTGCTAATAAACCTTATCATCATCATCATTAACATATATTATGTAAATGGTGAGTATATATATATGCTTGTATGTACTATATTAAATACATACTAACATAAATAATAGGCATTATAAAAATAGATTAATTTAATACAAAAAACAATCAACATGTAGAGCGAATAGTGTAGGCACTTAATATTATACGTGCGTAATTTCTATACGAAAATATGAAATATGAATAAGTGATACATACGTTACAGATCCTATTGAAACTCCTTTATTTATTACTACCACACGTGAATATACTATATTTGTATTTTTAAAGTTTTATTTTTAATTTATAAGGTAATAAATAATAACAAATTATGTATAATTGGTTGCACTAATTTCAAGTTAAGATGATGATGATGATATTAAGTTTATTAGCACTAAAATAGGGTCATGTAGACCCCTTCGCTCGTGCGGGAAGAAAATAATAATAAAATACTAGTAATACGATAATAATTTAATAATAATATACATTCAATATACCACGGACAACAATACAAAATAATATAAAGGACTATTATATACTACAGTCTGCATTGATATAGTGTAGTATTATATACTATAGACTGCATTGATAAATATATTTTTATATAATAATATGATAATAATAATACAATAACAATTTAATAATGATATATATATATATATATATCATTAATGTATACATTTAATATAACACGGACACAAATAATAAGTTGGATGATTTAATGATTATGGGTAGAGAGAAAAGAAGAAGTAAGATTTATAAATTTGTTGTGGGATCTAATAGAACGAATGGTAAGAGGGAGGGAATTCCATAGGGTTGGACCGGAATTTTTAAAAGCTCTAGAATTTAGGGAAGTTTTACTATAGTTACGGGAGATAAGTAGAGGAGCATTTTGGTAACGAAGAGAAGATAATATAGTACGTTTTTTAATTAGATCAGAGATATAGCTAGGGGTGAAAGAATATATTGATTTATGGATTATAGATAGTATACGTAATTTACACCTGAGGGAGAAGGGTAGCCACATACGAGATGATTGATGAGATGTTGTAGTAGAGTGATCCAGTCGAGTTAAACAGTAAGTAGTACGTATTGAGTAATGGATAATCCGATTAAGTGGAGCAGTAGCTTTAGCAGGAAGTAAATTCAGTAGGAAAGAACAGTAGTCAATTCGGGAAAGTACAAGAGAATTAATTAGAGTTTTAGTAAGGTTTCTGGAAAGTGATGTCCGTATACGGACTAATATATTTGTTTAATTCTGAAGAGATGAAAGTTAGAGGATTTTGTAATGGATGATATATGATTCTTAAATGATAATTTGTCATCAAATACTAATCCTAGGTTTTTGGAGGAATGAGAAGGAGAAATAATTATGTTATTTAGAGTAAAGTTTAGAAAGGAAGTTTCAGAAGTAGATATGTTGAGTACAGTAGTCTTATAGGAATTAATTAGTAGTTTATTGGAGAGGAGCCATAATCTTATGGAGTTAGCACACTTTATTAATTCAGAGAATGGTATTATGAGCATTTATACGGAAAAAAAGTAAACAGTTGAATATCATCAGCAAAAGTATGGTAGTTAATATTTGGAAATTTCTTAATTAGATCAGAAATAGGGCGGATATAAATAGAAAAGAGGGATGGACCTAGAACAGATCCTTAGGGAATACCGTAGTTAAGAGGAGAAACAGGCGAGTAAGATTTGTCAATCATAATAGAGATATTTCTATTAGTCAGATATGAAGTAAACCATTTTAATGCTAATCCAGATATACCCATTAAAGTAAGTCGCGAGATTAATATGTTATGGTCCAGGGTATCAAAAGCAGATGATAGATCAAGTAGGATTAGCTGGCAACACGTGTTGCTATTTGATCTATTTAAGATATGCTATTTAAGATGTGATATTTTATAATATTATATTAGTAATAATTATAATATTAATACTGTAATACTATAAATATTAAAGAAATATTAAATATATATATAATATACTATTATTAATCAAATAATTTAATATACTGATATTATACGTATTTAGTATGTATATATATATATATATATATATATACTACCTTACCTTACCTTACCAGGTCGAGCTTAATCGGCAGTATATAATATATATATATATATATATCTATATATATATATATATATATATATATATTATATACTATATATATATATATATATATATTATATACTATATATATAACATTGTATAACTAATACACCTTTATTATTTACGATATGTATATCATAAATATATGTATCTATAGATCACTATTCACTACCAAATATAGGGAAAGTCTCCGATTACCGACCCTATATTAATACCGACCCATTATCGTATCACAGTAACTATAAGATAGAAAATATCAAAAAATTATATATATACATGAACTGTTAGTAATTTAATGATAAATATAAATACTTATTTTGTTTTAAAAAATATTTAATTCTAAAATTGTTATTTGATAAAATGTAATATTCTGTTTTTACTTTTTAAATATTTGAATAATAATTTTTTTTAAATCATTGTAAATACTTTATTAATTAAAATAAAACTTAATACTGCGCATAATATTGTATAATAATAAAATGATTATAACAATTATATCAATAATTTAATTTGAATAACTACTAACCAGTAGGTTAACCTAATTATATCAATAAGCCAACTAAATTAATCCATAGCATATGTTTACAGGGTATATTTCCTAATTTTTTATAGATAGCTAAGTTAATTGTGTTACATAAAGGAGGTAATTATGAAGATACCATTTATTTTAGACCCATATCAATAGTTTCACAATTTTCAAAAATTATTGACAAACTATTAAAATACAGACTTAAATGTTTCATTAAACATTCGTTGATAAACACCTCAAAATATGGTTTTATGAATAAAATATCTACTGAAGATGCATTATTAGATTTAACTAATTTTATAATTATTAAAAATATAAAATTAATTCAGTCATATCAATTGAAATTAAAAAGCATTTGATTGTAGGATATAAATCATAAAATGTTATTTAAAAAAACTATATTAATATGGTTTTAGAGTGAAAGTACTATCTTTATTAACTTCATACCTAAGTAATAGGAAACAATATGTTTCTAATATTAATGCATCTTCGAAACGTAATATTATTGAATATGGAGAACAGCAATGTTCTGTAAACGATCCAATTTTATTAATTCTAAACATTAATGATATAGTAAATATATCCAATGAATGTAAATATATACTCTTTGCCGACGACACAACCCTCGTGTTTTCTAGTTTTCTTGTGTTTTTTTTATATTGTTTATAAATATATATATATATATATATATATATATATATATATATAAATAAATAAATAAATCAGATTTATTATTTCATGTTGTAAAGCATGAAATAATGGAGAAGTTAATAAACAAATGAAATTTGTTTTTTGCGAGGACTTCCCCAATCATCATATTCTAGATAAGTTAGATTCTCATGAGTAAAAAATGTAAATATAAATAATTAAAATGTAAAGAATAAAAAATATGTATCAATAAGTCAAGTTAAAATAAATTATGTAAAGAATAAAAAATATGTATCAATAAGTCAAGTTTAAAATAGATGATGTAAAGAATAAAAAAATATGTATCAATAAGTCAAGTTTAAAAATAAATATGTAAAGTTATATAAAAAATCACAGAAACGAGTTGAATTCTGAATACCAAACTATAAATGAAATGAAATAACTAACCAAACAAAAATACAACATAAAAACTAAAATTAAAAAACTGAAAGATATAATAAATAGTAAAAAAAAAAAAAGTACCCGTAAAAAAAAGAAAAAAATTAGATAATTATTGATTACAATCAATTGTTAAATTAATTTTCATATTTTGATAAAAGATGTTTTTTTAATATTTTTTTAAAGTTTTTTATATAAATTTTTGTAAATAATAAATTATTTAAACATAAATTATTCCATGATTTAGGGCCTTTAAATGATAATGAATTATGATGACGGCTTGATTTTATATAAGGTAATTTAAAATTATGAAAAGTATATTTGTATATATTATTATATGTAGGAAATAATAATGAAATTCTGCTTGGGCAAATTCTAAATGTACATTATGCATGAATAAAATATTTTTATAAATTATTAAATCTTTAAATTTTAATATATTAGAACTTAAAAATAAATTGTTAGTATTAGTCAAAATAAAAATATTATTGACAATTTTAAAGATGTTTTTATTTACAATTCGAATAGCCTTTTTTTGTAGAGTTGAAATGCATTGAAGGTTATTATTAAAATTATTTCCCCAAATTTCTAAACAATACATGATATGAGGCAAAAACAAGGAATTATAAAGTAGCTTTAAAATATATATAGGTAAATAGCTTAGCTTTCTTAATATATAAATAACATGTGATAATTTCAATTGTATTTTCCTTATATGTTCTTTAAAATTTTAATTATTATCTATAATAACACCAAGAAAAGTATAACTAGATACTAAGCATATATTAGTTGAATTAATAGATATATCTTTAATAATATGAGCATCTTTGTAAGGTAATACTTTTGTTTTATCAATATTTAATATTAATCTATTGTTAGTGAACCATTAATGTAAATTTAAAATAACTACATTTAAACTATTACATAGAATCTTATTACTTGGTTCACTAATGCTAACCGAAGTATCGTCAGCAAAAAGTATAAGATTAAAATTAATATTTAAATTATGTAAGGCCATATGGATATCATTTATATATAAAATAAAAAGTAAGGGTCCCAAAATGGATCCCTGTGGTACCCCAACATTAATGATATTTCTTTCAGAAAGTTCATTATCTATTCTAGTTGATAACATTCGATCTTTCAGATAGCTCTCAATTAAACGATTAGAAGTGCCCCTAAAACCATAATATTTTAACTTGTTTAATAGAATCTTATGATCCACAAGATCGAATGCCTTTTTTAGATCTAGAAATAATGAGGCTACTTTATTATTCCTTTCTAAGTTAGATTCAATAAAATTATAGTGATCATATAGTGCGTGCGAAGTTGAAGAATTTCTAATAAAACCATATTGTTTAGCATATAATAAATTATGTTTGTTGATAAAATGTAGAAATCTATTATAAATTATTTTCTCTAAAATATTTGAAAATTGAGATAATAAGGAAATCGGTCTATAGTTATTAATATCATCTAGTTTTCCTTTTTTTAAAAGGGGGGTTATTACTGATATTTTCATATTATCTGGAATAGTAGAGTCACAAATTATTAAGTTAAAAATGTAAGTTAGTGGATCTAAAATAAAATTAAAAACAATTTTGATTATATTCATGTCAATGTTACAAAAATCTAATGAAGATTTAGATTTACAATCCCCAATAGCTGTCAAAATATCATTAGCAGATATAGGTGAAAAATAAAATGTATTTTTTTGAGGATTTTTTAAATATCTTTCGTGGGATGATCTATTTTCACTATTAACTATTGGTAAGTACTTATCTTGTAGATCAGTAGCTATTGAACTAAAAAACTTATTAAATGCACTTTTTCTTTCACAATTACTAAATATATTATTACCATAACAGATATTATCGGGAATGGTATTATATTTTTTATGATCAGTTAATTTCTTAATTTTAACCCACATATCTGAACAATTATTGTTACAAAAAAATTGTTTATAAGCTGCATTCTTTTGTCTACGTATTATAGCATTTACCTTGTTTCTATATATCTTATATCTATTAATACTTACTGTATTTTTCAAAGTAAGAGAATCTCGATATAATTTATTTTTTTTTTTAATAGCATTTTTAATTTTATTATTAATCCATATAATACTATTATTATTAATTTTTTTTTTATTATTATTAATCGTATGTGAAATAAATGGGCAATTCTTATCATATAGATTACTGATAATTTCTAGAAAAACATTAAACGCTTTATTAACATCACTGCTGCTTTTCATTGTAGACCAATCATATGCAGCTAGATCATTTGTAAAATTAATAATATTTTGCGTAGACACATTTTTTTTAATAAATAATTAGTTTTGATAGGCTGATTAGATGAATAATTAGAAGAAAAATTAAAAAATAAAGGTAAATGGTCTGATATATCTGCTGAAAGAGTACCGGATACAGATTCTGGAACAAATAAAGTATTAATAAAAAAATTATCAATTTGAGTGGATATTTTATTAGTAATACGTGTTGGTGTGTCAGAAAGTCTACTAATTAATCCTAATTGATTTAAAATATTAAAAAATGCATGAGAATCTAACTTATCTAATAAATTTATATTAAAATCACCACAAAAAATTAAATTAGAACAATTAAAATTAGAAAAATGTTTATAAATAAAATCATAAAACAATTGTTTATTATAATTTGGTCGTCTATATAATAAACATATATGTATATAATTATAAGAAATATTATAAAATTTAAGTTTAAAAGTCATATCAATATCATCAGGTATTTGATCAGTTAACTCTTCTACGATAGATGCCTCCAAACTTTTATCAACTAATGCTAATACTCCACCACCTCGCTTCTTTTTCTTACATAAACGATTTAACTGAAATACATTATATGTAGGAAAATAAATTGAAGGATTATCATGATTCGTTAACCAAGTTTCCGTTAAAAGAATTATATTGAATTTATTGTGTATACAACTAAGATATTCCGTAAGAAGGTTAATATTTTTATTAAAACTACATATATTTAAAAGAAATATTGATATATCATCTCTCTTTGTAATATTTGAATTATAAGAATCAATAGATAATAACTTATAATTCATTATGTAAAAATATAAAAATGTAAATATAAAAAATATAAAATAAATGTATAATAATGAAATAAAAAAACAGAAGAACAAAATATAAACGGAACAAAATAAAAACGGAAAATTACGAAGTCAACAACACAAAATAAAATAAATGAAAAGAACAAAATAAAAATAAAAACGGAAAATTTATATATATTTATCAAGTAAAACAATATCGGTTATGGATATTTGTGAATCTGAATTATCCTTATCGATACTTATATAAACTGAATTTTTATATATCCAAGTTTTATATATGATTTAAAATATATACAACACAATATAACTAAAATAATTATGCAACAAAATAAGAACCTATAGATTTAAATTCTATTTATTATAATAACTTAATTGTGTAATATCTGTAATTATTATTTTATTTGTTTTATCTGTACTAATATATACATTATTATTATATACCCATGTATTAGTAATTTGTTTAGATTTTAATAATTTTCTGGTATTATAAAATAAGTTATTTATATTAGTAGAATGTTTTTTATTTATATAATAATCAGTATCTTTTAACTTCAATTTATTCTTAAGTATATTTATCACATTCTTTTGATTATCTAATTTGATAAAATATTTATTAGATTTTAATTCTTCTGATGAATTATCCTTATTATTATATACTTGTATATCTATAATAGATTCTTCAACCAATTCTGTATTTAGCTTTGAATTTATAAAATTGATAACATTATCTTTATTAGTATACTCTGTTTTATCCTCTTTATTTAAATTAGTAAATATTATAATATTGTTGTTAGTATCCTCTATATCTTTGTCTAATTTTATCAATGTATTATTTATTTGTTTAATGGGTAATTTCTGAATAATTTCTTTATTAAGATTAAATTCAGAATGTATTAAATTATTTAAATTGGTATTATCGGTTTTTAATTCTTGTATTAATTGTGTTTGATAAGTAACTATATTTGATAAGTTATCTACTTTACTGGTTAATTCAGTAATCAATTTTAATAATTTGTCATTAGATATTGGTGACATTATCCAAATATAATATATATATATCACATAAATATATATGACAATAAAATAAATACGAGAATTTAATTAAATATATATTATGTAATCAATTACAATATAACAAATTTATAATCAAACACCAAATATCATACTATTAAATAAACAAAATTACATAATTTAGAAGGATTTTTTTTATATTATACAATTAATTACCAACTACCAATATTTTAATTACTACTAAATAATGAAATATACAGTTTTAGAGAATGTTTATGTGATTAATATGTGAATAAAGCAATATATGAATTTAATGATAAGTCAAATAATATACAAAATTTAAATATAAATATTTAAATAGTCATGCACCAGTGATTTCAGAAAAATTGTATGTAATATTTTTATAAATGTGCTTTTATGTATTAATATTATTGTTAATTTTCTAAATAATAGACGTATCGTATGTAATATATATTAATAAGTAATATAGTAATATAGTAGTATACAATAGACTTATCTTATTGGTGATTTTTTCTGATTATTAAATATAAATATAAATTTCTGTTAGTAAAATATAACCAGGAAGAGGAAGTGAATATATATATATATAATTTGATTCGTATATTCAAGGTGAGAGAGGCATATATGGTCGACATCTTTACCTGAAAACTGAAACGTCATAAAGTAATTTGACACATATGGCCGATATTGACACATATATGTCTCTCTCTCTATGGTAATATATATATATATATATATATATATATATATATATATATATATAATCATGTGTCTTTAATCTACAATTTACAATTTACTATATATTTTGTTTTTGTATTGTGTATTGTTGTTTTTATTCTCTATATGTATAATTCATACAAGTCTAAAAAATACTTCTTTATATGCCTTTATATGCCTTAAGTAGCTATTTTTATTATATTCACAAATAGTTGTTTATTATATATATATATATATATATATATTAGTAACTAGTTACTGTTTCTTTTAAAAAATAAATTCATTTCAAATTCACATATATATATATATTTCGATTTGGATTTGGGTATCAATTCGATTTGGGTATCAATTCATATCTATGTTCTCTTCCATATGTTTGTTTATTTTTTTTTGTTTACCTAATAAACTGTATATTATTATTATTATTATATATTTATATAACCTATATCCTATATCCAATATTATTTGTAAGATAATTTAAAAGGTGATATATAATAGAATACCTTCTTTATTAGTGCATTTAATAATCAATTTGGATTCAAATAAACCTTGGAACCAATGAGTGTTTTTTCACTTAAGCAATACTTAAAAGATTACAATAATAATAATACCAATATATGTGTAGCTTTTCTAGATGCATCTAAATCTAATCACAATTTGTTATTTCATAATTTAAAAGATAATAATGTCCCATCTTATATAATACATTTTTTAAATTATTGGTACAGAAATCAGAGAATATATATTACGTAGGGTGATAACACATCAGATAACTTCCCAGTTTCAAATGGTGTCAGTCAAATAGGAATCTTTTCACATTTGTTATTAAATAGTTTTACCAATCCATTGATTGTGAAATTAAATCAAATAAAGTCATGATATAGTTTCAATGGGATTATAATTAATAATCTATGATATGCTGATGGTATAGCTTTATTTTCAGCATCACTGAAGGGTCTGCAATTATTAATAAGTTGTTGTGAAGAGTTTACTAGCCATAACTTCATAATATATAATATTGATAAATATGTCATGTTGCCTATTATAATTAATCTAGATATAATCCAGTAAAGTTATACATAGGTAGTCAACTTTTAAATGTTGTTAAAGCGTATACATATCTTGGATATTTGATATCAAAGGACATGTCTGATGATATTGATATATATATATATATATATATATATATAATCCGACAAGCAGCAATGCTTCTACAATTACCCAGGTACTTGTACCTAAATCTGATAATAATATATAGTAATATCAAATAGCTATACATACAAAGCTATATGATAGCGAATAATGTTATACATTACTCTGAAGCAGTGGTTCCCAGACTTTTTTCTTCGGCGACCCCTTTTTAAGTTTTTTTTAATATAAAATGACCCCTAAATATAATTTTTTTTAAATAAAATATATTGAATAATAAGTTAACTTTTTAAAATAAATATTAAACCTGAACAGGCTTTTTAATTATAAAAATATATTTAATTATAAAATTAAATAAATTTGGATAGGATATTATCACCGAAATACAAAAATGATATCCTAAAAAATCCTAGTTATTTGTTTCAAATTCGTGATTTGCACTAATATTATGTTGCATCATTTCAAGTTCACTTTATTCCAAGTTATATTCATCGATATCTTTAATATCAGCATAAAAGGTACGAAGTGCTATATTATAAAGAATGTTGTCAATTTCTGGAATATACATTTTTAATTCATCTGAAAGATTAATTAAATTCGTTGTTATATTGTCTTGTATTTCAGTTTTCGGAATTTTAGTATAATACTCAACATATTTTGTATACGTATAGAACATTGCGAAGTTCTTGTGTAAAGTCTTCCGATACCAGTTATCCAATTTTCCAATAAATCCACGAATCTGAGATATTAATTCAGGCAAATATTTATTTGTTCATACATAATTTAAATATGATATCAGATAATATATATATAGATAGATAGATAGATAGATATATTTTATTGGATTAATTAATGTCATTCTTTTTTTTTCATTTATTATTCTTTTTCGTTTCTTTCTTCGTTTCCAAATGGCTTCAAAATAAGACCTTGATCTTTTCGGGTTGTTGCCAGTGATTTATTCATACATGGGACAGGAACAGTGATTATTTAATCATAATAGTTAGCTATATATTTCGTATTTACATAAAAGATAATAATAAATAAATAAAATACAGTAGATAGACACAATTTGACATTAACAAAAATCAAAATCAAAATAATAATAACAAAAATAATCCATACATACATATATATTTGATATAGATTTTTTATTTTATTTTTTTTATTAGTTTTTTTAATATGTTAATTTTATTAAATTAATTTTAAATTCATTAATTTTTTAATTTATCTATAATATAATTCATCATTGAGTAACATATTTTTTACTCTTTTCTTGAACAAATTTTCATTTTTTATATTTTGTATATTTGTTGGAAGTAAGTTCCAAAGTTTTGGACCTTTTATCAGTAAACTATTTATTGTTCTTTTTGATTTTAAAATTGGTATAGTATATGTTTTATTTGTTCGTAGAGTATATTTATTATTATTTTGTTTGTGTATTTTAGTTAAATTTGTTGGTAATTGATTATAATATTGTCTAAGCATATATATTAGTGTATTATAATATGTTAGCTTATCTAATCTAAGTATTTTATTTGATGTGAATAATTCTTTTGTATGATCTCGAAATTTTCTTTTATTTATTATTCTTAAGGTTTTTTTTTAAATAATTGTTGTATTTAGGGTATTATTTTAGAATGTATTTCCCCAAAGTATATTTCCATAGTTTAAGTATGGTAGGAAAATACTATTTTATATAATTATCAATAATTTGTTTTAATGAATTTGCTCAATTTTGAGATTAAAAATTGAATTTGGGATAGTTTGTTATTTAATTTAATAATATGATTTTTAAAATCAAGTTTGCTATCAAGAATTATACCAAGATATTTATAATTATATACGTTATTTATTAATGTATCATTTAATGAAATAATATTGTTTGGATATTTATTTGAGTTGAAATTTATCATTTCTGTTTTACTAATATTGAGTTTTAACTTATTATATTTATACCATTTTTCTATTTTTATTAAGGTTTTTTTAATTAAATGTGTTAGTTCTATATTATTATCAGCTGTAAAAGTTATAGCAGTATCATCTGCATATACTGTACATTTTACATTATTATCTTCTAAATATAATGGTAGATCATTGACATAAATTATGAATAGTAAAGGGCCTAGTATGGAGCCTTGGGGTACACCGATATCATTAGATATAATATCAGATTCTGTAATGTTAACTTTAACTAGTTGAGTTATATTATGTAAATAGTTTTTTATCAGTTTAAGAGGAATCCCTCTAATTCCATATTTATCTAATTTGCTAATTATAATAGAATGATCAATAGTATCAAAGGCTTTACTTAAATCTAAAAATAATTTATTTATTGCTTTATTTTCTTTTTTATTTTCCATTATATGGTTGTAAATATCTAGTGTAGCTTGAGTGGTATTATGTTTTTTAAGGAAACCATATTGAGTAGTATTTATTATGTTATTATTTTGTATGAATTGCATTAGTCTATTATATATTATTTTTTCTAGTATTTTCGATAGTTGACTTAAAATTGATATTGGTCTATAGTTAGATATAATATTGATATTATTTTTTTTATGAAATGGTTTAATGGAGGATAGTTTCATTTTTAAGGGAAAAGTTCCTGACGATAAACATAGATTAAAAATATGGCTTAATGGAAGGTCAATATAATCTTTTGAAATTTTTAACAATTTCATGTTTAGATAATCAGTGTCTAGAGAAGTCTTTGATTTATTATTTTGTATAATAGAATTTATCTCATGTGTTGATGTGGGATGAAGATATATTGATTTAGATATTGGTGTAATGTTAATTGGGTTGATGTTATTTATGGGAGAGGTGAATTGATTATTTATGGATTGACTTGTATTTATAAAATAAGAGTTAAATGCATTTGCTATTTGTTTATCATTATTGAATTTATTTTCGAATTCATCTATTATATAATTTGGAGATTGTTTAATTTGCTGTTTATGTATGAGGTTATTTATTAAATTCCAATTTTCTTTAGTAGATATACTATTTTTTATTTTATTATCTATATATGATTGCTTTGCTTTTTTTAATATTTAAGGTTAATTTATTTCTTAATTGGTTGTAGTTATATAAGTTGATTTCATTTTTATTATCTAAGTACATTTTATATAGTTTATACTTTTTATTAATGTCTCTTTTTATTTTATTTGTTATCCAATTTTTTGAAAGAATATTTGAAGATATTTTATTTGTAGGTAGTGGGATAAATTGGTTAATTATTGATGTATATATGGTATGAAATTTGTTGTATGAGTTTTCAGCATCATTGTCTTCGAGGACCGAATCCCAATTCGTATTTTTCAGTGCATTAACAAGTCTTTTAGTATTATTTATTGTTATTTTCCTTGTTTTAATTTCATTTGAGTTATTTCGTATTTTGGTTTTTATTTTAATTATTGTATATTTTGGGAGGTGGTCTGTCAAGTCTTCTAAGAGTATTCCACTATTATAAATATTTGTTGTGTTTATATTAGTGTAAATTTGATCTATAGTTGAAGTGTTACTTTTATTGAATTGGGGTCTAGTGTTTTGAAGAATTTGAGGCGTTAGTCCTAATTGATTTATTAAAATGTTTAATTGAGATGGTTTGGGATCATTTGTTATGATATTAAAATCACCAATAATTATTAAATCGTGTGAAATATATTTATGAAATTTACTATATAACATATTAATAAGATCTGCAGTTTTATTGAAAGGGCTATTATAAAGGCATGAAATTATTATTTTTTTATTTTTTTTAAGTTTAATTTCTATTGTAAGTGTTTCTAAATAATCTTTTATATTAAATGTAAGGTCTTTTATAAGTTCATATTGAATATATTTTATAACATATATTGAAACACCACCACCTCTACATTTATTTTGTTTCTGTCTATAGTTTGTTTGATATGTGTAGTTTGTTATATTATTATTGAAGTCATTATTACTATTTAACCAGGTTTCAGATAAACATATAATATGAGGTTTGATTATTAAAGTATCTATACATTCTCTTAATTTATCCAGGTTTTGAGTAAGACTTCTAATATTTATGTGTATAATTATCAGATTATTTTTATTTAATATTAATTCTTTTGTTATACTATTACATTGTTGTGTTGTTTTGTATTGGTTTGGTATCATATTATATTTAATAATCTCGTTTTGTTAGTTCAATTATTTTAAAAGTATCATTTCTATGCCATACTACATATTTATTATGTATTGTTGATTTATTTTTAGCCTCGATAGATAGTTTTTTGATAGTCTCCAACTCAACCTTATTGTATTCTTTTGATATGCTTATATTTTTTAATTTGGAGTTTTTTAATTTTTTTGAATTTTGTATTATATTATTAATTTCTATTTCAGAGTTTAAAATAATTTTTAAGGGCCTGATGACATTATCATTTTCTTGGTATTTTCCTAATCTAAAATAGTTTTTTATATTATAATTTGTGTTGACTAGGTCTACAATTTCTGTTATATTTTTTTTGTCTTCAAAATTTCTTGTTTCGTAATTAGAATCTATTGTTTGTTTAACATTATAGAGTATAATAGTTTTATTTCTTATTTCATTTAACTTTTTTTCATTTAGGGTTTTATTTATAGTCGTTGATAGATTTGTTTGAAGTGTATTATTGAGGTTAATTTTAGTGATCTCAGCAAATGTTTTAAGATCAGATTTATCAGCTGCTTCATTTAGTTTTTTTATTATTTTTTCTTGATTTTCTATAACTATAATCAATTTTTCATTATTTATAGTTAATCTGTCATTATTTATAGTTAATTTTTCAATTAAACATTTGAGATCAATTATTTCATCATTATGCTCATCTGTTACAGATATCGTTTGTTTTTTTTGACGAGCCATTTGAAGCTTTATATCAATTAAATTCTAAATATCACTAATATATATTTTGTTAAAATATATTTACTTAATTAATTTATTAAATAAATAATAAGAGTTTCTCTAAATTTAAAAGATGCTTTTTATATAATATATGTCACACTAATGTATTATGAAGTACCTAGGGTTTATATTGAGTATATTATATACTGTATTTATTATATCAAATATACAAATATATAGCAATTAAATTATAGTACTACATTTTATATTACAACAAATTAAATATTATAGAAATAACATAGTATAATAATAATAATAATAAAATAATATGCAGTATTTAAATATTAAAAATACAATAGTAAAAATATCCAATATAAGTATATTTAATAAATACAATTTATATATATATAAATGTATTAATGCAATATATATATGTTTTAATTTTATGATATTTAACAATACTAGGAATTTCAATAAATATCTTTTATGGCTTTTTTATTGCATTTTCAATTATAATTTAAAAATAATAATAAAAATACATAAAATGTATATACCTAAATGTATTTATACAATATAATAATAATAAAGAGTTGGTAAATAAGATTAATATGATATTAATACAATAAATTATTTAAATATAAATAGAGGATAACTAATCTATGAATAATAATAATCGATTAAAATAGTAAATAAAGTAGTTGTTGTTATTCAATATGTAAACAGTAAGTGTATATACATAAATATTACCTTGCAAAGAAGTGTTAAATGTATTAAGTAAATCAAACATGTCAACAAGATATGACAATCCCAAGATGAACTTATGTTCTTCCTATTTCATTTCTAGTTCAATAATATTTTGTTATCGACAAATAATAATGTCATCCTTAAGAGAATAAACTCTCTTTACAAATTTACCTTTTGATAACTATCGGATCTGAGTATAATATAACATGTTGTCAAAGTCTGAGTCCATTTAGATTTATCAAAGAACTCTAATTAATGAATTTCAAGGTTTTTATTACTGTTTTTAAAAATTGTTTATAAATATTCTGGAATAACTCTTGTATTTTCTCAGCGTTAGCTATATCTAACGCCTGTCTATGAATTAAACAGTGTATGCAGATTTATTATTATAATTATTTATCTTTGATAAGTTTAATTAATACTGATTTTATGTCTAATATACGTGATGCTCCGTCTAGCCTACTCACCAAAATTAATTTAATACATTCTAAATTGTTAGCAATATAAAATTAATTTAATTTATCGAATAAATCCACTCTTTAATTCTCATTGTATTAAATCCAATTGTTTACTAAATATTGAACTATTTTTGACTTCACAAATAACCTAAAATTAATAAAAAAAAATATACGAAATATAAATAAAATATAAATGTAACCATTTTTAGATCAGTAATTTATAAATGATATATATCCATAAGACATAATTATTTTAAAAAATTAATTATTATTTATTTTCACACGACACCAGATAAAACGGCAGGCGACCCAGTTGTGGGTCGCGATACCCAGTTTGGGAACTACTGCTCTAAAGCTACTAAGATTATTTTATTTGAATAGTTTATTTTAAATATCTACCTTGGTAGTATTTGGTTACCGAATAGGACCAACAATCTAAAAATTAAGGTAGCATATAATAACGCTTATCGTATAGTGATGAAATATAAGCGTCAAAATAGCACGTCATTGATTTTTTATATAATAATATTAATAATTTAACAATTAAATTACGTAAATCTTATAATTCACTTTATCAACGGATACGAAATTCTCTTAATTCGCTAATTGTTCAACTGTATTATTATAATATCTTGTGCCCTTCGCACCTATTTACATTATGGTATAAATCTGTATTTAGATAATACTTTAGATTTAGTTTTCGTTTAATTGTTGTTCGTCTTAATTATTGTATGTGGCTAAGGCGTCAGACACACAAGCAGTAGGACACGGGTTCGAGCCTCGTCCGGAAAATTAATTAATTTTATAAAATGTGTCTTAAAATATTATTTAGAAGTGATCTTATATAATTATGTATAAATAAATGATCGGCTCTCGTTAAAACCATGGATGCCTAACATGAGAGCAGCTTCGAAGGGACATTAGAGCCATATATGGTTATAAGTGAAAACTTCATCTAAGTTCCTGGATTGGATGAAAGGACTCCACCAAATAAAAATAACAATAACAATAACAATATATATATATATATATAATATGCGGTACCCTGGGTACCCGGCATCCTCAGAATCAGGACAATATTCAATTACACCGAGATGCTCGTATGTCAAGCTTGCTTATAGTCATAGGGAAGGGGTGGAAATAGGTTAGACATCTACCCACGTTAACTAGTCGCTATATAAAGTAACATTGTATCGTATGACAGTATACAACCAGGATGCGTGGTATATAATACGTTTTAAAAAGTAAACAAATCTACCGAATAATTATTATTAGTAGATAGTATCTGTAAATATATTTTAATCGTACTTGGTTTAGTTTTGTCTATTTTTAGCTCATTAGTGGCATTAATGTTTCTGATTGGTTACATTGATGCTATTTATATATAAATATATATATATATATATATATATATATATATATATATATATATATATATATAGTTACACCCTTTATTATTTATGATATGTAGGATCATAAATAACACTAACACCATCAGTGATTCTATGGTTTACAACCTAATTCACATTAATCATCACCTGCAACGTTAACATCAATATCGTTAAGTAGCCTTACAATATATTAGTCATATACATTTCTTCTAGGTTTTATAAATCTAATCATAAATTAAATATATATATATATATATATATATATATATATATATATATATCGTCCATAGTTCACATTAAAGAGAAGCATATGCACGACGATATCTAAATAAAAACATAGGAGGTCACTCACACATACTGATGGCTATATAAATACGAGATGTATTTCATGAGAGAATCATAGAGTAGGGAGTCATGAACGTTATATTGTGCACCGTATTGGTGGCAGTCTGCATCTGTGCTTCAGCTTTCTCTCAAGATGTCGATCATGAGGTATTCAAACTATTATATCTATTTATCGATAATAAGTATATATATATATATATATATATATATATTACCAATTTCCATATATACAGGGGTTGCAAAAACCTAAAAAAAACCAAAACAAATAAATATTTAAGACGTTTTGATAGTTTTTTACTATGGTTTTTGGGTATATGGGAATTAGAAAAAATTAGAAAGCTCCTGGATGGGATGAAAGGACTCCACCAAATAAAAAATAACAATAACAATATACATATATAATAGAGCATTAATTTATTAACATATATTATGCAGTGATACGTAATTATATATATATAATTCAAAATGTCTAAATATTCAAATTTAATATATAATAGTATATTAATTATTAATAACTTACTTGTAAATAATATTAAAATGTATTATATTTTCCAATAATATTATTATATTATATAATAATAATTTATTTTAAACTAAAACCCAGTAATATAAATGAAAAACCCTCAAAAAACCCTACAATAATCATAAATATTAAACAAAAAACCCTATATCTTCAAACCTTGCATATATAACATGTTCATCAACAAATAACGCAGACATATATCCTCAGACTTATTGATATATTGGACATATAATATTATATAGCTTATTGACAATATTTATATTGCTGTTATTAATTTATTATTGTTATTATATGTATATATATATATATATATATATATATATATATATATATATATATATAATCGTATATAGGAATACCTGAAGAGATACGGATATCTCAACATCCGAGTCGGACTCGTGGCATCCGAGCAAGATATAAGCAAGGCCATCATGGATTTTCAAGCGATGGTTGAACTCGAACCCACAGGTTAGCTCATACTATTCACTATCAAACATTACTCATACAGTATGTATTCTAATACTGAATCTATTCGCTTATATACTTCTTGCTTTGCGATAAAATAATCGATATAAGGATATAATTATACTAATAAACAATAATAATAATACTACATTTATACATATAATCATAATGTATCACTCGAGATGTATCACACACACACACACATACACAAATAATTGGTTTGCACACTCTCTTATATCATAAATAGGTGTGAAACCTAAATAATATTAACCAATATAACGGATGTTATCCGATACCTTCATCAACATGAAATAATCCCAATATATGTAAAACAATAACAAGTAATATAAACATCGGTCATGTGATCACGTGCAATTTTTGATACACGCTGAATATAACGTAGGACAATAGTAACAGAGATATAGTAGAAAAACTGCAGTGTGGTATCAGTGATTCTTCACTATAACCACGTGACGTATAGACCACGTGTCAGTATTATAACCACGTGTGATATCATCCATTACGTAACACTAGGAATAATGGACGCGGCTAGCTATAAGATGATGGCGATGCCGAGATGTGGTAACGTCGATCGCGCGCCAAATCGACTTCAGCGTAGGATCAGACGATATACTCTTATGGGAACCAAGTGGGGTCATATGAAGTTAACATTCAAGATCACCAAGTACACCCGCCAATTATCGCACAAAGATACTGATGCTGTAGCTTTTAAATCATTCAAGGTCATATTCATATATAGATACTATACTATATATATATGATATCACAGTCACCAAATATTCTTTTCGTGTGAATAAAATACAATGTTAATAACTTACAATAATAATAAAATAAAATAATCACTCTATTACGAGTTATATTAATAATTGAAAAACTAAATCGAATGTACTGTAAAAATGATATATTATATTAACTATTCTTTATATATTTAATATTTACTTAATATCAATAATGAAACACGTATACCTTATAAAAACCTAATATATACATTTATATTGTCGCTAACAATAGTACTGGGGAGATTGCACACCTTTGACCTTCAGACAAGTTCTACCTCATCAAAAGGCCGATATCGACATCCGTTTCGTAAGGGTTTGAAATTATAGACATATATGATGTATATAACTTTAAATAAGTGTAGAATATGATTAGCTAATTTCTCACATATATGTTTTACTTATCTTATTACGTACCTATTAATACTATATCTGAATGTTTACTTATTAAGTGTACATAATAGACAAGTATATACGATAAACGTATTATTACCATCATCATTACATAAACATCAATACATTATTTATTAATAAGTACATTCATCACATATTTCATTATATTATTACTAACTATATTACTATAAAGAAGCTTAACACTATAGTCAACCTACAAGTAGTAAGTTGACTAATGAGTGCTCGCGCGAGGTGCACTGAACCTCAACTACAATATTAACTTAACCTTTGACCTTGAAGGGAGCTCACGGAGACGGCTACCCATTCAACTCTCGAGTGCTGGCTCACGCGTTCCAACCCGAATACGGAATGGTTCACTTCAACGACGCCATGATATGGGTGATCGGAAACCACACGTACGGCAAGTATAACATGGTACAAGTGATGACACACGAATTCGGACACTCTCTGGGAATGGATCACTCGAAAAAGAAAGCATCCGCTATGGCCCCGTATTACAAGGGATACGAACAGTTCTTCCACCTCGATATCGATGACGTCAGAGGCATTCAATCCATGTATGGTTAGTCGGTATATATCAAATAATGTATCAAATATTTTATATAATAATTATTATTTATATTTATAATTAAAAGGAAAGCAAATACTAATAACAGTCTATAGACTGTCATCATATATGATGAAATATATAATACCAATTCTCAATAGAACTCCGTTACTATAACGTACATCGCAAAACCCATATAGGTAGAGGTGGTGTTTACCCTGACCCTACCCCCCGAACCACAACCACCGAGGTACCGAGCAATCCTACAGGTGATATCTGCACTAACCCTACATTCGACGCCATTACTTTCATGGAAGGACGCATTTACGCATTCAGAGGTTAACCTTTAACCACGTACCCTTACCGCAATTGGTGGTAATATCTCTAACACTATTGTTACTTATATATAAATAAATGTCTACCTATATAATAGTAGGGGTATATCCAAAGCAGGTTATCTTAGAACATAAATTATTATAGAATAATATTTTGATATATCATTAATATTAATTATTTGAAATTATAACTAAATTTTCTCAACATCAATACGAGAATAACGTATCAAATATTCACAGGTGATAAATACTATATGCTACACGCAAATATAGAAAAGATAGTACATAAGCCGATAAGTGATCTGGGTATCGATATCAGTGATGTTGATGCAGTCATAAGTTTCAACGGAGTAACATACTTCATTAAGGTTATTACAAAATAGTATACAACTTGAGCGTCACCGAGTTCAGATATAATCACATTCTATTACTTACTACAGACCACAATCTGAATATATATATATATATATATATATATATATATATATACAGTGAACTTCGTCTAACTCGAACTCTAAACTATCGACTAAAGGTGTCAGATATATTAATTATTCTTATATTTATTTACATGGACACAAAACCAGAATAGAATTAGTAAAAAGTCTGAGTTAGCAAGACATCGAGTTAGAAGATATTTAATGTATATATATAAATATATATATATATATATATATATATATATATATATATATATATAACTGCCTGTGTGGCTAAGGCGCCAGACACATAAGCAGTAGGACACTGGTTCGAGCCTCGTCCGGACCATTAATTAATTTTATAAAATGGGTCTTAACATATTATTTTGAAGTGATCTTATATAATTGTGTATAAATAAATGATTTGCTCTCGTTAAAATCATGGATGCATTAACATGAGAGCGGCTTCAAAGGGACATAAGTTAAATTATTGTTATAAGTGAAAACTCTATCTAAGTTACTGGATGGGATGAAAGGACTCCACCAAAAAATAACAATAACAATATATACATATATTATAGATGAAATAATAATTCATATAATTGATATTTTAGACAAGTCAGTGACTTTTTTTAAATATACATTAACCTATGATGTCACCTCTAACTGTATATCATTTAAAATAGGGGACACAAGTATACGCCTTGGAAAATAAAGCCCCTGTAGCCGGATTTCCCAAGACTATGGATCAGATGTTCCCAGGCGTTCCATCGGGTGTTACTGCGGCCTTCACCAATAAAGGGTGGCTGTATTTCGTGGTCATCAATAAATACTACCGAGTTAACTTAATCAACCGTGACGGTGCGCCAAGAGCGGTCGAAGTTCCATGTCCTTTCAAGAACTGTCCTAACCGAGTTGAGGCCGGTTTCGAATGGCCCAACTACGCTGTTTTCTTGTTCAACAACGATAACTACCAAACTTCTTACGATGGAGTAAAGGTATGTATTCACTAAATACATATACAAATCGCTTCAAATTTAACAAAGTATAACTAATATATATATATATATATATATATATGTGTGTGTGTGTGTGTGTGTATATATATGCATATACATCATACATTATATTTAGGGTATTTGTTTTATTATATGACACTAGCGGAAACATAATGATAAAGTCTTGTTGAATTGCTGAATTTCGTTTATTTATAAACAGGCAGGTAATAGATATCATTCAACTGAATTTGATCCTCCAATATTCGGGAACACAGAGCTTACAAAATAATGTATATAAATAAGTCAACATTTTTTTTATTAATTTATTTATAAGTTTTAAACCACCTAGGGCTCGCGATAATTCCTAGAAGTTTAACATGTGAATTTTAAAAATGACTAAAAAGTGATTTTAACTACTAATAATTTTTTTTAGAAATTTTAGAAATGTTAATAGCATATATAATAAATGTGATAATTATAGAAAATAAAATAAATAAAATTTGTTAATTTATTTCCTATAAATGAAATGAAATTAACGAAATCTAGGATTTGTTTTAATACTAAAATATATGAACGAATTTTTTACAATTTGTTTGTAAATAATTTATGTCTAAATAATATAAAGTGTAAAATTTTAAAAAATATATTTAATAAAAATATGTATACCACTTTTACAATATTATTTGAGAAAAAATCAATATTTTTCAAAAGGGTATACAAATTAAACCATCATTTTGTTCACTTCTTATGATATTTTTTAGAAAAACAGATATCATATCTACTAAAATGAGAACCAGGGATAACAAAATATTAAATAATTAAAGTGTAGCAACTAGTGATTTAACCCGGACTCGGTTTCGGGTTCCAAATTCGGGTTCTACCATCATTAATAATATCGGGATTTGAAAAATGGTCCGAGAGTGGTTCCTGGTTTTAGTAAATTAATTTCGGGTATTTGTGTAAAATAAAAATAATATTTAAAAATGTATATAAACATAATTAATGGCTAATAAATTACTATAATGGATACCAATGATAACGTAAGTAAAATAAATATTACCAAAGTAAAATATACACGGTCGCCTATTAAGCATATGTAAATTGAAATATCTCATGTACCAATTAAATACAAAAATAAGTTTTAAATTATTTCATAAATATTAAAATATATACATTTTTGATAATAACTTTTGTTTTAATAAAAATTATAAAAAACTACAATATGACGTATATTATAGAATTCAATAATCTTTCATTTATACTAATTGTATTACAATAGAAATATAACAAATATCATTTAATAGATATTTGTTGATCATAATAAAAATATTTCACGGTATAATATTTATAAATTATATACTTTGCTTTTATTTATTCAAATAATTATATAAATAAATAATTATATATATATATATATATATATATATAAATATATATATATATATATATATATATTTTGGCTTTTGCCAATCTGATATTATTATTATTATATTATTATATATATAATTACCTGATGTATCTACAAGAAAAGATCCAAAATTAATTTACTAACTTATTTTTAAAAATATCTCGAATTAAAAAATTAATTTCTGAAATATTAAATACTTAAATATTTGATTTAAATATTTTAAAAATTAGTGTACAAATATTTCAATCATATTTCAAAAAATATTTTAAAAATACAACAAATACAACAAATACTTTAAAATATTACATGTCTTAACTTAACATGTCTACAAATATTTTTTTAATTATAATATGTATATCTTAAAATAATATTTCAACAATTGGTTGAAAAATATAAAAAAAATCATAAATAATATTAAATATTACAAAAAATATATAAAAAATATTACAAACTATATTTTTAAAATTGTCGAAAAATATTTTTTTAAATGTTTAACATATTTCAAATAAATTAAAAAAATATATCAACAAATTTTTTTTTAATATTTCAAAAAAAATTATATGTTGTTGTTTTTGTGTTTGATACCATTTGTATGTGTATTTCAACCGATTAAGTATGTCTAGGATATTCCGGAAATTCATATATAACAATATTGTTCATATTGAACATATACTAAGTAGTATACTACTATACAAAATACCTATAAAAATACCTATAAAATACCTATTATAATAGGTTGATATATAGATAAACAATTTAAAATAATAAATATAAATGTTCAAAATGAAATAATAACAATAGATCTGCACAATCGCAGGGTCATGTGGTGAAATGTTTAAAATGGGAAATATTTATTTTGATATATTTACGAAAATTTGATGACTAAAACTAAATAAAAATAAAATCATAGAATTGTATTGTCCTTGGAATTCAAATCTCTATGAGGAACAAACTATACTTTTATATTTTATGATCACCTTTAACGAACGGTCGCACGCACGCACATATGTACGTCGTACGTTAAGTTAGTCACTTTTCATGAACACCAATAAAACAACTGGGATAAACACATACATGGGTATACTATATCACATATTTTTTTTAGAATTTAATTAGGTCAATTAGATATTGCGAAAGACAAAAATGTATTTTTTTATAAAAATATTTACTAATTTCTCGTATCACGTGATAATTTAAATAACAGGTGTAAACAAAGCGATTTTAAATATTTTATTTATTTCTAAAACATTATTAAAATGGATTTAAGATCAAGATCTAAATTTAATGATTATTTTAAACCTATATCTATGTCATACAAAAGGTTGCCAACATATATAGATGTCTATTTGTATATACTTCCATAAAAAACAAAATATCGCAAATGCAGTATTTGAAACTGTAGAACGCATTTGTGATATTTGGTATCGTGCATAAATACCGACTTTTAATCCTGCAGGCATGCCTATATGAACCAAGGTCAACAGATACTTGGATATCATTAATAAAATTAAAAAAAGTATCAACAGTGTTAATTTTGAAGATTATTACCTAAAACAAGTGAATGAATACGATATATTGTTTGATATTTTCCCATGTAAATGCACGAAAATTTCCATTGCTCTGGCGATAAGCGTGTACCGGCGAAAGAATTCGATTTTCTAATCGATCAACGATCATCAAGATTACGAACTATCAATTCGTCATGCGTTATCACGCATATCACTAATAACGACTTCAACTACAAACAAACAACTATAACTATTTATAAAAAAATTACAAAATAAACGGAGTTTTACCAAATCGGAAAATGTACCCTCAGTATGACTACCTCAGTATGACTACCTCAGTATGACTACCTTAGTATGACTACCTCAGTATGACTACCTCAGTATGACTACCTCAGTATGACTACCTCAGTATGACTACCTCAGTATGACTACCTCAGTATGACTACCTCAGTATGACTACCTCAGTATGACTACCTCAGTATGACTACCTCAGTATGACTACCTCAGTATGACTACCTCAGTATGACTACCTCAGTATGACTACCTCAGTATGACTACCTCAGTATGACTACCTCAGTATGACTACCTCAGTATGACTACCTCAGTATGACTACCTCAGTATGACTACATCAGTATGACTACCTCAGTATGACTACCTCAGTATGACTACCTCAGTATGACTACCTCAGTATGACTACCTCAGTATGACTACCTCAGTATGACTACCTCAGTATGACTACCTCAGTATGACTACCTCAGTATGACTACCTCAGTATGACTACCTCATTATGACTACCTCAGTATGACTACCTCAGTATGACTACCTCAGTATGAATACCTCAGTATGACTACCTCAGTATGACTACCTCAGTATGACTACCTCAGTATGACTACCTCAGTATGACTACCTCAGTATGACTACCTCAGTATGACTACCTCAGTATGACTACCTTAGTATGACTACCTCAGTATGACTACCTCAGTATGACTACCTCAGTATGACTACCTCAGTATGACTACCTCAGTATGACTACCTCAGTATGACTACCTCAGTATGACTACCTCAGTATGACTACCTCAGTATGACTACCTCAGTATGACTACCTCAGTATGACTACCTCAGTATGACTACCTCAGTATGACTACCTCAGTATGACTACCTCAGTATGACTACCTCAGTATGCCTACCTCAGTATGACTACCTCAGTATGACTACCTCAGTATGACTACCTCAGTATGACTAACTCAGTATGACTACCTCAGTATGACTACCTCAGTATGACTACCTCAGTATGACTACCTCAGTATGACTACCTCAGTATAACTACCTCAGTATGACTACCTCAGTATGACTACCTCAGTATGACTACCTCAGTATAACTACCTCAGTATGACTACCTCAGTATGACTACCTCAGTATGACTACCTCAGTATGACTACCTCAGTATGACTACCTCAGTATGACTACCTCAGTATGACTACCTCAGTATGACTACCTCAGTATGACTACCTCAGTATGACTACCTCAGTATGACTACCTCAGTATGACTACCTCAGTATGACTACCTCAGTATGACTACCTCAGTATGACTACCTCAGTATGACTACCTCAGTATGACTACCTCAGTATGACTACCTCAGTATGACTACCTCAGTATGACTACCTCAGTATGACTACCTCAGTATGACTACCTCAGTATGACTACCTCAGTATGACTACCTCAGTATGACTACCTCAGTATGACTACCTCAGTATGACTACCTCAGTATGACTACCTCAGTATGACTACCTCAGTATGACTACCTCAGTATGACTACCTCAGTATGACTACCTCAGTATGACTACCTCAGTATGACTACCTCAGTATGACTACCTCAGTATGACTACCTCAGTATGACTACCTCAGTATGACTACCTCAGTATGACTACCTCAGTATGACTACCTCAGTATGACTACCTCAGTATGACTACCTCAGTATGACTACCTCAGTATGACTACCTCAGTATGACTACCTCAGTATGACTACCTCAGTATGACTACCTCAGTATGACTACCTCAGTATGACTACCTCAGTATGACTACCTCAGTATGACTACCTCAGTATGACTACCTCAGTATGACTACCTCAGTATGACTACCTCAGTATGACTACCTCAGTATGACTACCTCAGTATGACTACCTCAGTATGACTACCTCAGTATGACTACCTCAGTATGACTACCTCAGTATGACTACCTCAGTATGACTACCTCAGTATGACTACCTCAGTATGACTACCTCAGTATGACTACCTCAGTATGACTACCTCAGTATGACTACCTCAGTATGACTACCTCAGTATGACTACCTCAGTATGACTACCTCAGTATGACTACGCTTAACGTACGTCGTACACAAATAGACGCACACGAGCACGATAGTTATACATCTTTAGGTAATCATTAAGTAATCATATGCAACTAAAATAATGCTTGAATTAATACTTGCATTTTACTTTTATACCTCTAGTTAATATCTTTAATACTTACATCATATACTCATATAGATATATAAATATATAAATATTACATTTGTATATAAAATATTACTAATTATGATATTTTACAGATGGGCATAATACTTAAAACCAAAGATTACTGGGTACAATGTTAAAACAACAATAACAAAACATTCGCTGTCATCGGTATTATTATCTCAATAAATATCTAATCAATAACATTTCAAATTATATCGATAAAAATATACACACAACTAAATACAAATATTAAAATATTGTATAATCAAAATAGTACAAAGTTATAATAGTGTTCTAATGAATTTATAATTGATTCATTATTCATTGGTAGTATTTCTACATATATATATATATATATATATATATATATTTATATTCATTACATATGATACAATATATACATAATGAGTTATTCATTAATATAAGAGGTTACATTTAAAAATTATCAAATTAAATTATTATAGATTCAGAAGTAATAATAAAATGTGTTATCTCTTAAATGTTATCGGTTTTTATAAGTTAATAATTATAACCTATATATTATTATCTAATTTATATATATATATATATATATATATATATATATATATATATATATATGTGTGTGTGTAATAATGAGGGGCCGAAATAAGTGTTGACAATATTACACCACTCAAAATGATAGAGGATCGTCCCAAGAAACCAAAGTAAGTGTAAAAATGGTATGTAAATAGCGCATTTACAACGTTGTAAATTTGGGTGGTTTGTGAGAAAATAAAAACCAGTGCATATACACCATTCTCCACCTAAAAATACAACTTCATATTGTAAAATAACAATAAAAAATAGTGCATATACACCATTCTCCACCTAAAAATACAACTTTTAATGAAAATAAAAATAAAAAATAGTGCATATACACCATTCTCCACCTATAAATACAACTTTATAATATAAAATACAAATAGAGCATATACATGAACCATTTGTATTTTCTTAATTACCAATATAATTATGATTATAATTGTTGTTCAAGGTGAAACTTTAATAAAATAATTGTGATTTTGCTACATACTATAATTATTATTCAATAAAATATGAATTTTAAAATAATAACTTATTTATTAAAAACAGAATATTAAATTAAATATAAAATTAAAATAATAATTTATAATTAATTTATATTAGTAATAAGTTAATAAATATATTAAAATAAAGAAAAAGTAAAATATTATAATAATTAGGATTAAATT
Source organism: Osedax fenrisi (assembly GCA_964019155.1). Lineage (NCBI taxonomy): Eukaryota > Metazoa > Annelida > Polychaeta > Sabellida > Siboglinidae > Osedax > Osedax fenrisi. Next base: position 86,150,617 of record OZ025239.1, on the reverse strand, counting down.
AAATAAAATATATATAAATATATATATTCTTAATTTATTTATATAATGTTTACAATTATTAAAAATTAATAGTATTATAAAGTATTACAACTATAAAATATAAATGGTGTATTTACACTATTCTACACCTAAAAATACACTTTATTTTAAGTTATAAGTAGTATTTTTGAGTGTAAATACAACGTATTGCACCTATACCAAAGATTTTCCGAAGGAAAGATATAACACTTACGCGAAATCGTGTAATTCGAATTTTTATACAAAATACCCCAGTGCCACCTATAGCGGGTTACTTTTAGGAACTATGTGTTGTTTATAATGTAAATTCGTATTTAACTATACACTTTTAAAATGTTAAATAATATGCTTTAAATTAATATTTATATAATAAAAACTAAGTGTTCATTACTAATATATAACAAACAAATATGATATGTATGTTTTAAATGCTATAAGTATATATTTAGTAAGTAAAAGCTAATTTATATTGCATTTAATTTTAATAGAGCAATGAAAACATTGTTGTATGCAAACAGAGCCGAACCTAAATCTATTTCAGTGATTTCGATACTACTGCTAGCAGCGGCAGGGGATATTACTAAATTACGTCGCATACATAGGGAGTGTTATATCTTTGCTTCGCAAAATCTTTGCCTATACACAAATAAATGGTGTATTTTCACTATGTTACACCTATTTTTACAACCAATTACAACCATATACAAACTATTGTAACCTAATATATATATTAGGTATACCTACTTTGGTTTTCCTGGGAAGTTGTATTATTGAGTGTAAATACAACGAATTACAACTATAAAATATAATTGGTGTATTTACACTATTCTACACCTATTTTTACAACTTATTTTAAATTATAAGTTGCATTTTTGAGTGTAAATTACAACGAATTACAACTATAAAATATAAATTGTGTATTTACACTATTCCACACATATTTTTACAACTCATTTTAAATTATAAGTTGTATTTTTGAGTGTAAATACAACGTATTACACCTATACACAAATAAATGGTGTATTTACACTATGTTACACCTATTTTTATAACCAATTACAACCAAATAAAACCAATCGCAACCTAATACACCTACTTTGGTTTCCTGGGGTTGATTTTAAATTACATTATATTAATCAATCAAAACAAAAACCAATCACTAATGCTGTTAAACATATATACAACATTATAATATAGAATATTACAAATTAACTTTATACAAACCTCTTAAGGTATAATCAAAAATGAAATAATATTATTAAATCTAATATAATTCAGATTATATTATTTCTACGCGACGGTTCATTGGTCCAACCAATTATATATAAATAAACTAAATAACACTTAATAAAAAAACACAAAAATCAATATACACGAAATCAATATTTCTATAATTATTCCCTAAAACAAAACAAAAATATAACTAACTAAAAATATATAATAAACTCATAGACATTAGAGTGAGGTATACTGTGATTCGATATCTCAAAAGCGTAACAATTTGAAAACCACTGACGCCATTACAGAAAACCACATTTACAATATTCAAATAATTATATTATTTTTATATTTTTTCGAATAAAATTATTTGTTGTTGTGTAATTAATTGTCATAACTCTCATAAAAATAAACATAAATAAATTGCCTTTTACAAGTAAATTAATTATATTATGCTAATATAATATTTTCTTATATTATTATTATAAATATGCTAATAAATAAGTTATTAAATTATATTTATTATACTTAATGTATTATATAAAATATATACGCAATTTCGCGATCCTTTTAGGAGTACCTCGAGTACCAATAGATCTATTGGTTTTAAATGGTGAATTCGACTCACGCCATTCTCTCATCAAATGTATGCCGCTATAAATATGATAACTCTATAAAGTTATAATAATTATATTATTATACTAGAATATTCAAATGCATAGAAGAATATTTTTTAAAATAAAAATAAAAAAGAATATTTATATTTTATCACGCCATTATAATAATAGTAAATGCTCATCTTGGCCGCCGATATATATCATAGTTAAAGTTGGGCGTTCTTATTAAGGTGCCTAATATTGTGGGTGTTAGTTAAAATAATTATTTCACTGGTTTGGTTTTGTGTATCCATAATAATGGCGTTCAAAATAAAAGAAACGCTCATAAAAGTACCTTTTAAAAAGGATATTAAAATTGCACATAAATGTTATATATTTATAATTATGTGTAATTGACTGTCAACCATTTACAGTAATATAATAATAATTATTTACATTGTAGATATATGCATTTATTTATAATTAAAAATAAATGTCTAGAATATATATATATATATATAATATATAAGTTGCATATAAATATATATATATATATTTATATATTAATGATAGATAATTAGATATCGCAACATATATTGGAGTTTATTAATATAATTGTTCAATTTAAAGTTGTTGGGTATAACAAATTTATTGTTTACATAAAAGTTAATGAAATAGTTTGGTCGTAATAGTACTCAATATATTTTTAAAAAGTGAGATGGGTATCGAGCGAGTTTATCCATTTGTAAATAAAGATTATATGATTGTATACAAATATTTATGTATACCTATATATAGGTATATGTTATATATACCATATATGTTATGCCCTACTACTTATATTATATAAATAATATAGACGAGACCATACAAGTTCCAGATATCTGTATTCAAGTTATATTCTACAACTACGTTAGATAATTCATCGACGTGTTCGCTTCGACTTCGAGTGATAAAAAGCCTAGAACACAATCGGTCTCGCTATGCCTACGATATCTGTAGGGTCGTAAACTATACAATTACTCATGAATTATACTTAGTATACGGAAGTAATTAAGACTTTCAGAGGCAATCATGTTACACATGTTTCGGGTAAGATTTCTTAGAAGTCGATATCTGTCATCGTGTTTGCTGGTTCCGGGTCTTACACTGTTGTCGCTGTTCATTGTCATTATTATATCCATCGTTATATAACATATATCTATAACTCGACTATAGCCTATAGGCTATATCCAAATGAGACACTTAATGCGTATGGGGCTAGCTATGCTATATCTATAAGAAACGCTTGATTCGTAATAGGCTAGCTAGGCTATATCCATAAGAGACACTTAATGCGTATGGGGCTATAGCCCGGATCTATCCAAAATAGACGCTTGAAGCGTATGAAACTGGATAGACTATAACCAAAAGCGACGCTTGATGTGTATGAGGCTAGGCTATATCCATAAGAGACACTTAATGCGTATGGGGGCTATAGCCCTGCTCTATCCAAAATAGACGCTTGAAGCGTATGAGACTGGATAGATTATAACCAACAGCGACGCTTAATGTGTATGAGGCTAGGCTATATCCATAAGAGACACTTAATGCGTATGGGGCTATAGCCCTGCTCTATCCAAAATAGACGCTTGAAGCGTATGAGACTGGATAGACTAACCAAAAGCGAAACTGAACTTAATAAACTATAAAAACGACATTCGCTCGTCTCGTCTCCTTCCTTGACTTCAAAGTCATCCATCGTATATATATATATATATATATATATATATATATATATATATATATATATCATATTAAAAGATAATTATTAATCTTATATGAAAATATTATTAATATATTTAAATTTATTTAAAATATGTTAAAAATATTTATTTTATTAATTTTATTACTATATTAAATTAATTATATAATTAAATACTTATATATGTTTTACTAAACAATTAATTATAAAACTAATACAAATTATTTATTCATATTACATAAAAAATACTTAAAATTATTAAGATTATTTGAAAAATTAAAATAATAAATAACCAACACAAAATTGACCATTTTGATTAATTTACTATAATATTTATAATTTATATTAATATAATATATTTAAACGAATAATGTTTGTAAAATTCATCGTAAAATATTAATTAACAAATGATCTGCATATGTGTTTTTAATAACAAATAACTACCTATATATATATATGGGCTAATTTTATATACATAAATTTGACATTATTTTACATATAACTTTTTTATTTTTATTCTGATTAAAACATGAAAATATGAAACTCCTATTACTTTTTAATTATCTTTCCAATGATGGTAATTATTTTATTCTAGCATCAATAAAAACAACTAATTATTATATCTTGAACATATCAATCGGCACATTTAGTCTTAATAGATTTACTATTTCAACCGAAAGATGGTATAATAGTATAATGATTTAATATATTATGTGATATAAAAATCAATAATAGTGTTATTAACTATATTTATACAAAATATATATAATATTAGTAGTTAAGGAGTAGGAAAATTATAATATAACTTTAAAATTTATTAATATATTAAATATTATTTTATGGTTTTCTGTAATGGCAAATACTTCTACACGACTGTTACGCTAAAATAGGTCACGTGACGCGTCGAATAGCAATCTACCTCACTCAATATCTATTAATAAACTAAATAACATTAACTAAAAGAATACAAAAATCACTATATACGAAATCAATATTTATAATTATTACATAATATACAACAACAAAATAACTACTTTAAAAATATATACTTAAAAACAACTACATTAAAAATATATAAGACGTTAGTCTGCTACATATACTCTTCTAATTTAAAAATTATAATCTAAAATATTTTAAATTGTATACATTCACTCACTACGTTTTATATTTGTTCTGTGTTCTACTCTAAAATCGCCGCCCCATCTAATCTCATAAGCTTCAATATTCTCAAATGTTCGCAATATAGTGGTATAACCTCCAAATTTTCTCTGACCATAATCTAGATAATTTTCTTCGATCTAACACTCTCTCTTTAATCCTCACCAAATCCCCACCTTCTAACTTTAACGTTCTCGCTCTACCATTATGTCCACCTATCATTCTATTCCATGTCTCTTCTAATGATTTATCTACCTTATTTCTAACTTCTCTATGTTTCTTACTTACCAATATGTCGTTATTATACCCTGTCCTACTAAATTTTCCTCAGTTGGTATCCTATCTTCTTAATTAAACATTTAATAAAGCGGACTATAGCTATAGATATAAAGAAAGTAGATAAGCACTTAACGCAAGCAATGCATGTTAAAGATATACGTGAATAGAACTTTTATCGATAAATTAACAAAATAGTGTCAGTGATTTTTATTGGATATTAGTCATATTATTTATGTCAAATATTAAAGCAGTAGGCTTTTCGTCGAAATAGATTAGAGTGACTTTTATCTATATCAATGGATTTAGATTATAAATATCAATAAAATAGTATGATATCTTCAATTTAAATACACAAAATTACGAGGAATGTTGATATGGTGGATAGTGAATCTGGCCGCCGCGATAATTTTCATATTTTATGGGGCGTGACTAACTTCTCAAAGATAATTAAATATTCAAATATTTAAATATAAATGACATTTACTGTAAATAATCAAATATTCTAATATTAAAACATGTAAATGAATGTAATGAGTATTTAGATATATAGAATATATACAAGTATATACCAATATATTATATATTGTTCATTTAACATATATGTAACTATATATAGCATATTGTGATACGTATAAATAGTATTTAAAATGTCTAAATAATCACATTTAATAAAATAAATACGGAAATATGATATTAATATTAAATTTAATATCATATAAGAAGTATTATTCAAATAAATAAATATCTATTCAATATACATTTGCATATAAATTTGAATAATAAGTATATTATAGTAGGTATTATATGTTATATATAATTAAATATGATTCATTTAACTTATATTTAACGATTATGCGTAGGATATTAGTTTACCTATTTTACCTATAGATATTATTTAAATGGCAAAATATTCACATTTAATCAATATAGAATCCTAAATACGGATATATCGTATACAAATAAATAAACAACTATTCAATACGTATATAAACGTGAATATTCAATATATTACTATGAATTATATTTATAATACTTATATAGTAGGTTATTTATTAAAGTTGCCTGACAATGTATTCATTTAAATTTTCTAAATCTAAATTTTACAATTATAATTACACATATGGAAATATTGTTGTGATCTAGAGGCGCCATATTTATATGACTAATAGTTTATTGATGTGTGGTGACGCGATATCATATTCGAATAAATAAATTTAATTATATTAAAAAACATATAATTATATGTTTTACTTTTATGTTTATAGATGTAATACATATATAATTTGAATAAGCATATATTATATATGATATATTACATTAACATATTTATTTTAATTACATTTATAACTTTGACTACATTTATCTTTATTTATCACATATAAATAATATGTATTTATTCATAACTATATAATGTACCTAAGCATTTATTATAAATATATTAAAATAAATGATTTAAAAGAAGTTTATTAATTATAAAGCTGAATATATATATTTATTTAAATGGTAAACTATACTCTACGACGTAGGATCGTAGAATCCTATCATGTAGTAGATTATATATTGTCGTGATAACTACGTCGTAGATTATATATATATATATATATATTAAATTAAATAATGTAATATATTATAATATATTATAATAACATATAAAATAAGTGAATATTGACTAAGTTTTATTTTTAGCTGATTCTAATTTAATTTCATATCCCACTCAAAGTTCTCTAATATCTGATCAATTTGCCATTTTATTTGATTTTAACTTACCGGTTACACAAATTAATCGACCTTCTAGATCGTTTCAGAAAATCTCCTCTATTGATAAAACAATGTTTGTTAAATTTGTATTCCATCAACTTAACAACAGTATCTTATGAATTGACTACACTTTGTGGTTCTTTTAATTTGGCATTATCTCATTCGCTTGATAATATCTTATACCCTTCATTACTCTTATCAACCGAACTTATTCTAAGTCTCCCTGGTTCTCCCAATATTGAGCTTGTTAACCTGAGACAACTACTTCGTAGACTACAACGTAAAAATGCATCATCTAAACTTGACTCTGATCGTATTTCCTTTAAATGTTATCAATGGCTTAACAAGAAAAAACTTCTCTGTACCAATCGTCATACTTCACTGATATTCTCAGCAGTTATGGCATATATACTAAGCAAGCTTACACATTTTCTTTCACCTTAGGCTTTCGCCACGATATCAATGTATATAAGGTATATATTTATAAGATTATTATATATTTGCTTAATAATAATAATAATAATAATAGTTTATTTGACATTTAAATAATATTAAAAACAATTCTCTAAATGTAATCGTATAGAGTTATAATACTCTTGACGGGAGGTATTAAGAGTAGGTAGACTTCTGAAATTAGGAAGACAAAAATGTTGTTTACAATTTATTGTTATATAATATTATTAACATATTAAATATATCTTTAAATTTAAATATAAAACATGTGTTTACGTAAAATATAACTCTAATATAAACACTTTTAAAAGTATAATATTTAAATAAAATATATTAAAACAAAAATTATTTGAATTTAATAATCGTCATAATTTAATAAATATAAAAGCCTAAATAAAGAATATTATATATATATATATTTAAATAATCAATAATCATAGCTATTTATTTATAATAATATAATGTGATAAGTTATCGTATATATTTATTTCATACATTTTTCATAATTATATTATAAATCTTTAGAATAATTATTTTGACTAATTTCAATAATTCAAACAATATCAACTCCATCAATAATTATTTAAATGAATAGTCTGACAATTTAGAATATATACAACTCCATAATAATTGCATTTTTTAATATTGAATAACTTTTAAACTTTTATTTTAAATCTTGTTAAATATAATTTTATATTACATATTTCATTTATATTCTATACAAAATGCAATTATTATAGATCTATATAATATCTATAATTTTATTAAATATTTTATTGAATAATTAAAATAAAAAAATGTATCCTATTAAATAAATGTACAAATATATTTATAGAACAGAGATCGTACATATTAATATTATTAATGAGTTATATTTTCATTAAATCTTATCCACATCATTAACCGAAGGGGAATTATTTGTTTAATATATTTTAAACACATTTTTTACTTTAAAATATTAAAATATATTTCAATGTCTTTAAAATGATGTATAATATGTCGTTCAATATTAATTATAATTGCCTTGACTATATTGTGCCTTAAAATATATGCATTTTTAACATAAACCTATACAACATATAATATCATGCACTTATATTTAATTTCAACTCCTCAATGCTAGATATGCACAGTAGTTATGGCATGTATGCTAAGCAAGCTTACAAATTATCTTTCACCTTAATAGGTAAGACTCAGACCAATCATATTTCTGATAACTTGATTCAGTTCTTTATTCTTGTTTGCCATTTTTTTCAAACAACAATTTCTAGTATTATCAATGTACTTCCAACCATCAACTCAGCACGACTCAATCGCAATTTGACATTCACTCAGAATCACTGGTCATATTTTTCGCTTCCCAGAAATGACATTGTACCTCTCTGTAGACATCATTGAAAATCAATTCCCCACATTATTCTATTCCACTTAATCTACTTCATTCATTATCACTATATTGTACTAGACTTATCACTGAAATCATTTATATATCTCTTATTTCATCTAGTGTACAATACTCCATGAAATAATCCGATTTAAAAAAAACTACTCTTGGCCAATTATTTATAAAGTTATCGTTCAATATCCCATGGGAGTTATATCCCACTGCAGTTATCATACATAGGTAACCATCCTAAATAAGATCTCAGAACGAGTTATGTCCACTTAACTTATTAATTAATTGTCCAATGATATTGCTATAAATATCAAAGTGCGTATCTTCCTCATCATAGTACCGAAACTTCCCTTACTTTGATCATTTTTGGGTTACCCCCTTAATTATATTCTCATATAGGATTGATAATAAAGTCCCATACTAAAACGTTCTACTAGACTTAGTATCTAGTCTTACCTATCTAGTCTTTTGATACTCTCTATAATAATATGTTGAATGAAATATAATGAAATTGGTATACACGGTCTAGTCCACTGTTGGTTTATGTATTTTGTTTCATCAAGATCATTTTCTGTGAATATTAACTCCATGTCGTCTCCTCCTTATGTTACATACATGATATTATATAAGGCTCTGTTATTGGCCATATATTGTTCATTATTTATAGTCTTCCTATATAATCAATTTTTCATAAATATAAATATCCTACTAATATTCACTATTATCTTTATGCCGATGATCTACAGATATATACGTCATTTCTTAGTTATTGTTATTCTGATATGATTCAAATGTCTATATTTAATTGTTTTACTGATCTCACTGAGTGGTCTCTCATAATTCTATTTCCTTAAATATGACTAAACTGATACTATCATATTATCTAGACCCAGTTCTCATCTATCAATCACTCATCCTTTTATACTATAGAGATATCTCTTACAACTTCCCAATGTGTAACTACCATTGGTTTCACTATAACCTCTCACCTAGACAACTCTCCATACATTAATAGCATGATATTCACTATAGTGGTATACCAACTATTGTCTAAATAATATTAGAAAATCTCGGTATAAACTTAAGCACAAATTAAGAAAATATATAATAATCTTATAAATATATGCCTTATAAGGTCTATATAAATACATTTATATTGTGTCGAAAACTTTTTAAAGTCAAACAATAGTTATAAATATATTCATTTATTTTATACACTTATGTTAATAATTCATATAAAAGGGTATATATATAAAGTAGGTAATAATATACAGGTTATAATTATTAACTTATAAAAATCGATAACATTTTAAGTGATAACACAATTTGCTATTACTTCTGAATCTATAATAATTTAATTTGATAATTGTTAAATGTTACCTCTTATATAATCAATAACTCATTATGTATGTATTGTATAATATGGTATATTAATAATGATTATATATATATATATATATGTAGAAATACTATCAATGAATAATGAATCATCTATAAATTCTTTAAAACACTATTATAATGTTTTATTATTTTGATTAAATATAATCGTATATGATTCTTTAATGTTTTTATTTATTTGTGTATAATATTTATCGATATAATTAGAAATGTTATTGATTAGATATTTATTGAGATAATAATACCGATTCAAGCGAATGTATTATTTATGTTGTTGTTTTAACATTGTACCCAGTAATCTTTGGTTTTAAGTATCATGCCCATCTGTAAAATATCATAATTAGTAATATTTTATATATATATACAAATGTAATAATTATATAGTTATATATCTATATGAGTATATGATGTAAGTATGAAAGTTATTAACTTCAGGTATACAGGTAAAATGCAAGTATTAATTCCAGCATTATTTTAGTTGCGTAACGGAACGTTCATATGATTACTTAATGATTACGTAATAATGTATTACTAGCATATATTTGTGTACCACGTACGTTCGTGCATGCGTGCGTTAAGGTGGCTTTTAATATATACAATTGTATTAAAATTTAAATCCACAAAACTATATATATACCTAAAAAATATCATAGTATACTTTTTTTTTTTTTTTTTTTTGATGGGGCCAGCCGCTTTCAACTTTAAGATTAACATGTAGGAGATAGGAAATTTAACATGGTAGGTATAATACACAAATTGAAATTATCATAAATTCACATATATGCTTAAATTCTAAATTTTTGTTTTTTGTATTTATAAAACAACTTAATTACTTTATTAATTTATTATTATTATGAAATTTAAATATAAAATTTTAAAGTTCTTGGAGATTTCGTGGAGAACTTTAAATTTTGTAATTTTCATTAAAAATTGAATTATGAAAAAAATAATTTTAGGTTTTAAAAATGAATAATGCTATATGTTTAACATATATTTATACATGTGTTAAGAAATTAGTTTTACAAAAATTCTAGAAATGTGCTAATAAATTCAAATAAATGTATATTTCTAGGAAAAATTGCGAAATTTGAAAAAAAAAAAATATCGCTTATAATTTTCATTTTTTTATTTTTATTACAATAAATATACACTATGTTACATATGCCCAACAATTTTTTTTCAAATCTGATAATTATTTATATTTTTAAAGTGAATTTTAATTTGAAAAAAAAATTATTTTTATCAATATTCTCAAAATTAATTTTTTTATATATTTTATTTTTATTTTAATAACACATTTAAATATATAATAAATTAATATATATATATATATGTGTGTATGTATATAGATAGTTTATTGATTACAAAAATAATGAATGATATAAAATAATTACTAATAAGTAAAGACAAAATTAGTAATACAATGGTATGAAACAAGAAAAAAATAGCAATTAAATAGGATTTAAAATATAAAACTATATATCAAATACATAATATTAAATTATAGTGATTTGGAATATATTATATTTATAATGATTTATTAACCGTATCAGAACAACAGTGGAATACAAACCTACAAGATCAACCGTGTAAGAAAAACCATGAAATATACAAACTGTATCAGAATAACAGTGAAATACAAACCTACAAGATGAACCGTGTAAGAAAAACCATGGAATATACAAACCGACAAGAAAAATAATGCAATATATAAACCGACAAGATGAACCGTATAAGAAAAACCATGGAATATACAAACCGACAAGAAAAACAATGCAATATACAAACCGACAAGAACAACCGTATAAGAAAAACCATGAAATATACAAACCATATCAGAACAACAGTGAAATACAAACCTACAAGATGAACCGTGTAAGAAAAACCATGGAATATACAAACCGACAAGAAAAATAATGCAATATACAAACCGACAAGATGAACCGTATAAGAAAAACCATGGAATATACAAACCGACAAGAAAAACAATGCAATATACAAACCGACAAGAACAACCGTATAAGAAAAACCATGAAATATACAAACCGTATAAGAACAACAGTGAAATACAAACCGACAAGATGAACCGTATAAGAAAAACCATGTAATATACTAACGTTAAAATACAATCCGACAAGAACAACCTTATAAGAAAAACCGTGAAATATATAAACTGTACAATAACTACTGTACAATATAAACCATACAAGGGCAAATGTATATATTTTTATATTTCCCCATTGTTCTCATACAAAGCTACCTAAGTGGTTTTAATTATACTAAATATATTGAAATAGAAACATATATAATGATTTACAATATTTATATATTATGTTTTTTTTTATAATAATTGTATATATTGTATATATATATATATATTTATATATATATATATATATATATAATATATATATGTGTATATATGTATTTATATATATATATATATATATATATATATATATAAACGATATAATATTTGTAATAAAATAAGATACTAAAGTGTAATTAGTTAAATTAATAATTAATAATATAGATAACATATATATTATAATTATATATATATCAAAATTTATATCTTTAATGGTATACATTTTCAATAGTATAGTTATATATGTTGCGTTTCTAATGCATATGTTCCGTGTATTCAATTTGTTTTAAATATTACAATTATAATTTTAAAAATTTGTTACGAAAAATTCACAAAATGTTGTTAAACTTATAATTTTTAATCTATACTAAATAAATATATTTATAAACACATTAGTTATATATTGGTGTATATATTATATCCTATTTATTATATAAATATAACATTATATACATTAAATATTACATTATATAAAATTATCTCTGAATTAATTTGTTACGAAAAATTAATGAAAATGTTATTAAACCTTTGATTTTTAAGCTATACTAAATAAATATATTTATAAACACATCAATTATATATTGGAGAATATATAATATATTATGTATTAAATAAATATAACATTTTATACATTAAATATTACTTTATATGAAATTATATTTCAAATATTCATGTAAATGTAATCAGCGTATACGATATATTTTTTGTCCCCTCCGTTTTCGCTCATAAATATATATAAATAATGTCTATATAAATTTATATAAGTGGGCAATTTATTATATTTTAGTAGGTTTATAACTAAAGCTAATTAGAATTTGTTTTGCATTGGTAATCTCATATTTAAATGTTAAATTGAAAATAAAATTTATGAAATTGATTTAAATATCTAATGTAAACAATACTATGCGCATGCGTATTTTTTTTAAATAAACATTAGTATTTTAATTTAACGAAATCGATTTATTGGAAAGCGGACAAAAACCAATACATATTAGAGAAAATCCTTCGACTAACTTATATATAATTGTAAAACACATTATATTGAGTATGTGGATTGTATTTATAAACTTGAAAAGCCACCTTAGCGTGCGTTAAAGGTGTTCATAAAATATAAAAATATAGTTTGTTCTTCATAGAGATATGAATTCTAAGAACAATATGATTCTCTGATTTAATTTTTATTTGGTTTTAGTTTATATTTTTATTTGGTCCATCAAAGTTTCGTAAAAATATCAAAATAAATATTTCCCATTTTAAACATTTTACCCTATGTCCCTGCGATTGTGCAGATATATTGTTATTATTTCATTTTGAACTTTTATATTTCTTATTTTACATTGTTTATCTATATATAAACCTATTACTACTAGGTATATGTTCAATGTGAACAATATTGTTATATATGAGTTTCCGGAATATCACAGCCATACTCAATCGGTTGAAATACATATAAAAATAGTACCAAACACATCTAAGTTTATTTCTGATATAATAGAGAGGGATGGACTGATCCATATTACAATTTGGTAAATTTTTGTTTATCATATTCTCAATAATATATTTAATAGAGCGTTTTGTATACTTAAAAATTTCTAAAATGTCGTTTCCTATGATCACCCTTTGTGTACGACGTACGTTAATAGTGATCATTGGATACAACATTGTTGGAAGAAGTGATTCTAAGTTAAATGAAGATGTGTTAGGACATACGCGAAAACAAGCGTATTCAACTTGAGATACTATTAACGATGCGACTGCCTGTTAAAAATTAGTAAAAAAATACATTGAAAAGTATTATAGAAAAATTATGTATAACGAAAATATACAAATATACATGACAATTGCTAAAACTTAATTTTTTAATATTTAAATCCCTGGCTCTCATTTTAGTAGATATGATATCTGTTTTCTAAAAGATATCATAAAAAGTGAGAAAAAAATGTATACTTATAACAAATATAGTAAAAGTGTTATACATATTATATTTTTATTAATGAAATATCTTTTTTTTAATTGTACCCTGTATATTATTTAGATATACAAATAAATTGTAAAGAAAATATTCGTTCAAATATTTTAGTTTTTAAAAAAATCATAGAAATTACATTAATTTAGTTTCATTTATAGCAAATAAATTAAACAATTTAATTTTTTTATATTCTATAGTCATCACATTTATCGGTTTGCTATTACAATTTCATAATACAAAAAAAAATTATTAGCAGGTTAAAAATCACATTTTAGTCATTTTTAAAATTCTCATACTAAATGGCGTAAACTCTCCATGATAAATTATAAGATCATGATAATAATTATCGCGATACCTAGGATGGTCAAAAATTAATAAAAAAATGTAGACTTATTTATATACATTATTTTGTAAGATCTGAGTTGCCGAATATTGGAGGAGCCATATTCAGTTGAATTATTGCGTGCTTACATACATTCAGCAGTTCAACAACACTATAGTTATAATTATAAACATATAGGTTTCCGCTAGTGTCATATAATAAAACAATCCTGCCTAATACAAAGACCCTAAATATCATGTATTATATATGTGCATATATGTATATATATATATATATATATATATATTATTTATACTTTGTTAAATGTGAAGCGATTCGTATATGTATTTAGTGAATAACGTGGTTTTGTTGTCACGTGATATTAGGGGTCATTATATTCTGCAGGAGTGTGTTATCACCTAACACCGAATGTCGCCAATCCTTTACAATTAATAGAATCGTAGCCAAATACATACCTTTACTCCATCGTAAGAAGATTGGTAGTTATCGTTGTTGAACAAGAAAACAGCGTAATTGGGCCATTCGAAAGCTGCCTCAACTCGATTCATACAGTTCTTGAAAGGACATGGAACTTCGACCGCACTTGGCGCACCGTCACGGTTGATCAAGTTAACTCGGTAGTATTTATTGATGACCACGAAATACAGCCACCCTTTATTGGTGAAGGCCGCAGTAACACCCGATGGAACGCCGGGGAACATCTGATCCATAGTCTTGGGAAATCCGGCTACAGGGGCTTTATTTTCCAAGGCGTATACTTGTGACCCCTGTTTTAAATGATTTACAGTTAGAGGTGACATACGTAGTTAATGTATATTTTTAAAGTCACCAACATGTCTAAAATATCAATTATATGAATTATGTGTTCATCTATAATATATATATATATACATTCAACTCGATTTCTGGCTAACTCAGTCTTTTTCTAATTCTATTTTGGTTTTGTGCCCATATAAATAAATATAAGAATAATTGATATATCTGACACCTTTAGTCGATAGTTTAGAGTTCGAGTTAGACGAAGTTCACTGTATATATATATATTCAGATTGTGGTCTGTAGTAAGTAATAGTATGTGATTATATCTGAACTCGGTGACGCTCAAGTGGTATACTATTTTGTAATAACCTTAATGAAGTATGTTACTCCGTTGAAACTTATGACTGCATCAACATCACTGATATCGATACCCAGATCACTTATCGGCTTATGTACTATCTTTTCCATATTTGCGTGTAGCATATAGTATTTATCACCTGTGAATATTTTATACGTTATTCTCGTATTGATGTTGAGAAAAATTAGTTATAATTTCAAATAATTAATATTATTGATATATCAAAATATTATCCTATAATAATCTATGTTCTAAAATAACCTTGCTTGGATATACCCCTACTATTATATAGGTAGAGATTTATTTATATAGAAGTAACAATAGTGTTAGAGATATTACCACCAATTTCGGTAAGGGTACGGGGTTAAAGGTTAACCTCTGAATCCGACAATGCGTCCTTCCATGAAAGTCATGGCGTCGAATGTAGGGTTAGTGCAGATATCACCTGTAGGATTGCTCGGTACCTCGGTGGTTGTGGTTCGGGGGGTCGGGTCGGGGTAAATACCACCTCTACCTATATGGGTTTTGCGATGTAAGTTATAGTAACGGAGTTCTATTGAGAATTGGTATTATATTTCATCATATATGATGACAGTCTATAGACTGTTATTAGTGTTTGCTTTCCTTTTAATTATAAATAATAATAATAATTATTATATAAAATATTTGATACATTATTTGATATATACCGACTAACCATACATGGATTGAATGCCTCTGACGTCATCGATATCGAGGTGGAAGAACTGTTCGTATCCCTTGTAATACGGGGCCATAGCGGATGCTTTCTTTTTCGAGTGATCCATTCCCAGAGAGTGTCCGAATTCGTGAGTCATCACTTGTACCATGTTATACTTGCCGTACGTGTGGTTTCCGATCACCCATATCATGGCGTCGTTGAAGTGAACCATTCCGTATTCGGGTTGGAACGCGTGAGCCAGCACTCGAGAGTTGAATGGGTAGCCGTCTCCGTGAGCTCCCTTCAAGGTCAAAGGTTAAGTTAATATTGTAGTTGAGGTTCAGTGCACCTCGCGCGAGCACTCATTAGTCAACTTACTACTTGTAGGTTGACTATAGTGTTAAGCTTCTTTATAGTAATATAGTTAGTAATAATATAATTAAATATGTGATGAATGTACTTATTAATAAATAATGTATTGGTGTTTATGTAATGATGATGGTAATAATACGTTTATCGTATATACTTGTCTATTATGTACACTTAATAAGTAAACATTCAGATATAGTATTAATAGGTACGTAATAAGATAAGTAAAACATATATGTGAGAAATTAGCTAATCATATTCTACACTTATTTAAAGTTATATACATCATATATGTCTATAATTTCAAACCCTTAAGAAACGGATGTCGATATCGGCCTTTTGATGAGGTAGAACTTGTCTGAAGGTCAAAGGTGTGCAATCTCCCCAGTACTATTGTTAGCGACAATATAAATGTATATATTAGGTTTTTATAAGGTATACGTGTTTCATTATTGATATTAAGTAAATATTAAATATATAAAGAATAGTTAATATAATATATCATTTTTACAGTACATTCGATTTAGTTTTTCAATTATTAATATAACTCGTAATAGAGTGATTATTTTATTTTATTATTATTGTAAGTTATTAACATTGTATTTTATTCACACGAAAAGAATATTTGGTGACTGTGATATCATATATATATAGTATAGTATCTATATATGAATATGACCTTGAATGATTTAAAAGCTACAGCATCAGTATCTTTGTGCGATAATTGGCGGGTGTACTTGGTGATCTTGAATGTTAACTTCATATGACCCCACTTGGTTCCCATAAGAGTGTATCGTCTGATCCTACGCTGAAGTCGATTTGGGGCGCGATCGACGTTACCACATCTCGGCATCGCCATCATCTTATAGGTAGCCGCGTTCATTATTCCTAGTGTTGCGTAATGGATGATATCACACGCGGTTATAATACTGACACGTGGTCTATACTTAATGGTTATACTACAATAGCACTGTTATTAGTGTATGTTATATTACGCGTGTATTAAAACTCTCGTGCACGTGATCACATGCCATATGTTTATATCACTGGTTATTGTGTACATACATAGGGATTATCTCATGCTGATGAAGTTAACATCCGTTATATTGGTTTATATTATTTAGGTTTCACACCTATTTATGATATAAAAATAGTGTTCAAACCAATTATTTGTCTGCGGTATCCTTTGAAGAATATATTAACATTTTACTCAATAAATGTAGTATTATTATTATTGTTTACTAATATTAATATTCTACCCTTATACCGATTTATTTTATCGCAACTTAACAAGTAAACAAGCGCAGAGGTTCAATATTAGAATACATACTGTATGCTTAATGTTTGATAGTGAATAGTATGAGCTAACCTGTGGGTTCAAGTTCAACCATCGCTTGGAAATCCATGATGGCTTTGCTTATATCTTCCTCGGATGCCACGAGTCCGACTTGGATGTTAAGATATCCGTATCTCTTCAGGTATTCCTATATACGATTATATATATATATATATATATATAAATAGAATAATAATAATATATTAATTACAGTACTGTATATTACATATTATAAAATATTGCCAATAAGCTATATACTATAATATTTCAAATAGATCAATATGTCTGACGACAATATATGCGTTATTAATTGACAACATGTTATATATTCAAGGTATAGGTATATACCTATAAGCAAAGGTAAGTGATTTTTTGCCTAAAATTTGTGATAATTGTAGGAGTGTTTTGGGGATTTTTCATTTATATTTCTGGGTTTTAGTTTAAAATAAATTATTATTATATAATATTATAATATTATTTGAAAATATAATACATTTAACATTATTTAAAAGTAAGTTAGTAATAATAAATAACAATATACTATTATATATTTATATCAATTTATGTATATTAATAATACATTATTATTATAATACCTAATTATTAATAACAATTTATAATTATTATAAAAATGTATATTATATATATATATATATATTACATAGAATATAGTTAACCATAATTTAGGATATTTACAATAAGTTATATATATATTATCGATTAATAGAGATAATAGTTTGAATACCTCATGATTGACACCTTGTGAGAAAGCTGAAGCACAGAGGCAGACTGCCACCAATACGGTGCACAATAGAACGTTCATGACTCCCTTACTCTACGCTTGTCTCCTGCGATACCTGTCGTATTTATAGTCACCGTATTGTTTTGTATCGCCATCACTATTGTCACGTGACTTTCGATATTTTTAATTAGATATCGTCGTGCCTCTATTGCTCTTTAATGCGAACTGTGGTGCGAGTTTTATTCTATTTATATCCTGTGAATTTACGATTGGAATGATAAATGATAAATGTAGGTAATAGTTAAAATAAAAATAGTTCTAAGACTTATATTGTAAGGCAACAATGATTCTCTAGTGAACTTAAACGCATTTATCATTTATTCCTATATATGTGAAATATATTTCATATTTTTGTATTTAAGTTATGCTAGTAGAATAATAATAAGTTTATGAACTAAATTATATAATATATATATATAACTACTTCTGTGAAGACACCGAGTTTCATGTTTGATTCTAAGTTATCAATGTAACCAACAAAATATCTTTGCATACATATCAATAACAACTTAACTTTTGATAAACACATATCAATATTAAAAGT
Organism: Osedax fenrisi; assembly: GCA_964019155.1. Classification (NCBI taxonomy): domain Eukaryota; kingdom Metazoa; phylum Annelida; class Polychaeta; order Sabellida; family Siboglinidae; genus Osedax; species Osedax fenrisi. Next base: position 86,131,072 of record OZ025239.1, on the reverse strand, counting down.
GTCCACTTATACGACGGTGTAATTAATGTCTACCATATAAGTACTTCATAATGGCTACCTACGTATGATAATATTCACACCTCACAACTTAATATTACATCACCGAAAATCACTACCCGTGTATATGTATAACAAACTTTCTATCAATTTACTTTCATTAAATCTATAATAATTTACGTTATGTGCCTTAATCTCAATCTACATCACACCTCCACTAATCATCGGATATGGTAAAACTATAATTTATTCTTCCAATATATGATATCTCGATATTATCTTAGATAATAGCCTATGCCTTAATAAATAAATCATATATGCATTATGTATGAATTATATCCTATTAACTCCCCATTGTCACTATAATGTTCTTAGAATAATCCATATAGGAAAAAAATAATCATAACAACTTCTATAGCCATCAATCAGCATTGCCGTCCTTGTAATATGACAATAGGCGGCTATTGTAAATGTTAACTATTTAACATGACTCATCATGTATTTATAAGTTATAATTATACAACATTCTATTTTAAGATGCATCCATAAAATTAGTAGATTACTAAATAGTCTTAGTATATTCTTAAGGGGATTTACCGGTTTTGAAATAAAAATACATTACCACATATGGTATTACTACGATTTACTTTCTATAAATTGCAAATTGTTAAAAAATATAATATTAATACAATATTAATATAAGCTATACATATATACAAATATAAATTTTAATATTTATATATAATTGAAAAATGTAAGACTAATATATATATATAATTAATATACAAATAACTGTATACATTAAATAAATGTATAAAATACATTTCTTTATTTTTTAAATCATGGTTATATAATATATAAAAAATTATATAACAATTTATAATAGTTATGGATGTAGATTTCAAATTAAATAAATTAGTTTAAAATGACATGTTATAAAAGATGCTTTTTATGCTATTTTATAGATAATATTGTCATCATTACTTATAAGTTATAAGTTATAACATATCATCAATCAATAATATATAATAACTTTTTTTTTAATTTTTTTTTCCAATATTAACGAATTTATCCATTGCGATACCCCCTTAAGTTTATAATAGTGCAGTTTTTTTAATATTTTTAATTATCTACGAATCAGATATTTTGATAATATTATATACATTTCTGCTATTTTATATAAAAAAAACATATTTTATTTTATATTGGGATATTAAAATACTTTATTTAGTATCATATATTATAATATTGTATATATACTGATTATTCTAAAACTAATATATTGTTATACAGATAATACGTATGGAATAATCCCTCATCCTCCCTTGATTATATTCCACTGAAGGGGCATTCACACGATCCGTAAAATACTTCTAGTTTCACGGCATTACTGTATGACATTAGGCTTTCCTACGTACCGCAATAATAGAATATGTTTTATTTTACGTAACAATTATTTTCACCAAGGACAAGACGAAGTCCTGAGAATGTTTTCTAATGAATATTATGTTAAATTACAATTTTCCGCTTGAGGGATTTTATAACATTGCATCATGATCCAGGAATACAAATTAGAACTTGATACAAAAATCAATGATTTCAATATGATTATTTAAATTCATAATATTAAATACACCTTATATTATTTGTAATATCGACATGAATAATAGTTAAAAACCATTATTTAATTCAAACCTAATTTATAAATAAGTCGTGTGTTTTATTAACATATTTACAGAGAAAATTTTTTTTAAATATGAATATATTTTATTTCACAAATATATCAATATATCTGATATATTTGATTCAAAGATTGAAATCATTGAAATATAATTAAATATACCACTGAAAAGTATCTAGTTGGGAGTACATGAAGTAACCATTGCGGTAACACACATCAACAACATTTTACGATCCACTTAAAAAAGAGATTTATTATTGATATGTAGTAAACATAATATAATGGGAGTTCACTATTTTAAGATTTATGAACACATTAATTTTTAATATTCTTTTATTATCATTTAAATAATTATTATATTATCAAGATTTAGTAGAAAATAGATTCCAAAGTCTATAGCCATACAACATTAAGGAGTTATTCATGTATGTTATATTTCTATTGATACTATGGTTATTTGTTATCAATTATTTCTTTTACTTATTTTAGAATTTATTATATATATGAATAGGCAAAAAATGAATATTACAAAATAAATACATAAATTATTTAGATAATAACATAAAATGTAATTAGAATTTCATGAAGTTAGAAATTAAGAATTTGAAGGTTAGTTTATAAATATTATATAGATATTATATAATAATTTTGCTACTATAATAATAATTTATATATTATTATCCTAGTTAATTATACAATTATTATAATAAATTATCAAATATATTATATATAATATACATACTAATTGTCTAATATAGTTTATTTCCTATACATATAATAGAGTAATATAATATATATATATATATATATATATATATATATATATATTATAAACCTGCAATTTGCAATCTGTTATTAAACTATTCAAACTAATATATAACGATGTTAATTCAACATTACTATAGGTTGACCTACTTTAACAATTATTGTAAAACAGTCTTGATCTCATTATAATGTATGTCGATTGATTTTTTTGTATATTGTATAGGCCAATTAAACGTAATTACAATAGTTTTGGTATAGGATATGATTTTAATTTGTGTATTATTACTATGATACAGGTACTCTATTAAAATAAGTATATATTTCACGTGCAGTTTCATTATAATCGGTATAAATGCATGATTTTTTACCAGAATCTACTACAATTAATAATAATGTATGATTGTAGCGATGCATATATAGTATTGTTATTGTACAAAAGTGTTCGTTACTAATATAGTAGGATATATAATATAACCTATATAATATCATAATAATATAACAATAAGATATTTAATTTAAATGTTATACATATCTAGTAAGTGTAAGTAAACTTATAGTACATATAATGTAATATAAAAATTCAAAATTTTTGTAATAAAATCTCGTCTAACCTAAATCTGTCTTAGATGTGATACTACTGACATCAGAGGTGTTGTTTACTATTAATTACATTTGGTATATAGGGAGTGTTATAGCTTTGCTTTACTAAATCTTAGATATTAAATAATACACAATATTGCAGTGAATCTGATACTATGGTCGGGTATAGTAGGGTATAATAGGACTATAGTAGGGTATATCAACAACTGCTTCTCTTAAGGAAATACTCAGCTAACAGTTACCTTACCTTACCAGGTCGAGCTTGAGCGGCAGTCTATGACACGTCTTATCCACCCTTCTCTATCACTCATCATGTTTGGTAGTTCACAGAGGGTTTATCCGGTATCCTCGCTCAGTTGATAAATGAAAGTTTTTGCTGGTCGTCCCCGTGGTCGTTGACCATAGAGCGGTTGCCAGAGAAGTAATCGCTTACTAGTTCACTTTACTTCTCCATCAATGTTCAATGAATCGTAATATTTGTTCTCGTTAGTAGACTGTAATTTTTGGCATGCGAGTATATGCTCCGTCTACTTATTTCTCTAGATTCGAAGTTGGTGTCCATGTAATATTACATATCTATATAGAGCCATATAGAAGTATGGATTCTATCGCTGATCTGAAAAAGTTTCTTTTGAGATTATCTGACATTTTGGATTTACAGATAGTGTTGATGCTATTCAGTGCTAACCAGGCTTGGGCTATTCTGATTTTTATATCTCTTTCTGTTGATCCTAAATAGCTGCCGAGGTATTTGAAATTATTAACCTTTTTTATACAGTGGCCATTTCTCTCATCATGTTTATATCGTTATTCAGATTATAACTCATATATTCAGTCTTCAGTATTCACTTTAAGTCCTATATCATTTGCTATTTTCTCAATTTGGTGTAGCAATATTTTCGCATTTTTCAAAGTATCAGTTAATAACAGCTATATCATCAGCATAGTCAATGTATGTTATGTATATAGCGTCTATTTCTTTTTTGAGTTTAGTCTGAAACCTAGTTCAGTATTATGGTCTATGACATTTTAAAGAATATAATCGAGACATACAAGAAACAGGAAAGGAGCTAGTGTATCTCCTTGAAGGACTCCAGTGGTATACTCAAAGAAAGGAGTGTCCCCATCTGGAGATATGACCATACAGTGAGTATTTATGTATAGCATCATTATCGCATTGATTATCTATGTTGATATACCATATTTTCTCGGAATGAAATTCATTTTTTCACGGTTTATTGAGTGGAAAGCTTTTGAGAAGTCTATGAAAAGAAGTATTATAAGTACATTTTTAGCTTTTACTACTTCTAGTAGATTTATTCGTCGAATTGTCGAAGTATTAATAAGAGAGTTCTGTGTGCTTTGAACTTTTTGATATTTTCTTGTGTTAATTCACTATTCACAGGGTAATATTTTATTAAGTTTTGGTTTTAACTGGATTATTTTTTTAACAGCTTCATTGCATTATTTCTCAAAATAATTATACCTAGTGTTTGCATATGAGTCAGTTGTATCTACTATTAATTTTAAAATTCTATTATGCTGATATTATGTTGATATTATTAGAAGAGGTACATAATAGTAACACAATAGACTTTTAAAATTAATAGCAGCATAATAATAGCATAATAGACTTTTAATGGCACTGAGCCACATATTATGTTAATATATATATATATATATATATTATACTAAACTTATATAATATATATATATATATATATTATATCATTGCATAAGTTAGTTATATTATGAATAATTTGATAGAATTAATTTCTTATATCGTGTACTTTTTTCATCCTTTTTAATACATTCAAAATAACAATAATAAATATATAATCATCATAAAATACATCATTTTGTATATTATTTCTAGTAAATATACAAGCCCGTACATACGAGTATAGTATATCTGGTAGACTAACCGAATTCGGACAGGCATCAAATATTTCTAAAATATATACATATTTATATTTTGAACATTTTGTATACCTTAATGATAGGAATACATCAATAATAGGAATAATAATGATAGGTGTATCTATATGATAGGTGTATCTTAATGAAAGGAATACTTTAATGAAAGTATTACCTTAATGATAGACATACCTTAATGATAAGTATACATTAATTATAAGCATACCTAATTTGATTCAGGAATATAATTTCATAATCTTAATATTGAAAATATGTACGGTCACAAAATTAAATATAATATTATCTATGTTAATATATTTTTAGTTTATTCATTTTAATCCAAATTCGAACCACTTTTTATTTCATAGAATTCAATATAAATAAATTATGAATACACATTAATATACATATACTCGAGTTGAAAATAGTTATATAATAAGTAAATATAGTTTATCTATTTTATATATAGATATAAAATAATATGTTCATAGGTATTTGAAAATGTTAAATATAAACAAAAACACGAGTGAATTAATTGTAATAATCACATATAGAAAAAATACTAATATTATATAACAACCTAGTGGATTTAATATATACAGATTATAATAATTTATTGACCGATTTAATTGGTACCTACTGTTTTTTTAAACAATTAATTTCGTAAAAATTATAATAGTATAAGACTTCCATAAAAATCAAATATTTGTTATGCATAACATATCTTAAATAATGGTGTATATATTTTGTATAATAATAAACTCTTTTTGTATAGTTTATGTATAACATCTTATCAATGCGTTTTCTATATTTATTTTCGGACATTTAAAATTTGTTTGCCTTCATATATTTATTGGAAAAATAAATAACAATACGTTATAATTATTATAAATATAATGTTAGTTATGCAATGGATATCTTGAAAGTCAATCAATTTAATATTATAATTTTTTTTTAAATAACTAACATTTTCAAAATGCTTTTACTCTTAAAATCAAAGATATTTAATTGGACCTAATTTAGTGTTCCAGCATAATGTATAGAATAACCTATATTTTACATATGTAACATATATATGTTTATAAGATATATAATAAAATAAAATTTGTAGAGTGAATAACATTTCCCATAGACCAGAGAAAAGATATTAAGCAAGATTGCTCCAACTCAAATTAATGGCATTTAACCGAATTTAGATGAATTATAAATAACTTCAACTACTAGGTCAGTTATTATCACTGATGTGAATCAACTTATGTCTGATACTGTGATTAAATGGTCGGTTTGTACATTCATTACTAATATATATATATATATATATATATATATATATATATATGTTGATGATGATTATTTATTATACAAAAGCATAATATAGAGCGCTATTCTCAGATGTATTTTAAGTAATATAATAATAATAATAATAATAATAATAATAATAAATAATTCGTGAGTAATAGTAACGATATAAAGAAAAACAAAAATAGAAAGGAGATTCTATATACGGATGATATATATATATATATATATATATATATATATATATATATATATATATATATATATATATATATATATATATATATATATGTATATATAGATGATATATACGTAATATTCTGTTGACAGAAAGAATAAAATAAAAACGAAAATAAAATGTATTATAAATTATAATATATAATAGGTATATAAGTTAAATAAATATGTTATGTAAGATAGTATTTACTGTTATCGTATCTTCAATAAATGGTTGATTTCCGTATATCATCTGGAAGATTATTTCACGTATATGTGAAAAGATATTCCATATACCGAAAAGCCTTCCTCCTACCTGATGTTTTCTGTTGATAGTATACTATAGGTAGCGTAAGGATCTCAGAGTTGGAGTTTCTTAGTGATCGTATAGAAGTTTTTAAATGTCAGTTGAGTATGTTAGATTATTTTTGTAAAGAACAGTATGTATTATGTTAATAAGTCCTGTTTTAATTGTAAATCAACTAGTAACATTTTTAGAGAAGACATTAGCGATGAAAATGAGCATCTATCAAATTTACTTTTATTAAAAATAAGATGAGTTGTAAATTTTAAAATTTATAATATATATATATATATACATATTATATACATATATCATACATATAAATATACACTTGTATACATATCAAGAAAACAATATGCTATGTATAAACACTCATTTCTAGAAAAGACATGGTCAATTATGGACGCACAATTCCCCAAATGGTTTTAAATAAAAGATTGACTTCGTAATAATAAAGAAGAAATGGAATAATAGTGTAAAAAACTACAGAGCTTACAACTCTTTTAATAGAATTGCATCTGATCACCGTATAATAACAACAGATATAAAATTGAGTCTTAGAACTAATAAAAAGAAAAATAGTAAATGTAAACTATATGACTGGATAAGATTGAAATACAATACTGAAATTAGAACTGCATTTATTGTAACAGTGAAAAACAGATTCCTGAGCCTTCAAATTGGGATGCAGAATCTACGTTATCCGTAAGTAGGTATATCCTACAAGATATACACATTTTGAAAATCATGCAAAGATTGAGCCAATAAAGTAATACCGTTAAATCCTAAATTAAAGATACGAATACCCTGGTAAACCGCAAACATATGTAAAAAACGTGATACACTGCACAAAGTAGCACAACTGAAAGAAAGCTCGCCTACATAGATTAATATCAACAAGTTTATAAATTCTCAGGAATATTTAGATAATTCTTATTATTCGGAACAACAAAATGACATAAATAAAAGATATATGAAATCCAAAAGGCGGTCACAAATGAGAAATCTGCACTAGTCTGGGAAACAATAAATGAAATCAACGGAAGAAAGAAATAAAATAAAGCAAAATAAAAGTAAACCATGATAATGAACGAATCATATTTTGTTATAAATATTTCAAAGAGTTACTTGTCAAGAATTTCCAATCGACAATTCATAGCAAAAATTCAGATCATAAATTAAATAATCTTGATACAAAAATCGGCCTTTTCACGAATAAAGAAGTTATTAAAGCTACAAATAATATATAATACAAAAAAAGAAGATAAAAATAATAGGTTTGGACGAAATACCAGCAAAAGTTTGGAAATTATATGATTTCAAAGAATTTGTGTTAGAATCCTGATATCGTGTTTATTACCAGGAACATATAGTAAGTTGGACAGATGGATATATACTTCCTTTTCCTGAAAAGAAGAACTTTTCATTACAAAAAAACTACCGATGAATTCCTCTAACAAAAATCGGAGCATAGATATATAACCTGGTGTTATTAAACAGGATTAGACCATAAATTGATCCAATCCTAAGAAAAAATCAAAATTGCTTCCGAACAAATAGATCTACAACGGGACAAATACTGACTATTAGACGAATTTTAGGAGGAGTAAAATCTAACAACTTGCCAATAACTCTACTCTTCATTGACTTTTCAAAAACTGTTGACAGGATAAATCGAAAAAAGATGAAAGAAATACTTTAAAAATATGGTATATCAGAAGAAACAGTTTGTGCAATTATGATGCTCTACAAGAATACTCGTTCAATGGTTCGTTCACAAGATGGAGATACACCTTAATTTGAAATCACAACTGGAGTCGTACAGGGTGATACACTTGCGCCGTTCCTCTTTATAATCTGTCTCGATTATATTCTGAAGACGTAATTAGATAATAACCGAGAGCTAGGTTTTACTCTAACAGAGAGAAAGAACATACGATATCACGCTGAACAAATGACCGATACGCCCCATGCTGATGATATCGCCGTAACAAGTAATACTCTAAAAGATGCTAATACATTCCTATTACTGACAATAGAATAACCCGCAAAAGAAATTGTACTTTGTATTAAAACTGACAAAACTGAATATATCAATATAAATCAGAATAACAACATGCAAATGAAAAGTATATGTGGAATTATGATAAATCAAGTAGAAGATTTCAAATATCTAGGAAGCTATATTAGATCAACTAAAAGATATGTTAATATAAGGATTTCTAAAGTCTGGACATCATTAAATAGCATGAATATAATCTGGAAATCAAATCCAAGTACCCATCTTAAAAGAAATGTTATCATAGCTGCAATCGAATCCGTGATTGTGTACGGTTCTGTTACCTAGACTCTAACAATCTCGTTAGAGAAAAAGATTGATGGAACATACACACGCATGATCCTTGCTGTAACATACAAATCCTGGCTAGATCATCTAACAAATGAGCAACTATATGGCGATATTCCAAAATTAGAAAATATATACGCATGCAAAGGATGAGGTTCGATGGTCACTGCTGTATAAGCAAATATGGAGTAGCGATCGCTCGAGCGACCTGGTACTCTGGCAACCACAGCATGGTGAACATTCGCGTTGACGCCCAGCGAAGAAGTACATAGCTCAACTGCGGGATGATACCGATCTGCTGACGATATACGAAATAAAGACGGTGATGAATGATAGAGAAGGATCGAAGAAGTATGTCATGGACTATCGAGCAAGCTCGACCTGGTAAGGTAAGTGTATATATATATATAATTTGAATAGTATATTACAATTATGTTGGTACTTGTATGTTAATATCTATACATATAGTTTTTATAATTATTATATATAATTATGTATATATATGTATATATATATATATATATATATATATAAATATATATGTTATAAAGTCAAAATTGTAGATATATCGAGTAATGTAATATATATTTAAATGCATGTAGCATTACGTTACAAAATATATATATATATATATCTACATAAATACTTAAAACTAGATGTCACGCTCTGTGTTACTTGCATAGCCATGTCAATGTTTTTTTAATTTATATTTTTATCGTCTGTAAAGTATATTTCGTTATTTTTCTATAGAAGGAATGACACTCTTCATTCTGTATATAATCGTATAGGTAATATTATTATTATTATTAATATTATTATGTTAAATTAATATTGTTATATTCAATTGGTCTTTGTTTAATAAACTGTATTAGATCATTCAACTTTATTACATATCATTATTTAATTTTTAGTATTTATGAAGTTATTTAATACAATTTTATAGTAAACCACGAATAGTATTAAGTTGTTTTATTCCTCCTTGTATTACTTAACTAAATATTTAAATTATTATGAGTATTGATTGTCGCCTATAAGAAAGCATAAGTTCGCATCTAATTTTATTACATGTATAAAGTTAAATGCAGTTTTACATTTTAAATGTATGCATGCTGTTGGCATTATTAATATCCTATGGATCCATTGCATAGATTTATAGTTTATTATAAAGCTATGATCCATTGTAATAAACTCCCAGCATATGTACTATCTACACTTAATATAAATAATATTATGTATTTATGCATATATTATTATAACTATATACTCTTAAACTTTAGAGAATTGTTTTTATTATTATTTAAATGTCAAATAAACTATTAATATTACTAGTATTATTATTATTATTAATAAAATATATAATAATCTTATAAATATATATCTTATAAGGTATATCTTATATAAATTGATATCGTTGCAAAAGCGTTGAGATAATATTTTAAATGATGGAATATTTAATTTGTATTATTGTCAACGGTAAATAATTGATTACTTGATTATTTAATAACATAATAATGATATATAATTACATTAATTCTATATTATAACTTAGATTTATAGTTTTTTAACAATTTATATAGAAATATAAAATAAGTTAATCAATATATATATATATATATATATATATATATAATAATATTTATTAAATATAGTAATATATTTTATACACATATGTTAATGATTCATATAAAAAGGGTATAGGGGAAAGTCCCCGATTATGCTCACCATGTGCATAATATAATTGTAATGCAATTCATTTATGTTGAATAATATTAGGTTTAACTTAATATATAAAACTCTTTGTAGCCTATTTCTTCTCACCATAAACATGATAAGAATGACACAACCCTTTATAATATTTATAGTATATAGTAGGGGAAAGTATCCGATTAATGACCCCCAAATGATTATTTGTAATAACTTATTCAATATTAAATATATTTATTTGAAATTTTGTAATTAGGGTAATATTATGGCAATGAATAATGTGGCTATTTTAAATTTTTTATATAATTATATTTACAAGAATAAACAGGGATACCTGTTCCTAATACCGACCCCTTTCTTCCATTACCGACCCCTACATTAATCGTGGTATAACTAATTGTAGTATTATAATATCCAATAAAATAGTAGATATACATAAATATAATTAATTATAACATTCAGGCAATTTATTTTGTTATTGAATTTATGTTTTAATAGTAATATTAAATTTAAATTTAAACTGTATGGTAATTATATTAAAATAGTGTTTATTATTATTAAATATTTAGTTATTAATCAGTATTTATATAATCGAATAGAATCATGAATCCTTAATCTATATCAATGATACACAAACAAGTTACGACATAATTTAAAGTAAAATATGGATCTATTTCGATTGGATATTATAAATCACATGGGGTTTGTATTAGGGTACTTTAGGGGGTCGGTAATAGGAAAATAATGGGTTGCTATAATTAAGATATTTTGGTTAATAATTAGTCAAATTGAATTATTTTTGTAAAGTTTATAAACATTTTATTGATCTACAATATTATGTGCATTATTAAGTTTTCTTTTAATTAATAAAGTATTTACAATGATTTAAAAAAAATTATTATTTAAATATTTAAAAAGTAAAAACATAATATTACATTTTATCAAATAACAATTGTAGGATTGAATATTTATTAAAACAAAATACTTTTTCATATTTATCATTAAATTGCTAACAGTTCGTGTATATATAATTGTGGATAGCTCTTAAAGTTACTGAGATACGAGAGGGGGTCGGTAATCGGAGAATTTCCCCTCTCTATTTGAAAATATCACATTAAATTATTATAAATTCATAAATATATATATATAAAGTAAATAATAATATATAGGTTATAAACTTATATAAACCGATAACATTTTTAATGATAACAAAATTTGCTATTATTTCTGAATCCATAATAATTTAATTTGATAATTGTTAAATGAAATCTCTTATATGAATCAATAACTCATTATGTATATATTATATCATATGGTATATAAATAATGATTATATATATGTAGAAATACTACCAATAAATAATGAATCAATTATAAATTCTATAGAACACTATTATACTGTTGTACTATGTTGATTATATATATATATAATCATATACGATTATTTAATATGTGTATGTATTTGTGTGTATATATTTATCGATATAATTGGAAATGTTGATTAGATATTTATTGAGAGATATAATACCGATGACAGCGAATGTGTTGTTGTTGTTGTTTTAACATTGTACCCAGTAATCTGCGCTTTTACGTATTAATCCCATCTGTAAAATATCATAATTAGTAATATGTTAATTATATATATATATATATATATATATATATTAGTATATGATCAATGTATGGAAGTTATTAACTTTAGGTATACATTATTAATAAAAGTATTATTTTAGTTGCACACGATTACTTAATGATATACATATCATTATTGTGTATACACAGTTAACAAAATCAGATTCCTACGACGTTTTTTTTTAAGAATCGTATTCAAATTGAAAAACTGATTCATGTAAAGTTTGTTTAGAAAACGGTTTATAAAACGATTCCTACCAGGAATGGCGTTATTAGAATTAGAAGGAATCGCATTATTATAGATTCGAAAACTAATTATTGATAATCTGTTTTTAATAACGATTCTTAAACTAATTATTGCGAATCGATTTTGAAAAACTTAAGTTATTGATGTAAGTATTACTTAAGTTATAGGTATATTATTTTTGTAATATAGAAAGAATAAAATATTATACCTTTTAATTATTTTAATATATTGATTTAATTTGTATTTGTGCAAATTAATTATCAATTATTATTTTTATTTTATATTTAAGTTAATATACTGAATTTAATAAATAAAACAGTATTTAAAAAACTAAATTAACTATTTTAAGAAATTCTATGTATTTTTCTAAATTATCATAATCTTATTCAAGTGACACATTGAACTACAATTGTAATCATACTTACATTGATAATACAAAAGGAAATCATGTTTAACTAATTGCTCAATATTAAATAGGAATTTAATATTGATTAAATGTGTTATTCATACTATAATGATATAATTATTAAATTTAAGTTTTAAATCGAACTTAAATGAAATTATATAATACTTTATGATATATCATGAGTTAATACTTTGCTAGTATCGTATACGATACTAATATTTATTTTAATATTATATTTTACATATAAACTGACGTTCAACTTACATCAACAACGTAAGTTAAACCGTATATTCCTATAGTAATAGTTTAGTAATAGTCTAAGAATCGATTTCAAATAACCGATTCCTAAACTTGAATTTTAGAAATCAATTTAAAATCGATTCTCATTAAGACATAAAAAACATAAATAGGAATCTGATTTTTGTAACTGTGTATATTAACCCATGCGCCGCACGTTACTAGCGTTATCGTGTGCGTATATATATATATATATATATATATATATATATATATACATATATATATATGTATATATATATATATATATGTATATATATATATTAGTTATATTTTGTTAAATTTGAAACGATTCGTATGTATATTTAGTGTATAACGATGTGTTGTTATCACGTGATATTAGGAGTGTGTTGTCACATGATATTAGGAGTGTGTTATCATCTGACACATAGTGTCACTAATCCCTTACAATTAATAGAATCGTAGCCAAATACAGACCTTTGCTCCATCGTAAGAAGCTTGGTAGTGTTCGTTTTTGAAAAAGAAAATAGCGTAGTTGGGCCATTCGAACGCGGCCTCAACTCTGGTAGGACAGTTCTTGAAAGGACATGTAACTTCGTCGGCTCTGGACGCATATCCTCTGTTGTTCAAGTTCACTCGGTAGTACTTGTCCTTGACAACGAAGTAAATCTCCCTTTGCTTGGTGAACGCCGCAGTAACACCCGATGGAACGCCGGGGAACATCTGATCCATAGTTTTGGGAAATCCGGCTACAGGGGCTTTATTTTTCACGGCGTATACTTGTCTCCCCTGGTTTAAATGATTTACAGTTAGAGGTGACATAAGTGGTTAATGTATATTTCAAAAAGTCACCGATTATACTGACATGTCAATTATATGAATTATTATTTTATCTATAATATATATATGTTCAATTCAATGTATACAAAATCTGATAATCCATCTCTTGCTAACTCATACTTTTTACAAATTCGATTTTGGTTTTTTGCCTAGGTAAATAAATATAATAATAATGTATATCTCAGACACCTTAATCGGTTAATTTCGAGTGAGTAAGACGAAGTTTACGGTATGTATGTATATGTTGTAGATTGTGGTCTGTAGTAAGTAATAAAATGTGCTAATAACGAACTCGGTGACGCTTAGGTTGTAATGACGCTCTTGTGTAATAACCTTAATGAAGTATGTTACTTTGTTTAAGTTGACGACTGCATCTATATCACGGATGTCGACACCCAGCTCACGTATGGGCCTCTCTACTGGCTTTTCTACACGTCCGTATAGCAAATAGTAGTGACTACCTGTGTATATGTGATACGCTGTTATTATCCAATTGGTTTAATGGGATTGAGGAGATATAGTTATAATGTCAAATAATTATTATTACGGATATATCTAAGAATTACCCTATAACAATTTATATTCTATAATAACTGGCCATAGATACACCCGATAAGCCTTTATTTACTTGGAAGTAACGATAGTGTTAGACATATTACCACCAATTGCGTACGTCGTACGAGGCGTTAAGGTTAACCTCTGAAGCCGTGAACCTGTCCATCCATGAAAGAGATGGCGTCGAATGTAGGGTTAGTGCAGATATCACCGGTAGGATTGCTCGGTGCCTCGGTGGTTGTGATTCGGGGGGTGGGGTCGGGGTAAATACCACCTTTACCTATATGGGTTTTGCGATGTAAGTTATAGTATCGGAGTTATGTTGAGAAATATTCGTTATGCATGTCACCATATGCTGTTATTAGTGTTTGCTTTCCTTTTAATTATCAATATAAATAATTATTATTATATATAATATAACATTATTTGATGCATATCGACTAACCGTACATGGATTGCATGCCTCTGACGTCATCGATATCGAGGGCGAAGTAAGGTTCGTATCCTTTGTAATACGGGGCCATAACGGATTCTTTCTTATGCGAGTGATCCAAACCCAGAGAGTGTCCGAATTCGTGAGTCATGACCTGCATTATGTTGAACTTTCCGTAGGTATGGTTTCCCAATACCCACTTCTCGTCGTTATCGAAGTGAACCATTCCATATTGAGGTTGGAACGCGTGAGCGAGCACTCCCATCGGTCCGTCGAATGGGTAACCATCACCGTGGGCTCCCTTAGAAGGTCAAAGGTTAAGTTAATATTGTAGTTGAGGTTCAGTGCACCTCGCGCGAGCACTCATTAGTCAGCTTATTAGTTTTAGGTTGACTATAGTGTTAAGCTTCTTTATAGTAATATATTTAGTAATAATATGTGATGAATACACTTATTGATAAATAACGTATTGATATTTAGGTAATGTTGATGATAATGAGATGTTGGTCATATATACTTATCTAGTATAATCATGTACACTTAATTTGTAATTAGTCAGTTATAGTATCAATAGATAAGTAATAAGATAAATAAAACATATATGTGAGAAATTAGCTAATAATATTCTACACTTATTTAAAGTTATCTACATCATATATGTCTATAATTTCAAACCCTTACGAAACGGATGTCGATATCGGCCTTTTGATGAGGTAGAACTTGTCTGAAGGTTAAAGGTGTGCAATCTCCCCAGAACTATTGTTAACGATAAGTATATGTATACGTATACGTGGTTCTTTATTAAGTACATATTAAATAAAAACAGTTAATATAAGATGTTATGTTTACAGTAAATTCGATTTATTTTTGAAATTGTTAATATAACTCGTAATAGAGTGTTTATTGTATGTTATTTAAATAGCATATTATTCACACGAAGAGAATATTTGGTGACTGTGATATCTTGTATATATATATATATATATATATAGTATAGTATCTATATATGAATATGACCTTGAACGATTTAGCAGCCATAGCGTCAGTATCTCTATGAGATAATTGACTGGTGTACTTGGTGATCTTGAATGTTAACTTCATGTGATGCCACTTGGTTCCCATAAGGACGTACCGTCTGATCCTGCGCTGAAGGCGAGTTGGGGCGCGATCCACGTTACCACATCTAGGTGTCGCCATCATCTTATAGCTAGCAGCGTCCATTATTCCTATTGTTACGTAATAACTGATATCAATATTACTGACACGTAGTCTATACGTAACGGTTATGGTGCAAAATCACTGATATTACAGCGCAGTTAACTACTATAGGAAAAATGGCTAATTTGTAAAAAAATAATAATTTGTAAATCTATTAATAAAAAAAAAGTATGTAAAAATACACAAAAATATAATTTAAAAAAAATTGAAATAAAAGTTTAGTAATACATATATTAAATCACTAATATATAATATAAATTGAAAATTAAAGTTGGATGTTAAAGAACTATATAATTACAACAAAGTATGCAAGCCATTTATTTTAGTGAGAAATATTCATTATTATATAGTGTATATAGCGTGATACCTAGAAGCCGGTAATTGGTATATATATAGGTTGTCATATCATAATTGTTATTCATCACCTATTTATTTGTATTTAAATATATATTTTGTAGTGTGTATAAGTATATATAATTTAATACATATATTATATATTATATATATAAATATATATGAATAAAACATATATGTATTAACTTATGTATATATATACAGTTTTATTTTTATTTGTATATATGTTTATGTATTATATATAGTATATATTATATACTAATATATTTATCATGAAATATATTAAACTAAATTTTAAAAAAATTAAATCAATTTCCTGTTTATAAATTATATAATATAATTTACTTTCGATATCGATTTTCTAAAGAATTTCAAATAAAATTAATGTTATTATATGTATTTAATTTTTAACTTTATAATCGTCTTTATATATTTTATTTATAATTGTTCAGTGGTTTATTTGTATATTACATTTAACTTTTTTTTTTAACATATTATGTAATTATATAAATAATTTGTATTTATTTTGATATGATATGAATTTAATATATATTGGTGTAATATATTTAATATATGTATAAAATGATACATATATAAATGGTTCTATATATAATGGTATGTATTTAATATATATATAAAATTACATATATATATATATATATATGATTCTATATATATATATAATGGTATAATATATATATATATATATATATATATATATATATATATATATTTATATATACAAATTGTTCTATATATATATATATATATATATATAGAAATAGGATAATATAAATTAGTTATCTTTCTAAATTACTATTTTATCTATGTATTTTATCGCCATAATGTTATGACATACAGTCATTTACTGATGAAATTGCTTTTCCCATATTAATAACATGATAAGTAAGTTTAATGTTATACTATAGCATATTAATGAATATAGTAATTTATAAAGTTAAAATAAAAAGCATAAATTTATCACAAAATAGTGTGTTATTTAAGATTATATTGATGTGATATCATTGGACTAAACTTGATATAAAGTAACGCCATTTAGTGGATTAATGCCATTTTTTAAGGCCACATTACCCGCAATATGTGGCCACCTTAATAATTTCAATTAGATAGGCTAAAATGAAAAATTATTATGCAGTCCCCTTGTATATCATAAGATGTATCTATATTGAAAAACATATCGAAGTAGAACTAATATTTATAAAGTTATACAACATTATCTCAAATTGACCACATTACCTATGCTTCCCTGTAGCACTGTTACTGTGGTACGACGTTAGTTACTCGTGTATTAAAACTCTCATGCACGTGATCACATGCCAGATGTTTATATCACATGTCATTGTGTACAGTGGTATTATCTCATGCTGATGAAGTTATCGGATAACATCCGTTATATTGGTTTATATTATTTAGGTTTCACACCTAGTTAAGATATAAATATAGTGTGCAAACCAATTATTTATGTGCGGTATTCTTTGAGGGATGTATTAACATTATACTAAATAAATGTAGTATTATTATTATTGTTTAATAGTATTATTATTCTACCGATTTATTTTATCGAACTCAATAAGTAAACAAGCGAAGAAGTTCGGTATTAGAATACAGCCCTAATTAATGTATGCATTATGTAATGTTTAATATTGCATAACATGAGAACAAACCTGTGGTTTCAATGCCAGCCATCGCTTGGAAATCCATGATAGCTTTGCTTATATCTTCCTCGGATGCCACGAGTCCGACTTGGTTGTTAAGATATCCGTATCTCTTCAGGAAATCCTATATACGATTATATATATATATGTATAATAATAATTCAATTAATAACAGTAATATAAAATGTTGTCAATAAGCTATATAATATAATATTTCAAATAAATCAATGTGTCCGAGTATCACCTATGTATGAGTTATTATTTGACGAACATGTTCTATATGCAGGGTTGGCAGAGATAGGGGAATTTTTGTTAAAAATTTGTGATAATTGTATGGTTTTTTTGAGGTTATTCATTTGTATTTCTGGGTTTTAGTTTAAAATAAATTAGTATTATATAATATAATAATATTATTGGAAAATATAATATATTTTAATATTATTTATAAGTAAGTTAGTAATAATAAATAAGAATATATTATTATATTTATATCAATTTATATATATATATCAATTTATATATATATATACATTAGTATTATAATGCCTAATTATTAATAATAATTTATAATAATTATACTACAAAAAATCAATATTATTAAGTATTATTATTATTAAGAATGCATATATAATCAGTAGTAGTATATATTATTATAATAATTATAATAATATATTTTAATAATAATCATAAATATAATAACTATTATTATAAATACTAAGTATTATAATAATTATAATTTACTACTTAAAAAAATATATACATTAATTATGTTTCATCTAACTAGAATTTGGAATAATATAATAGAAAATGTAGTTATTATTTAATTATTTAGTAATGATACAGATATTCATATATATATATATATATATATATATATATATATATATACAGTAAAACCTCTCTATAAGAAACTATTTTTTTTTAGTACTTTTTTTCTTATAGAGAGGTTTTCTTATAAAGAGGTTTTTACTTTTCCAATGATTTTAAGAATTAATTTATAATTGAAAATGCATTATATAACCTATAGGTTATATATATATATATATATATATATATATATATAGTATATTTATTTTGTAAACTGTTATAAATGTTTTAACGTTATAACGCTTACATGTTAATACACAATGACATTTTATTAGATTTACATTAGAAATTATAAATTATGAATCATCATTGATGAATATAATATAATGAATATTATAATAATCTATTATTTAACAATTAATTGCATAATATAATAAATTGTATAATCAATACATTAAGGATATAATAACATTTATTAATTAATTTTAAATTAAAATTTTTAATGAATTTATGGATATACAATAACATTTATTAATTAATATTAATAAATTCAAGGATAACATTTATATAACATTTATTAATTAATTTTAATAAATTTATGGATATAGAATAACAATTATTAATTCATTTTAATTCATTTCGAGCTATAATATAATATTTAAAAAAAAATATCTTATATAATAGTTAATTTCTATAATTTTTATCAATATACAATACTTCTATTTATATATAATTATTTTGTATACAATTAGTTTCTTATAAAGAGGTTTTTCTTATATTTTTCTTATAAGATTTTCTTATAAAGAGGTTTTTTTAATGTGGAATAGGTTGAATTCCAACCAAATGTGTGAAAAATGTTCTTATAAAGAGGTTTTTCTTATAAAGAGGTTTCTTATAGAGAGGTTTTACTGTATATATATGCGTTATTAGGTAGGATATATGCAGATATTGCAAAATTGAAGTAAAATTCCGAAAGAAGAGTGAAGAGGTGTAAACTCATTTATTAAAATGTAATAGTTTTACAAATATATATAGGTATATATATATATATATATATATATATATATATATATATATATATATATGTATATTCATCTAATATGCTTATATGGTGGTTGAAACGTTGACATTTTTCTAGAATCTAGGTATACCATGAATTTCGAATAAACAGCCTGTAAATTGACTTGCAGTATACAGACTTATATATATGTACATTAATGTAAGATAATAAAAAAATAACATAACTTAAAATTATCTAACTATTTCAGAAAAAAATGTTATGAACAAAAATAAAATAAAAATTTGAAGAATATATAGATTTGCAACAAATTAATAGAAGAATAAATTTGAAAAACGAATAAACATTCTAATAGAAAAAATTAGAATGTATTCAAAGAATACAACAACTACATAACTTATAACTTAATAATCCATATTAAACAAATTAAAACATGACATATAGTTTGTGAATATATAGGTTCAAATATAAAATGATCACTGAAAGAAATATTGTGTAATGGAATTTTTATAAATGGCCTTTAGTAAAACAAGTTACAACTATAGTTGTATATTATAATATATGTAATCAAATAATTTAATTATAATATATTTATTAATTTAACTTATGTTTTCTCCATGGCTGGTAGGTGAAAGTAACATAATACGGACACTTTAACAATAAATGGTCTTAACATTTTATGACTCATTATTAGTATTCAAAATTTACAATATATTAATATTATGTGATTATAGATATTATTGTGATTTTAAAATTGTATTTTATCTTTTAATTCCATAGATAACGGGGGTGTCCGTATTCGGTATACTGTAATGGGTATACTCATGTCCTAATACGTATACCCTTTGTTATAATACTTACACCCTATATACCAGTATATAAACTATATAGTATTGATGAATCAATCAGATAAATTATAATTACATCATTGATAATAATTTTATGAACAATTTATTCTAATTTAATTAGTTAATAATTTATTTATTTTTATTATTTATTTAATTAATAATACAATTCAAGTATCTAAATAATAATAATTTTAGAATTAGCTTTATTGGTGGTATTAATATTATAACGCACGCGATTTTTGAAAATCAGATTAATTCATACGCTGCGATTGGTTATATATACCCTATAGGGTGTCCGTATTAAGACATCTAGAGTTTCCGTATTAGGGACTTATATGACCTCTAGATATATGCTTATAAATTAATGAATATTTGATAACAAATATAGAAATTATATATATATAATTTTAGAATGCTTTATTTTTAATGAATATTTGATAACAAATATAGAAATTATATATATATATAATTTTAGAATGCTTTATTTTTTAATAATATAGTATTATATTTTATATTGATATATTTGTATATTCTTGAGAAGGTTTTAAGTTGATATTTTTTTCATAAATTTAAAAATGTAATAAAAAACAATTTATTATATTAGCACTATTTTGATTAATTAAAAAATAAAAAATACTTTTTTTTGACTATTTATATAATTATGAATATTTTATTAATTACATATTTTTATGTATGATTTATGGTTTCTGAGATACCGATAGTGTCCGTATTCGGGCAGTGTCCGTATTCGGTTACTTTCCCCTACCTAGGCTGCGAGTGAGATTCTCTGAGAATATCGAAGTTAGCCGTCGAAATAATTTTCATATTTAATATGCACATGTGCATGGATAAATATTCAAAGATAAGTAAATACTCGAAGATAATTAAATATTCAAATTCAAATATTCGAATATGTAAATAATATTTGCAGTACATATTCAAATATTAAAACATGTAAATGACTATATATATAAATATATATAAATATATACTAATATATAGTATATCATTAATTGAACATATATTAAACAGTGATACGAATATATATATATAATTTAAAATGTATAAATGTTCAAATTTAATAAATATTGTTATATATATCTACATACATATTTAAAATTTACGAATAAATAAACATATATCCAATACGTATATAATTTTGATAATATTATATATGTATATATATATGTGATTGGACGTTCATTACATTACTATGTAACTGACTTATATTTATAAAAGATTATGTATTACATTTAATTTCACATTGTATAAATTTAACGTTTACTAGATATACATTTTGCAATCATAATTATATATGTATATGACTAATATCACTAAACATGTATCCTATGTGTCCTATTGGGTAAGTCTATATATTCAAATAGGTTTTCATTTATTTATTCGTAAACAATTTCTCCTTATTTATATCGATTACATTTAAATATTTAGACATTTTGAATAATATAGACACATAATATATACACTTCATAATATATGTTAAATAAATTCTATATATTTAGGCTTTACATTTATTCACATTTTTTAATATCGGAATATTTACTGTAAATTTTATTTACAAATTAAAATATTTGAATTTTAATATTTACTTATCTTTCAATATTTAGCCACACTTATATTTAATATGAAAATTATCATTGTAGCCATGTCCGATATAATCCAAATTCTCTGATCAAGGCATTTAAATGCCAATGTAAATTACATTATAAATTGAGAAATATATTGGGAAATGATAAAATATCTAAACTTAAGTTAATAAACAATTGTTTATATCAGGGAAAAAATTAATATGAATACAGACAGTATATTTATAATTACAAATTATAAAATATAAATTATAGAAAAAATTACTGAAATAATTAAGCTTGTTTATAATAAATACTTATAATATATAGGCTATAATATAAACATAATACATTTATTGTAGGAAATTGATGATATAGACAAAGAAAATTATGTCCACAAAATATATTTATAATAAATAATTTAACAGTAACAATAATTTATTTATTTGTAAATTTAAAATAGACTAATTCCAAAATAAACAAAAACCCCAAAACGTCATAAATATTTATTTTGTTTAGTTCGTTGAGGTTTTAGTAAACCCTGTTTATATGGAAATACTATATATATATATATATATATATATATATATATATATATATTATCGATAAATAGATATAATAGTTTTAATACCTCGTGATTGACATCGTGAGAGAAAGTTGAAGCACAGAGGCAGACTGCCACCAATACGGTGCACAATAGAACGTTCATCACTCCCTTACTCTTTGCTTATCGCTTATCTCATGCGATATCTCTCGTATTTATATATAACGTATCGCGTTGTAACCATATCTATTTGCACGTGACTCATGTTTTTATTTAGATATCATCGTGAATATGCTTCTCTTTAATGTGAACTATGTGCGCGTTCTATTTATATCCTTTTGATTTACGATTTGAATTGTAAAAAATAGAAGATGTATATGACTAATTGTAAGGCTACGTAACGATATTGATGTTAACGTTTCTGGCGATGAATATATTTAGTTGTAAACTATAGAATCACTATCACTGATCCACTGTTATTTATGATCCATATATCGTAAATAATAAAGGGTGTATGAACTATATATAACCTATTATGTTATATGTATATATATACTATATATAATAATAGTATTATATAATCACTATAGTGTTTATATATAAATAATCATAAACATTAATGCGACTAATGAGCTAAAAATAAACAAAACTAAACCAAATACGACTAAAACACTTTTACTGATAATATCCATTAATAATAAGTATAGGGTGTGTTTAATTTTTAAAACGTATTATATAACATGCATCCTATAGGCTGTATCCTATAGAATGCAACTATAGTTATATATATATATATATATATATATATATATATATATACTGACATACGATACAATGTCACTTTATATAGTGACATAGTTAACGTTGGAAAAGGAAAATGCCTAACTTAGGTTAACAAACATACCTATGTCCACCCCTTCACTATAACTAGGGGAAAGTCTCCGATTGCCGACCCCTAAATGATTATTTGTAATAACTTATTCAATATTAAATATATTTATTTGAAATTTTGTATGTAGGGCAATATTATGGCAATGAATAATGTGGATATTTTATTTTTTTGATATAATTATATTTACAAGAATAAACAGGGATGTCGGTAATCGGATATATATACTTAATACCGACCCCCTTCCCATATTACCGACCCCCCTAAAATAATCGTGGTATAAATAAGTGTAGTATTATAATAGCCAATAAAAATAGTAGATATACATAAATGTAATTATTTATAACATGCATACAATTTATTTATTATTGAATTTATGTTTTAATAGTAATATTAAATTTAAATTTAAACTTTATAGTAATTATATTAAAATAGTGTATATTAAAATTTAATATTTATTTATTAATCAGTATGTATATAATCAACTGGAATCGTGGATCCTAAACGAACTTACGACATATTTAAAGTGAAATACGGGTCTATTTTTATTGGATATTATAAATCACATGGGGTCGGTATTAGGGTAATTTAGGGGGTCGGTAATAGGAAAAGTATATGGGTTGCTATAATTAAGATATATTGGTTAATAGTTATTCAAATTAAATTATTTTTATAATATTCATAAACATTTTATTGATCTACAATATTATGTGCATTATTAAGTTTTCTTTTAATTAATAAAGTATTTACAATGATTTAAAAAAAGTTATTATTCAAATATTTAAAAAGTAAAAACATAATATTACATTTGATCAAATAACAATTGTAGGATTAAATATTTTTTTAAACAAAATACATATTCATATGTATTATTAAATTACTAACAGTTCGTGTATATATTATTTGTTGATATCTCTTATAGTTACTAAGATACGATAGGGGGTCGGTATTGGGGGGGGGGTCGGTAATCGGATACTTTCCCTATAGGCTAACTCGATATGATGTACAATTGTCCGGATCATGAGGGTTCAGGGTATTCAGAGTGCACTTATATATATATAT
Organism: Osedax fenrisi; assembly: GCA_964019155.1. Lineage (NCBI taxonomy): Eukaryota > Metazoa > Annelida > Polychaeta > Sabellida > Siboglinidae > Osedax > Osedax fenrisi. The sequence goes on along the minus strand of OZ025239.1, from coordinate 86,105,872 downwards.
ATATAACTTCAATAGTCACATATAAGACAAATATATAATACTTTTATAATGTCAAATTATATATAGGGTTTTCGGTAAATTGTGTACCACTTAAATTCGATATTCACTATGTCCTTGTCTATAGACAAGGACTATAGTCCTATCACAACCAAAACCAGTAAAATATATGGTCTTTCTTGTGTATTTTATACCATGGTATTTAGCTATTTATGCAGCCCTTACTATTATTACTTAGTATATATTAGGTATATACTTATATATTACTATAACTACCATATATAGTATTCGATAGAATTAGTGAGTATATATATAGTATATATTATATAGTATATACTATATATTATATACTGCCGAGAGATCTCGTCCTGGTAAGGTAAGGTAATATATATATATATATATATATATATATATATATATATATATATATATATATTTGCCCTCGTGTCTCATACCTGAAATACCATAAACGCGCCTTCAGTTATATGGTTCCATCTTTATGGAATGCCATCCCTGCCTCTATTAGATCAATCCATTCACACCCGTCCTTTATCACACACCTCAAAGCTTACATATCATCGATGTAATATATTCACTTATTTAATCATACAATATTACTATTTTTATAAATTATATTATTTTATCGTTTTGTTTATTTATTTATCTATTTATTTTTTTCGTTCTATATTGTTATATGCACCTACGAGGGGTGGCCACACCTATGATAAGTGATAATAAACCTTATCATCATCATCATCATATATATATATATATATACATATATACTAAATGAGTATAATATCTATATATTAAATTATTTGAATAATAATAGTATATAATTTATATTATTAATATTATTTTAATATTTATATTATTACAGTATTACTATTATAAATATTAATAATACGACATTATAAAATACCACTATCTTAACTTGCAATTAGTGAAACCAATTATGAATACGTTTTTTCTTTATTACCTTATAAATTAAAAATCAAACATTAAAAATACAAATATAGATTATACACGAGTGATAATTATTAATAAATAAAGTTTCTATAGGATTATATTTATAAATAATAATAAACTGTAAAGTATTTATCACTTATTCCTATTTCATATTGTGTATAGAACTTACGCAAGTAGAATATTAAGTGCGACGTATACGACTATTCACATGTTGATTGTCATTTATATTCAAGTAATATATATAAACTATTATAGGATTATAACGCCTATTATTTATGTTAGTGTGTATGTAATATATTACATACAAATTTATATATATATACATGCTCACCATGTGCATAATATAATTGTAATGCAATTCATTTATGTTGAATAATATTAGGTTTAACTTAATATATAAAACTCTTTGTAGCCTATTTCTTCTCACCATAAACATGATAAGAATGACACAACCCTTTATAATATTTATAGTATATAGTAGGGGAAAGTATCCGATTACTGACCCCTAAAAGATTATTTGTAATAACATATTAAATATTAAATAAATTTATTTGAAATTTTGTAATTAGGGTAATATTAGGGCAATGAATAATATGGCTATTTTAAATGTTTGATATAATAATATTTACAAGAATAAACATGGGGGTCGGTAATCGGATACATGTGCCTAATACCGACCCCCTTCTCATATTACCTACCCCTATTATAACATGCACGCAATTTATTTATTATTGAATTTATGTTTTAATAGTAATATTAAATTTAAATTTAAACTGTATAGTAATTATATTAAAATAGACTATATTATTATTTAATATTTATTTATTAATCAGTATGCATATAATCAACTGGAATCATGGATTCTAAATATATAGTAATGATACACACACAACTTACGAACAATTTTAAAGAAAAATACGGATCTATTTTGATTGGATATTATAAATCACAGGGGATCGGTATTAGGGTAATTTAGGGGGTCGGTAATAGGACAATTATATGGGTTGCTATAATTAAGATATCTTGGTTAATAGTTATTCAAATTAACTTATTTTTATAATAGTCATAAACATTTTATTGATCTACAATATTTTGCTCTGTATTAAGTTTTCTTTTAAATAATAAAGTATTTACAATGATTTAAAAAAAGTTATTATTCAAATATTTAAAAAGTAAAAATATAATATTTCATTTTATCAAATAACAATTGTAGGATTAAATATTTTTTAAAACAAAATACTTATTCATATTTATCATTACATTACTAACAGTTCGTGTATATATTATTTTTTGATATCTCTTATAGTTACTGAGATACGAGAGGGGGTCGGTATTAGGAGGGGGTCGGTAATCGTGGACTTTCCCCTAGATGGATACTCATTTTCTTTTCTTTTATTAATTTATTAATTATTTTCCAATTGTCTTCTTGTTTATTTTGTGAAAAAAGTTTCTTATAGTAATTATTTTTATCGTGTTTTATATTTTTCTTGATTTTATTCTTTAATTTTGTATATCTATTTAGTATAGACATGCAATTAGTAGATTTATATAAACTGAATAATTTATTTTTATTTTTTATTGCATTCTTTAATTTATTAGTTAGCCAAGGATTATACGAGGTATTTATGTTGGCTTTTTTTTTTAATTAAAAGACAATTTTTGTTGACTATATCATTTAAAATATTAATAAAATTATTATAACATATAGCAGGATCTGTCATTTCCGATAATACTATTTGCCAGTTTATATTTATAAAATCATTAAGTTTTCTTTTAATTAATAACGTATTTGCAATGATTTAAAAAAAGTTATTATTCAAATATTTAAATAATCAAAACAGAATATTACATTTTATCAAATAACAATTGTAGGATAATATTTTTTTTAAATACTTATTCATATTTATCATTAAATTACTAACAGTTCATGTATATATAATTTTTTGATATATCTTATAGTTACTGAGATACGAGAGGTGGTCGGTATTAGGAGGGGGTCGGTAATCGTAGACTTTATATAATCTATAGATTATATACTTATGTATACACATACCCTAAGTATTTACTAATTAAAATACTAATATATATCGTTATGTGAAACATATATGTTTATCTATAGATTATAAATAGGTATATCACTCTCAATATAACCATTTTATTATAATAAATTCATTTTATTTGTTAATCTTACTACGTCTTTGAATTCACCGGGTTTCATGTTTGATTCTAAGTTCTCAATGTAACCACATAAATAGACTTAAACATAATCTTATTTATAAGGTAGGTATATATTTGTAACATATATGTGATTAATTACTTACAAAATCTACAACTGAAAGTTCCCGACTATGCTACCTGTGTAAAGTATCTATTCCAGCACTGCGTACATACTGTAATAACATTGTACCGAGCTTCATAAGTGTAACACAGACTGCATGAAATCGGCTGCCGGATACCCAATGTTCCTAACCTGAACACCGAACATGTAAGCCTCAACTCAATCTTACCTATTTTATTATTATAATATATTAATAAATTTGTTTAATTTTATGAAAAATATATTTTATTATTATTGTAACTTCGAGGTTAATTCTATAATTCGTCTTATTATTCTATAATTAATCTATTATATTCTACATTTTAATATAAGTTAGCTTATATATATATATATATATTTCATTAATACCGTTATCTTTAGTTTTATTAAATTGATAACAATTGTTTATCATTTTATTTCTTACATGAAATATTGTATAACACATTTTGATAGTTTTAAATGATATTAGGGTAGGATAAGATAAGCTCTCTAATATATCAATTAATACATATATATATATACATCAATTATTCAGAATTCATTAATATATAATTAGACAGTAACATTTAAGTATCACGTTTTAATATCTCAACCCTTTATAAACTCACTCGGCTTTATATTCAATGCTACATTAACAAGCTCTACTAATGTCAACAAAACTATACTACGACATAATATATATCTATATATGTTATATATTTTAAAGAAAAAACATTAACTGCGTATAAAGTAGTATATCATTGAGAAGAGATGACTTAATCCACTCTTTCTGTTTACAAACAGTTTAACTTAAAGCTCATTTTTAATTACAAAATGTTTTCAACAAATATATAATCTTAGAACATATCTAATTACCATTGCCTAAATAATACACTAATAATATAAATTTGACCTGATTTTCCGATACTTCTCTAATCAGAAGTATATAATGGCCTCCTTAATAACCTTTATAACAACAAATTCAACATTCGGGTATTAGGGTATCTCTCCTCTATCTTCTTCACAATTGATGTACCATACCTCAGCATATGTCTTATATCTATTTGTATATCTCATTTAATATATGACTAGTCTTCCTCATTTATCTCTGGATGCACTTCATCCGTGTTAATAATTAAAAACTCATCTCATCCCCGCCCAATATAACATGGTGCACCTCAAGAATATGTCCGACGGACAGTGTCCGTGAACCTATGCTCTTTAATATCTGGATAATTCCCCTTCTTGCGTAACTTTCTAATTCATCTCTTTCTTTCCACTCATACGACGGTAACATCAATGGCTACCATATAGGTACGATATAATGTCTACCTATAGGTATATATATGTCATATATCATACATATATGTATGACTGTATTGACACATCACCACTTAATCTTACATCAACGATCATTACCATGGATATATAACAAGATTTCTACCAATTTACTCATCATCATTTCCATTTTTATAAGATGCCGATGGGCGACTACTGTAAATGTCATCTATTAAACATGAGTCATAATTATGAGTTATAAGTTTACAAAATTATATTTTAAGGTGCATCGATCACATTAGCAGACTACTAAACATTATTACTAAATTATTAGTCATATTTCACTGGTTATAACAAATCATAATACCCACATACAAAGCTATTTATGCTATTCACCTATTAACTCGATATCCATTACCTCTCTCAAACATTAACAACAATCACCACACGATTAACTAATTCATAAAAGTCCCATAAAAATAAAAACTTCACTCCATAAATCTACACTCTTTGTATATATCATATATCCCTATATGAAAATCCTAAATTTATAAATATACCAAATAACCTCAACACTTAAGAAATTATTTTAAAACATATTTTCGAAAATCCTAATATGTATAATCTTAGTATGAATTACCAGTGTATATATTAATGATCCATTAGTAATGGGCCATTACTACTATAGTCATGACTACATAAATACCCATAATATAACAAAGTAAAGGTAAATACGTAAATTATATATAGTATACTATAATAATCTTATAGGTATTTTAATAATGCATTTTTTTAAACTATTTTTTGTATCCATCTCAGAATCAGATACTTTGATAATACTAAATTTTATTTCTACTAATGCATGTAAAAAAAACAAAAAGTTTATTTTATTTTGGGATAGTAAGACTTTATTGTGTACTATATATTATACATTTTATAAACCTATATGAGTTTATTTTAATCGGATAAGAAATATAGGTAAATTCTATTTTCAATATTTAATAAATTTAAATTTAATAATACTTAGTATAATATATAAAATATGGGATATAAAGATATAAATATATATAAAATAATAAAGACTATAAAACTAATTTTAACCAGTTTATATGTATATGTATATGGAGAAAATAAGTGTGGAGTAATCCCCCATTATGCCTTGAGCATATGCCATGGCAGTTATACTGTATGTAAATATACATACAGAAGTATACGTTCATACAGTCCATACAATGATTATTATAGCACGGCATTGCTATGCGAAACTATGCTTTACATACCGAAACAATAGAAATTAAGTTATGTTTTACTTAGGATCCTAGTTTCACGTCGTGATACCACAATCAGAGTCGTGACACGACAACAATTGTACTGCTGATGTTTACGCCACTTAAAAAATAGATTTATTATTTATATTTAGTGCACATTGGATTTTCCTATTACAAGATTTACGAAGCCATTACACATCTTTACCTATTGTTATTTTATTAAGATTTAATATAAATTCGATGACAATGTATATAGATTCATTCAACATTAAGGAGTTATGCATATAGGTTATATTCCTAGTTATATTGATATTATGTTTGTTTATTAGTAATTATTTCTTTTACTTATTTTTTAATTTAATTATATATATATATATATAATTAAATAAATATATACTATTGTGCTAAATAATACCTACTCTTTACTAAATAGGTTTATATATATTAAATAAATTACATATAATATATATATATATATATATATATCCTATAAATATAAATAAAATAGAAGAAAAATAATATTACCAAATAAAGACATACATTTGTGTTATTATCTAAATAATAACACAAATTTAATTCGAATTTTATAAGTTTAAAATTAAGAATTTACAACTTAGTTTATATATATTATGTAGTAAATTAAATAAATTATAATACTATAATAATAATTTAAATATTAATAGTTTTTAATAACATTTTAATTATATAGTTTATTATACAATTATTATAATAAATTAGTGATGATATACTATACTATACCTACTAGTGGGCTACTATAGTATATTGTATATTATCTATACATATATTACATTAATATAATATATAGGATATAATATAAGGATATATAGGATATATAATATATATAATATATATATATATATATATATATATATATATATATATATATATAATCATGTTTTAATATTTGTAATACAATCATGTGTTTGTATTATTACTAATTTTCAAAATGTCTTGGATTAGTTGAATTAATATATTATATGTATAGAAATTGTCGACACTTGTGTAATATAATAATATTAAGGTTATAATTATGATAGGTTAGATTAATATAAATATATTTAACATATTTATAAGATACAAATAATTTATTAATATAACTAATAACTAATATAACTAATATAAACATTATATCCATCGGTATACATTATAATATATATGTATCACATATAGACCTGTGTGATTAGGATAGATAGGAAAGTATCCGATTACCGACCCCTAAATGATTATTTGTAATAACTTATTCAATATTAAATATATTTATTTTAAATTTTGTAATTAGGGTAATATTATGGCAATGAATAAAGTGGCTATTTTAAATTTATGATATAATTATATTTAAAATAATAAACAGGGGGGTCGGTAATCGGATACATGTTCCTAATACCGACCTCCTTCTCCCATTACCGACCCCCTATAATTATCGTGGTATAACTAATTGTAATATTATAATATCCAATACAAATAGTAGATATACATAAATATAATTAATTATAACATTCAGGCAATTTATTTTTTATTGAATTTATGTTTTAATAGTAATATTAAATTTAAATTTTAACTTTATAGTTATTATATTAAAATAGTGTATATTATTATTTAATATTTAGTTATTAATCAGTATGTATATAATCGAATGAAATAATGAATAATTAATCTATATCAATGATACAGACACATACACAGATACACAGACAACCTATGACATATATTAAATTAAATACTGATCTATTTTTATTCGATATTATAAATCACATGGGGTCAGTATTAAGGTAAGTTAGGGGGTCGGTAATTAGAAAATCATATGGGTTTCTATAATTAAGATATTCAAATTTAATTATTTTTATAATTTTTATAAACATGTTATTGATCTACAATATTATGGGCAGAATACTGTATACAATATATTAAGTTTTCTTTTAAATAATAAAGTATTTACAATGATTTAAAAAAAGTTATTATCCAAATATTTAAAAAGTAAAAACAGAATATTACATTTTATCAAATAACAATTATAGGATTGAATATTTATTAAAACAAAATACTTATTCATATTTATCATTAAATTGCTAACAGTTCATGTATATATAATTTTTTGATATATCTTATAGTTACTGAGATACGAGAGGGGGTCGGTATTATGAGGGGTCGGTAATCGGAGACTTTCCCCAACCTTATTATCATAGATTGATATCAGGTCTGTAGATTTATATCAGGTCTGTAGATTGATATCAGGTATGTATCCATCTTGCTAAGAATTTCGAGGAATTATCGATACGTGGAAATCGATAGGTGGACATTATCCACTGGACAAGGCCCCCCAATATATGTTAAAGGCTATCAATTTTCTAGACTTGAAGTTTATAGCAACAGATTTTCTTTAATCATATACTTATAAGTATTATTGATATGCATATAGGATTACTGGAAATAGTGTCCGAAAATATTTGCTAGAATGTGATTTTCTAGCAAGTTAACTACAATTTTAGTGGGATATTCCGTTAATAAATTAAAAAAATTTAATTTTAGGCAGAATGTTTTTAACGATTATTAAATTAATGTTATAATATATTCATTTTATTTAATAAGTTTAAAATAGCCGATTACGGTATTTGATAATAGTATAATTTCAATATATTATAATACTATTATATATATAGGATATATTTAATGATATAATATAATAAGTAATAATATATTGAAGTTATAGTTATATTTAGTTCATTAATTGAAGTTATAACCTACCTAAAATAATTTGTTGATCTAAACAATTCTAAAAACTCCTAAAATTATTAATGTTAGTGTTGGATATAGGTGTATCAAATATTATACAAACTTGGGTAAGGGAGAGTTTGTATGATATTTGATTTTGTTCTCTAATCGAAAATAAATAATTAATATTGATATAAATAAAAAATGATTTATACTGTCATTATTAGAATTCAATTATCTATATTTTTCTTATATATCATTTTTTGATAACTATAATAGTTTTTTAAATATCGTTATCAGCCACACTACCTTCATTGGCCACAATACCCTTCTATCCCCTATATAGTATTGGTATGAGTCCCATAGATATTATATATATATACCTACAATTAATCTTTTATACTTATATACAATTAGGGTTATTATTACCTATAGTGTATATTACCTATAAGTACACATTATTTTCGAATGGTATATAAATTCGCTGCACAACTTGTTGTAGAAACTCCCAGTGTATACATTGGGAGTTAACCAATTTCGTAAATACGATATAAATTTGTAAATACCTTGAGGTACAAATTTGTATATACCTACACTAACATATTTTAATATATCGTTAATTAAATTAAACTTGTTATATTTGAATAGTATTTTAACTAATGGAATTTCTTTTTCTGAACATTCACTATCAATAGATATATCGAAGGATTTATAAAATATATAATATCTAAAGAGTATGGTAAGAGATATTTTATTGAAGATAATAATCCTATCTATAAATCTATGACAAGTAAGTGTATTCTATAATAATATCAATAGATAATAGAATAGGTAGGTATTTGGTAGGTATTTGTTATTTAGTAGTCATTGAACTTCATTTTTATGCTTTTCCATTACGTTTTCTATAACATTACATTGTTCAATTAATCTATCAACATTTAATGGAAATATATGATACAAGAGCTATTCTGTGACGAACTCCTAAAACAAGAGCTTAGTAGGTCTTTGTTTTACTCACCATTTGGTGATATCACATATGTTACTTCAAATAATCCTATACCAATAATATATTTAATACATTTACATCGCAGCGTTTCTTTATATACCTAATTAAAATATATTTTTGTATATTCAATCTATATATAGCAGTTCAAATGTGATTTATTTGTGGTTTCATCACATTTTATCGCAACATAATTTCATGTGGATTATTGATCATATGTTCATGTGACCTATTTATATCTTTATAATATTTTCTTTTAGTATTTTATGTAATATATTTGTTATTTCATTTTGTATTGGTGGTAATGTAGAAGAGGAATTTAATATGATATTAAATATTTAACATTATAATTTCATATATGACCAAAAGCATGGAGTTTTAAATGGAAATAAATATATAAACAAATTATAAAATAAAATATTATAAACTATGTGTAGGTTTGTGTATCCTAGAGTACTTTATACTGAACTCGATATTATAGGAATTATTTCCCCTACATCAACCTGCCTCGTGACATGACCTCCTATAACCCCGAGGTTATAGGAGGTCATGCTCGTGACTACGGTCCTGATTTAGAATACAAATGTATTACTACTCTAAATACATATAACTAGTATATACTAGTATATACTAGTATATACTAGTATATATAACATATAACGTTATATATGTATAATATGTATAACATATATGTATCATATAACGTTATATATGTATATACTCAAAGATGGTCCGAAGATTGTTTCATACTGCAGTAGCGTTGATATACTCATGGGCCATGATATTTACAAGACCTCCTATAACCCGATGTTATAGGAGGTCTTGATATTTATCATTTACTTGTATTGGGTCAATACCATAGATACCTCACTCTAATGTCTATGGTCAATACAAGTCAATAAAAGTCATAAAGCTAGAGAGAAAACTTTCTATCTAGCTCTGTGCATAGATTTATAGTGTAAACACGGGTGTAAACTATAAATCTATGGCTCTGTGATACAAGTCAATGATATTTATAAATGTACATTATTTTTGTACATTCGATGATTAATGTACAATTTGTAAATATTCCTTGGGAATATTATTTAAAATTTGAAATAATTTTATATTTATTTGATTTTATTATTTGTATATTAGATTAGTTTAGTTTATACTATATATGGTATATTACTAATTAAAGGTATATACAATATAATATTACAATATTTAAATATACTCTTCTAATTAAAACCCCGGATTAAAACAACATATTTATTTCCTTATACTATATAAGTTATAGGGTGTTCACATCAATTCCGTTTGTACGGATATTTAACACGGATATTATCATAATCATTATGATAATCATAGTTACTATGGTTACTATCATAATGATAGTAGTCTCAGAGTCTGAGACTCTAAGATTCAGTCTGCTAACTCGTATTTTGAGAAATTTTTTATTTCCGCATAAGTAATTTTATTATAATGCATAATAAACCATCAGTACATAATTGAATTTGATACAAAAATCAATACAAAAATTGTTTTTAAATCAATGATAATCATTAAAAATTTTTGGCGCCGGTTATTAACATGTTCCATTTCATCATTTTCAATATTATATTGAAATCATAATGATTATCATTATGATTATATACGTTAATAACCGGCGCCAAAATTGTTTATTCGATATTGTAGCACACTTTCGGAATTGAGACTCCCGCCTCTAGATATACTATATCATATAGTCATGTCATACTAGATAAACTCTGCCTATAGATATAAAAATGACACGTATGTCCTTATATATACTACGTGTACGCGTAATATGCTTATATACCTATAGGATAGATAGCTATAGACAGAGCTGGGCACGATACTCACAAAATGTATAATAGATACAATTACAATTACACACATTTTTCTTATAATAGATACTACTACAATTAATTTTTTTTTTAAATAGTAGATATAATTACAAATACATAATTTTCTTAGTAGATACAAATACATTATAATTGTATAAAATATATATAAATATATATAATATAAATAGACATAATTTTCTTAGTAGATACAAATACATTATAATTGTATAAAATATATATAAATATATATAATATAAATAGATATAAATTATATAGATATTATATCATATGATATATATTTATATATATATATATATTCATCGATATCGAATTTGATAGTACATACCAAGGTACAGTACACGGAATAATATCCCGAAATGTTTGCGAGAAAGTGATTTTCTAGCAAGTTGTAGTGGGACTCCCTTTAAGTTACTAAATTTCCCGAAAATTTTCTGAAAGTACTGGGGTAACTCACTACATTCTCCTTAATTTATCAGCTGCCTTCTATACCCTTGACCATAATATCCTTATAAATTGACTATCCTATATCGGAATATCTGGTACTTCACTCGATTGGTTCATCTCATAACTAACTGGTCATTTTTTTTTATCAAATTAGCATAAATTCACTAATTTCTAAACCTCGTAAAATTACTCATGATCTGTCATTGGTCCACTCCTATTCAATATCAATCTACTTCACTTATTTAAAATTATTGACAAATATCTCACTATAGATCTATAGTCGACTATCAATCGTATACAGATGACATACAATTACACTGTAGATTGATAGACCCTAACAATGCAATATATTTACTTAACAACTGTATTACTGATATACATAAGTTATGTAACATAACTGACTCACCAACAACTCCTTATCTCTAAATTGTCTTAAAACCAAATCATTGCATATTAAAACATCTACTACTATATTCCTTCCACCACAAATTACCATTAAAAATGTGAGTATTTCTTATGCTAATAAAGTAAAAACTCTTGGTATATTAATCGACCCAACACTACAATTTCACATTCCGACTAAATCACTATCACAGTCAATTAACTACATACTACAAAACTTACGAATAATAATACCCTTTATTAATTTTAATACTGCAATCTTCTCGCTACATCCCTCATTCTACCCCATATTGATTACTGTAATTCCTATCCCTATAGGGACATATATGCCTCCTCACAATCTAATAAATAAATACCAACGCCTTCAAAACACAGATATCAGATTTATATTCAACATAGCTATACATTCCAGACAACATATATCTCCTCTAAGAACCAACTTACATTGGCTGCCAATAAAATCCCGTATAATTTATAATATGTCACTCACCATACATTTATCTACTCACCTAACACACCAGACTATCTCGCCAACTTACTAACTCCCAACATAATTATTTACGAATAAAAAAAATAATCAAATTCAAATTAAAAACTCCAGTTCTATCATATTTAACATCTGCCCAACATAAATTTATCTCCGTCCATGCTCCAAAAATCTGGAATGATCTACTTTACCATATCCGATCAATTGACTCAACTGTAATATTCAAGTCAAATATAAAAACCTAAATTTGTTCTCAATAATTACATTAAAAAGCACGTCCGAAAACTTCCATAAAGAAGTTGATGGAAGTGCTTAAACGAATTAGGTAACTGGTAACAAGTAACTAAAATTATAGTAAACTTGCTAGAAAATAACTTTCTAGCAAACATTTCCGGACATTATTTCCGGAAAAACTGGTTGTGGGATACCCCTTTTAAAAGGACATATTAAATATTTACACCTTATAACGTGTTCTTCAATAGATGATATAGAATACATTTTTTGACATTTAATGACATTTAATGATACCCACGATGAATCTTTTAGTGTATACATTGGTTGTACACACGCTGGTATACCAGCGTTTATTTCATCTGAAATTATACTATGAGCCATTACATACTATAGAGAAATATATATTATTAAAATATACTATTTTTCAACTCAAAATAATCAGTGACCTTTACTTTCGAATATTCAACACGAATATAGTAAATTAACAAATATACAAAAAATAAATTATTAATATATTATTAATTATTATTATTTAGAATTAATCATATTTATTAAAATTATTTTATCTTTCAATATAATATATAATTTTGAATTAAAAATCAATTATTAAATAAAATATATTAACAAAATAATGTCTTTGTTTTCAATAAATGTATATAATGGTTTTTGAGAATATCACTATAATTGATATATCATAATTTTAACAATGAATTAATTTCAATATTTACAAAAGATATTTGATTAAAAATATATTGATGATTTATATATATTAAAATTAATTTATAATATGATAATATAAAATATTGATAACAAATACATAGGTCCTATAATGACCAAATGATATATTATTTAATAAAATGTATCTGTTTACATAATTTTCTTAGTAGATACGTATCGTAGATACTATTTATGACTAATAGATACGATTACAAATACTTTTATAATTTTTATAATAGATACAAATACAAATACAAATGTATCTACGATACTGATTTTTTGCCTTAATAGATACTGTATCGGCGATACTGCCCAGCTCTGGATATACTTTATATACACATATCTCTTTATATATACATACTTTATACACACATATACAGCTATTCGCGTGTTTTTTTAACAAAGGAATTATGATGATAACATACACTGTATTATTTGTTATATTATTATATATATATATTTATATATATATATATATATATATATATAGACATACTTTATACACACATACACACACAGAAACACACACACACAGAAACACACACACACATATACATAAATTATAAAATACTACATACTTTTTTTATATTAATTATATATCAAAATTATCATTTCACATGTCACATTTATCAAATTATTTATAAATATATTTTGTATTATATAATAATATATAGAATTCATATATTTCAATAATTTATTGCTTATATTGCTCTAAATGATAAAATAATGATCATGCTGATGTTTTGAATATAATTATTTTATATGCTGTATTACTGATGCAAATATATAAATAAAATGGCGGGGTTTGTCTGAAATGGTGAAAAAAGTAATTTTAGTAATTTAAAGTGACATAAATCGCTTTGATTTACCTATGGGATTTACCTATGGGATTTACCTATTGGAGAGGGGTATTGTATACAGCTCACGACTAATTACCGATGGTTATTTTTCCAGCTATGTGTCATAATATTCCTTTTATGTAATGTATAGTGTGATATAACACACTAAAGTATATGGTGAATCCATGCAATCAATGTATATATTTCATATACACTGTATTTATAAGTTATATATCATGATATGTCAACGTACTTAATATTTCATAAAATTAATATTTTTGCTAATTAGTTGCATAATATTTACAAATCTTTGATCACCTCCCACACTTCAGCGTATTACAGTAATACTATTACCAAGGACATGTCCATTACTTTGAAATTGGATAGATCCATAACAATGTATTAAACACTATAGATTATATCTTATAATTTTATATTTTTATTTTAAATTACTTTTATTATTAATTAACTTTAAATTATATATTTTAAATTATTAAATTATTAATTTTTATAAAAATGGTATCTGGTCAAGGTTTGTATCGAATATGGCCCCTATTTGTTTTTATTACGAATAATGAAGTCAACATTAAAATATTCGTTTCGATATTTGACACACTAGTGTTATGATAAACTCACATGAAAAATTAAAATGTAGTATATATTATAAGATATATATAAATTATTTGTTATTTTAAATAATATAGAATTAAATGTAAAATATTTTAAATTTGATCTCGAAAATTGTAATCAAGGCGAGGCTGGTATTCAATATCCTCATCTGGTCAAAAGCTTCACAATTTTATTTAAAATGCTTCAAACGCCTGCAAAAATGTTTATTTGTATTAGAGATAATTGATAATAGCGTATATAAATAAATATATATATATATATATATATATATATATATAGAAGTAACTACACATATATCTACAAATATCATAAATACGAGATTATGAGTCATAAAAAATGTGTAATTTTGTATAGTAGTTTGATATATAATATTAGTATGGATATACAATTGTGATGCATAATTATCCTTATAATTATTATAATATATATAATAATATATAATAATATGTATACTATATATTTATACTATATATATATATATATATATATATATATATATATATATATAATAATAAATGGTCGAAATTGGTGTTGGCAATATAACACCACTCAAAATGATAGAGGATCGTTGTATTTAGACTACTCTTTATTAACAATTCAAATAAAAAACCATACACTAATGCTATTAAACATATATACAATATTAAAATATAGTTTATTACAATGTAACTTTATACAAACCTTCACGTGCCAAGGTATAATCAAAAATGAAATAAAATTATTAAATCTAATATAATTCAGATTATATTATTTCTACTCGACGGTTCATTGGTCCAACCAATTCTATTTAAATAAACTAAATAACACTAAATAAAAAACACAAAAATCAATATACACGAAATCAACATTTCTAATTTTATAATTATTCCATAAAATTAAACAAAAATATAACTAATATATAATAAACTAAATAACACTAACTAAAAAACACAAAAATCACTATATAAGAAATCACATTTATAATTATTATATAATACACAAAATAACTAATTACAAATATATAATATAAACTTAAAAACAACTACATTAAAAATATATAAGATGTTAGTCTTCTACACATATATATATATATATATAAATGTATACAAAAACTAATTCGAATAAAGAATTTTGCACGTGTTTAGTGCGTAGCTTTTTTGTTTTAAAAATCTCAAATTTTTGACCATACTTCAAAATTATTAAATTTTTAATTTTTATTAAGTTTAAATTTAAAATTCTCACAGCAAGGGTTATAAGTTATAACTTATAACTGAATACAAGTATATACTGGATATATCTATTTAAATATTCATATATTAATAAGTATTTAACATATATTTGATTTCACGGTATACTATTTACTATATCACTACTATGCACAGTTAAACGAAAGCCCGGGTTTTGGTTTTGGGTTACTATGATTTCGAAATATATTGTAAATGACTATTGTTTAATATAGAATGTGAAACTCTATAGTTGAATTCAACTATAGAGTTAACTCTCCCCCCTATAGTTGAACTATATGAATTATTGCCTTTAATCGACTGTACCACAATATTATAATATTATATAGTATATAATTTATTAAATTGTACCATATATACACAATTTTTAATAAACTATAGTTATGGAATATAATGACATCTACAAATTGCCATACTCATTACATTTTAATTTATACATATTGAATAATATTAATTATAATAATATTGTTTAATTCTTATGTGTTTTATTTATATTTGTATATTAATAAATATATAATTATATATATGAAGGGACATTAGAGCCATATGGTTATAAATGAAAACTTCATTTAAGTTCTTGGATGGGATAAAAGGACTCCATCAATTAAAGATAAAAATAACAATAACAATAACAATATATGTTAATTAAACATTACTTTATATATAAAATTAGAATATTATAAAAAATAATTTGTGTCTTTAGGTTTAAGCTTGAGTTTATTTATTAATATAATGATCAAATATATATAAAATACTGATTTAATAATTAATTAAATTGTAATATTAATTAAATTAATATTAATTGTCACTTAATAGGTTATATAAAGGTCAAATATAAGTATAACTGATCTCGGTAAGCCAGTATGATTTTGAATTGCAATATTTATTAGTCATTATTTAATTTTGGTTCATATAACTAAATTATAAATTATAACATAAAGTTGAATATAATTGTTTAATTTTATTATTTTAGAACCTCCAAAAAGCCATCCATTTTATATTACATATTTGTAAATTAATAACCTAGGGGATTTAATATATTTGGTATTAGAAAACACATTAGTATTAGATTTTTATAATAAGAAAATATAATATAACATTGTAGCTATTTATTATTTAATATATAATTTATTTAATATCTCAGTACAGATCTATAATAATACTCATATAATAATATACACAAACATTGACTCTACATAGATAATCTGAGTCATCAGCACCACCGCGATGGTTTCCACTGGTCAAGCATTCTCTAGCATAAAGATCACTTACCCGTCAGCTAATAATGATATAGTGGAGTGGTCACCCACCATGGATCTGGCACTAGTGGCCAGTACCAAAGGAACCGTTCGTAGTATACCATGTCATCTTTGTAGTATGTAATCATCTTTATGAATGAATGCAATTTATTGGAGTAGTATGGTTAAAAATTAATAATAGAAATTCATATAAATGTATTACTACCAGTAACTCTTATACCAGTGACTTTTATAAAAATTGCCCGATTCTGCCGGGTGCCATTATAGTAGCGTCATTTTAGTAGTGTAGTGTCATATCATCGTTTTACCTGAATATCTACATAATCATAATAAATCTAATAGAGTCTACAAATCTTGATACATCTGATATATTGCACATAAACTCCACTCATATATTACGTATAAAGTTAAGGGTATACATTATTGACTATTGATGAATGTCCACATACATATGTATACATGAGTATGTTTACTATACGACGTAACTGACTCTAAGTTGCGCTGTTTCACGATTAACTTGGTCATCGCGTATTATTCTAGGTTGGGCTGTATCGATTGTCTTGGATGATTCCGGAATTCAGGAGTCACATCATAACTATATTGACTTAGAGACTGGACATAAGATGTTAGTAACAAGTTGCGCTAGTCCTATCGTATAATAAATATTTAGGTTATACACTTATTATTATCCTATTGCGTAATTTCTTAAAAAAAGTATGAAATAATAATAAATGTCAAATATGTTATCAATTTTTAGTTTATTATCATTAGTAAATATTTTTATAGAAAGTTAATTTATAAATGATCACATGTGAATAATCTATATTTATATATTTTAAAGTTTGACTGAAATTTATAAGGTAATAAATAAAAAAAGAATTCATAATTGTTTCCACTAATTGCAATTTATAATATATTTTAATGCTATATTAGCATTATTAATAATAATACTGTATTACTATTAAATGAATAGTAATGAATTAATATTATACTCATTTAGTATATATATATATGTGTATGTGTATGTGTGTGTGTTTGTGTGTATGTGTGTGTGTGTTTGTGTGTATGTGTGTGTGTGTGTGTATATATTTATATATAACTATATTGTGTGTTGGGAATTTCGAATATACCTACTCATTTTATTGCAATACCATATACTGTAATATATAATTTTTTATAATATTAAACAGCTAAATACCACTAAAAGGGCATTTATTTAAATGGTTTTGATTCAGGTATGAGGGATATTGGATTGAGTGCATATCGAATATTTGTAATATATTTACAAGACACTCTACATAATTTCATATTATAAAGGTAATATATATATATATATATAAATTGCAATTAGTGGAAACAATTATGAATTATTTTTTTTATTTATTAACTTATAAATTTAAGTGAAACTTTAAAAATATAAATATAGATTATTCACATGTGATCATTTATAACTTTCTATAAATATATTCACAAATGATAATAAATGTGATGCTAACATATTTGACATTTATTATTATTTCATATTTTTTAAGAAATTACGCAAGAAGGATAATAATAAGTGTATGAACTAAATATTTATTATACGATAGGACTAGAGACTCTATACTCTATGAGGCCTGTACGATAGGTATATATATAAATATATATATATATATATATATATATATATATATACATATATATATATTATATGTCACATATGTGCATATTAGCTCTTATTTGAATATTATAGTTGTATATGTAATACCTATTAGGTATATATATAGATACTGTGAGCCTTAGATACACCATAACCATCATAAACAGGCAAACATGCTAATATATTATTGACAATAATATATTGCGATGCTCATCAATAACACTAAGGGTATGATTTTGTCTCATAGAAAGTTGGACAGATAAGACGATGAGAATCATCAATATCGTTAAGTAGCCTTTTTTATTATTTCTATTTTTGGCCATTATTCTAATCGTAAATTAACAGGATATAATTAGAATGAAACTATGACTAAAGTTCGCCTCGTTAAAGAGATATTCAAGCACGACGATATCTAAATAAAAACATGGGTCACGTGCAAATATATAAGGTTACAAAAAGATACGTTATCTATAAATACGAGAGATACCGCAGGAGATAAGCGTAGAGTAAGGGAGTCATGAACGTTCTATTATCCACCGTATTGGTGGCAGTCTGCCTGTGTGCTTCAGCTTTCTCTCAAGATGTTGATCATGAGGTATTCAAACTATTACCTCTTCTTCTATAATATATATATATATATATATATATATATATATATATATGTATATTATAAAATATCAAATATATTAAAATTGATTTCTACTTTAACAAATATGTGATATATGGAAATACTATATATATATATATATATATATATATATATATATATATATATATAGTATATGCATATATCACATGTAAAGAATAATATTAAATTTGTTAATTGTAATTTAATATATCGCCGATTAAGCTATATATTATAATATGTCAAATTTGATTTATACTTTAATAACATATGGAAATGCTATATATATTTTTATATATATATATATATATATAGTATTTCGATATATCAACGTGTGTTTAAAGCAGAAATCTTGATATATTTTACATATTATAATATATAGCTTATTCAGAAGGTTAAATAATGATATATTAAATTACAATTAAATAATTTATTATTTTGTAAATGTACTATAAATATATATATATATATATATATATATATATATATATATATATATATATATATATATAGCATGCATATATATGTATAATCGTATATAGGATTACCTGAAGAGATTCGGATATCTCGACAACCAGGTTGGTCTCGTGGCATCCGAACAAGATATAAGCAAAGCTATCATGGATTTCCAAGCGATGGCTGGCATTGAATCTACAGGTTTGTATCCCTGTTATAAACTATCAATCATTACATAATGCATACAGTATATACGCTGCATTCTAATATTGAATACTTAGATTATTGAAACGTCTATATATAGCTCAGCTGGCTAAGTTCTAATTACTTACAGATAGTAGGAAGTTGATTCAATCCCCATCCGGACCAATACCATAGGTCTTAAAATATTATTTAGAAGTGATCTAATATAATTTGTATATATAATTACGTTAAAACCCTTTACACCTTAAAATATGAGAGCGGCTTCAAAGGGACATTAGAGCCATTGGTTATAAGTGAAAAATTCATCTACGTTCCTGGATGGTATGAAATGACTCCACCGAAATAACAATAAATTATCAATAACAATATGTGCGATAAAATAAATGCATACGGATATAATTTCGAATCCGAAATTCATCGAAACGAGATCACATTAATGCTTCATGTATAATATATATACATTGTATATCATATAGTGCGTAAGGGTTAGGACATCGATCACAAGCGACCAGTGTACGATACACTCCTATAGTAGTAACTCGGCGCTGTATCATCGGTGATGTAACTGCGACCTATATAAGCACCACGTATGTGATATCACCTATTATGTAACAATAGGAACAATGGACGCGGCTACCTACGAGATGATGGCGATGCCGAGATGTGGAATCGTCGATATGGTGCCAACTCGCCTTCAGCGCAGGATCAGACGGTACGCTCTTATGGGAACTAAGTGGGGACATATGAATATCACGTACAAGATCACCAAGTATACCCGGCAATTGACGCGCAGAGATACCGACGCTAATGCTGTTAAAGCTTTCCAGGTTCATATTCATATATAGAAACCATGCTATATATATATAATAATAATAATAATAAATATTTATTAGAAGAAAGTTGTAAATTTTTTTCGTATGAAGTATTTAATTAAATATATTGTTATTTCCTCTAAAGGGCTTCATATATATATAATATCACAGTCACGAAATATTCTCTTCGTGTGAATAATATTCTATGTTAATAACATACAATTAGCACACCCTTACGAGTTATATTAACAATTCAAAAACTAATTCGAATATACTGTAAACGTGATCTTATATTAACTTTTCTTTATATATTTAGTATTAATAAATATTAAAGTATACTTTCGATCAATAATTTCGATGTGTGTGCATATTTCCACATATTTGCATATAAAGACCTAATAAATATATTTCTCTGTCACAATAGTTCTGGGCAGATTGCACACCTTTAACCTTCAGACAAGTTCAACCTCATGAAAAGGCAAACATCAACATCCGTTTTGAAAGGGTTTAACAATTATAAACATATGTGATGTAGTAACTTTAAATAAGTATAGAAAATTATTATTAATTTCTCACATATAAGTTTTATTTATCTTATTGTGTACACACTAGAAAAGTATTGAGGACATATCATGGTCATCATCATCATTACCTGATAATCAACACTTTATTTATAAGGAAGTGTATTCATGATATATACATTATATTATACCTAAATATATTACTTAAAAGAAGCGTATTATTAATAAGAACCTAATATTAATAAGTTGACTACTATTGCGCGTGTGTGCGCGCATGCGTAGATTGCTGCGCCGTACCGACAATATTGACGTAACATTTGACCTTCGTAGAGATCGCACGGCGACGGTAACCCGTTCGATGGCCCTATGGGAGTCCTCGCCCACGCGTTCCGTCCCGAAATCGGAGCCGTACACTTCGACAACGACGAGACATGGGTGCTGGGAGACCACACGTACGGAAAGATCAACATAATGCAAGTGATGACTCACGAATTCGGACACGCGATGGGCATGGCTCACTCGCATAAGAGAGCCGCCGTTATGGCCCCGTTCTACAAGGGTTATGAACAGTACTTCGCACTCGATATCGATGATGTCAGAGGAATTCAATCCATGTATGGTTAGTCGGTAAACAATGTATATATACGATATATATACATTATATACGATATATATATATATATATACATATACGTTTATGGTTTGTGTGATATACCTACGCTCCTATATAAGTAGTATACCGTTTATACCTATATGATATACCAGTGATATCGTGGGGAGTGATCGCAGTCGAATTTTTTATTTGGTGCACAATGATAATATATGTTAATTTAAATAATTATTTATAAATATTAGAATTTACACTACGCATAAAATCACCAATCCAAATTAAATCAATTTGAACAAAATCATTAGTTACCCCCTATAGATGCTTCTTTACACGGTTCCTAATTCTAATATCGTTGTACTTATTTATCATTAGCTGACGCTTCCTAAATCTAGATGTTCGATAACTAAATAAGATTTATGTAATTGATGTACTTGATGATGATTCATCAAACACTATAGAGGAACAAAACTACACAATAATACATTGTAGTAGAATATATATATTTGTATTTTTCGTGATTTCCAAAATATATAGAAATCAAGTTAAATATACATCATCTATAATAACAAATATTTATTTAAAACTTAATAATTTCAATTATCGTTGTCATTTTTATATATATATATATATATATATATATATATATATATATATATATTATATAACTATAGTTATAATTAATGGGCTAATATCATTATTAATATTTATAATTAAAAAGCATAAAAACAACAGACTACGATAACCTGCATGGCGACCATTTCTGAGTATAACTCCGATACTATACTATCGCAACACCCACGCTAGGTAGAGGGGGTGTTTACCCCGACCCCACCCCCCGAATCACAACAACCGCGGCACCGAGCAATCCTACCGGTGATATCTGCACTAACCCTACATTCAACGCGATCGCTTTCATTGGCGGACACGTTCACGCATTCAGAGGTTAACCCTTAACCCCGTACCCTTAACTCATCTCTAACTCTAGCGCTACTTCTATGTAAATAAAGGCTTACCTATAGATAATAGTAAGACGGGTGTATATAGGGCCAGTTGTTTTGAGAAAATAAATTTTCCTAGGATAATCCTAAGCTATCTCCGTAGTTAATTATTGTCCTAGGATAATCCTGAGCTATATCCGTAGTTAATTGTTGTCCTAGGATAATCCTAAGTTATCTCCGTGGTTAATTGTTGCCTTAGGATAATCCTGAGCTATATCCGTAGTTAATTGTTGTCCTAGGATAATCCTAAGTTATCTCCGTGGTTAATTGTTGCCTTAGGATAATCCTGAGCTATCTCCGTAGTTAATTGTTGTCCTAGGATAATCCCAGGACAATGTATGTTCTTAGAACAGCTGGCCCCTGAATCGTTACCACAACATTACCCATAGGAGAGTAACTATAGTACCTATAGGTTTCATATGTACACAGGTAGTCACTACTATATATTGAGCGGAGATAAAGGAAAGCCAGTAGAGAGGCCCATCAGTGAGCTGGGTATTAATATCCGTGATATAGATGCAGTCGTGACCTCCAACCGACGAACATACTTCATCAAGGTTATTACGTCATCACACAAAGGTATCCCTGTTGAGCGTTACGGATATACACCACATTCCATTAATAATGCGTTAATCACCAAATTCTAAATATAAATATATATATATATATAGATATATGCTGTAATTACGGCTTACTCAGACTCATAGTGACCGAGAAAATGTACTTGAGATATCTAATTATTAATACATTTCTTCTCATTGGATCAAAATAGCACTTGTAAAAAGTCTGAGTTTGTGGGTTTTCTTAGTTACATCGAGTCCGAGTTATCGGGAGTTTACTCTATATATATATATATATAAATGATATAATAATTAATTTTATAATTGATATTTCACACTCGTCGGTGACTAATAGAAATAGACGTCAACCTCTTAGATCGCCTCTAACCATCGATCATTTCAACCAGGGCTCGCAAGTATACGCCACAGAAAACAAAGCCGCTGTGGCCGGTTTCCCCAAGTCTATGGAGCAGGTATTCCCCGGCGTGCCGTCGGGTGTGACCGCCGCTTTCACTAAGCGAGGACTACTGTACTTCGTGGTCACCGACAAGTTCTACCGCGCCACCATGTACAGCCGAGGACGCGCATCCACAGCCATCAAAGTTCCGTGTCCTTTCACGAACTGTCCTAAACGAGTGGAGGCCGCTTTCGAATGGCCCAACTACGCTATTTTCTTCTTCAACAACAACCACTATCAAACTGCTTACCAAGGATCAAAGGTACGTGTGTGTTTAGTGTATGTCGTATACATAAATTAGGTCTCTCACATGGGTACATTATTACCCTTATAATAGGTATCTATAGAGACATGATAATTTACCGTTAAGTGACATATGTTCACCTTTAACAGTGTACTGACTATTCAGGTTATAAATGCACATATGCATTCGTTCAAATTACATATCGACGTGCATATATAACAAAAGGCTACATTGGATAATGCATGTACCTAACAAGTAATGAACATGAAACTTAAGTTGCCTATAATTATAGGCAAAAATAACGCTTGTATTTCATTAAATAACCTCCAAACATTGATCACATACATATATATATATATAAATATATAATTATTAAATGTGTATTTATCTTATTTATAATAATACTAATTATGATATTTTACAGATGGGCTTGGTACGTGACAACACAGATTTCTGGGTACAATGTTAAAACAACAACTCATTTGATGTAATCGGTATTATTTTATCTTAATAAATATCTAATGAAGTACATTTTAACTTATATCAATAAATATATACATACAGATAAATACAAATATAATCAAAAAAGCATAAAATTATAATAACTTTCTAGAGAATTATAGTAGAATTATTATTTATTGGTATTATTTCTACATATATCTAATATATATTAATATATTTAATCACTTGCACTTTAAAGTCGGATATATCCAAATCTTATGAATAACATCCTATGAAAGTGAGGTATGTAATGACTCAAACGATAGTATGGAGGTAGATATGAACTCATTGAAATAAGAGATAGATGTAAATACAAATGATTGAATATTAATAGAGTTAGGTTCGCAATATGTAGTTAATACATTCTAAGTAGGTCTAATGGGGTATGCAGTTAATGATATTTTAGATTAACGTAGAAATGATCCGATACAAGCAGACCAGGATAAGTATTATTAATAAGTGGAGATATTTAACTTATGCGAGGGATTAATAATAATAATTTTTATTCATTGAAATATCAAATATATATATTGAATACAACACAAATAGCGAATATAAATGGACCCCTCAAGAAGTTATAGACTTATACATATTATAAATAACTGTGAGGGACAGTACAATACAAATAGTAACATTTTTCATCTTGTATTTTGATTTATCGTTTATTAAGTTCTTGATAAACATAAGAGAAAAATAATAACTGCCTAGAGTCAAACTCGGGACCTCTGGCTTACTAGCTGTTGGTTGTCCCACTGAGCCAGATACCCCAGATTAAGGGGAGTAATATTGATGTTTAAAGGTCAAGTTTGAAGATTATGACCTATTATTATAAGGAAAATTAAAGTCACCTAGTATAACAAATTCAGAAAATCATTAACATTATTTTTAGGATGTCGATATATAAGAATGTATTCTAAAGTATTAGTAGAGGATAGTTTGTATCGATAGATAGATTCACATGAGTTGAATATTCATATATGGCTTAGTTGGTTTAATTTATATTTAGTTGTATAGATAATGGCAATACCACATACATGTGTATGTGGTTTTGTCATTATATACGTACGTTTCCAATTAGATCTAGGATATATTATAATCATATGGAGTAAATGTATTATTTAAGGCAGTATCGTTATTACTCAATTAAGTTTCAGTTATAGAAATTAAGTCAAATTTGTAGTCATTAAAGTATTGCATTAGAAATGTGAATTTATTTCCAATAGAACAATTTATTTCTAAATTATGACAGAAGATTCTGATGGTATACAATATATCAAGTTATCACTGGTTAATTTATTATAACTTATAATTGATAAGTAATAATATTAAGCAGGTACAATTTTAGTAATCTAGAATTCCTTATGATAACTATCTAAATATTTACTTTGACTAGAGAACAAGTTATTGTCAGTTATACATATATTATTTTGATATTAACACAAACAATTTAATTCGAATTTTATAAATTCATTTGAATTCATATGAAACTTAAGTTTAAAATTAAAAATGTTAAAATTAGTTTATTGATATTATGTAGGTAACTTACATAACATATGTCACTATTATAATAATGTATTATTATTATAATTTGAATTATATATTTTATTATACAATTATTATAATATATATTATTAAATATATATGTATATCTAATATACCTACTAGTAGGGTATTATAGTCTATAGTATATTTCATATATATATTCTAATAATATAATATATATTCTAATAATATAATATATATATATATATATATATATATATATATATATATATATATATATATATATATATGTATATATATTTAGTAAGGATTGACTACTTCAAAATACACAGTGAGATTAAAAATATACTATATAAAATATAGTAATTTAACTTATAAATATTCAAGAGAAATTTAAAAAATGTGTAATAATTCTAATGTGATTTTACTAAATAGATATATCTAGGGATTTTTAATCTAACTGTGTATTTGAAAGTAGTCAACCCTTATTAAATATATATATATATATATATATATATATATATGTATATATATTATATATATATATATATATAATATATAATATTATTAGAATATATATAGGAAATATACTTATATCAAAGATTTTCCTTGGGAAAATCTTTGCTTATATACTAATATAATATTAGATTAATAAAAATGTTCAACTTTTATATAATAAAGTACAAGGACATAGCAATACTATAGTTTCAAATAATTTCAATAACGAATTGTCAAAGTATTGTTACGTAATATTAAGATGTTACAAAATATGTATAATTTAACATTGAAAATGGATTTATTGATTAAAATGTATGTAACTTTTCATTTATAAGGGTCATTTTTATAAACTTAATAACTATTATCAGTACATATATCGAAATTTGTCATTACTTTCACAAATACGTTATAGTGATATATATTTCCTTCGGAAAATCTTTGATATATACGACTAAAAAGGGACTAAAAGTCATACCTCCTATAATCTCTTATAGGTTATAGGAGGTCTTGATAAAATATGTATGTAAAGATCTTTATAAATATAACAATTAAATCCACGGTTTCGATATTTATTATTATATATATTTATAATAATTCTATGATTTGTGTATTATTTGGAAATTATTATTTAAATTTTTAAATAATTCTATTTTATTTTATTAATTTTATTTTAGATTAATGTACTCTGTATGTGTAATATTATTCATTAAAGGTAATACTATACTATTGCAATGTTTAAATATATTTTTCATATTTTATATTATATTAAAACAACATATTTATAACATATACCGAGAGATTATATCATTATAATTATCATGATAATTATGATAATGATTATCATTATGATAATCATAATCATAATCATTATGATAATGAGTATGATATAATCTCTCGGTATACGTTATAAATATGTTGTTTTAATATAATATAAAATATTATGATATAAAATTGGATCCGATAATGGATTACGATCATATGCGTATCCTACATTTAAAATTTATAAGAGGCGTGTGCATTTACGCGCGAGTATTTCAATTCAATGCTTCGGCGATATGTATGTGATTGTGGGCGTGGTCTAATATATAATTATTTTAAAATAATCGTAGGTTCAACATATACTATATATATATATATAATATAATATATATATACTATGTATTCATGTATGTATGTATGCATGTATGTCACATACACACATACATTGTATGTGTGTATATATGTACGTACATTTTACGTATATGTCTGTATAAGTGTGTATCATATAATATATATATATATTATATATACGCGTATCTGTGAATAGGTGAATCCTACAGTGTGTATAATGTATATGTAAGAGTATGTTATTAGTGTATAAAGTATATACACATATATATGTATATATCTATTATATATTATAATTATATATATATATATATATATATATATATATGGGATATTACTACTAATTAAATTAATTAATACTACAGTATTATACTGAGTATATAAAAATAATACAGTATACTATAGTTAACCTAAATTAATATTATAATATGTATTTATACTTAATATCAATTGTACCTTTTCTATAATAATTGTCCTATTGTTATATTATATTATTATACGCATATTTTTGTGTGATTCTACTCACAATTAAACGGGCTTTCAGAAAATATATAGTTCATATATTTACGTTTAATATTCGTATTTTAATCAAGTGATTCCTAATGTAAGAATAATAGGTATCAATACGTTTTTTAGATAATTTTATTTCGTTAGGTCCTTTGCTATAATAAATATCGTATTGTGATTTTATATTATTATACACATATTTTATTGTGATTCTACTCACAATTAACGGATGTAAATGGGCTTTCAGAAAATATATAGATCATCTATGTAGGTTTAATATTCGTATTTTAATCAAGTGATTCCTGAATTTGTAATATATTATATTATTAATTTATAATTAATATATTATATTATTATTTTACATATACTATATACTCTACAAACACATACAAATATGCACACATACACATGCATAGATACACATAATGACACACATACTCATTTAATATCTTAATAATTAATAACTAATAATATAATACATTATTTATATTTAATTAATTAAGCTATATATATTTAAAATCTAAATTCATATATAATACATATCTTAATATGTATGTATGTATGCATGCATGCATGCATGTATGTGTGTGTATATGTGTGTTTGTGTGTGTGTTTGTGTGTGTGTATATTAAAACTTTTTTTAATACTATGTGTGTATGTTATATATATTTAAACTTAAGTTATTTTATATTATATGTAATATAAATTTAGAAAACTACAGGTGCATTTTATATATTATAATGTTATACCATCAATTTATATTACATAATATATATAGTAAGCAAATCAATAGATAAGGAATATATTTGGTAATATAAGTCTATATATATAGACTACAATATTATCTATATATGTGTAGATATATATATATATATATATATATATATATATATATAAATATATAATATATATAAATGTAATATTACCCTAAGGGTGTATATTTATAGACTATGTATAGACTATACTATTATCAATATATATGTAGATATATATATATATATATATATATATATATATATATATATATATATATATATTTATATTTAAAGGTAATTGTCTAACCAAGAATCAATGCTTCTATAACTAATCAGGTACTTATACCTAAATATTATAATAATAATAATAATAATAATATATGTATATAATATTTGATTTCACTTGTTAGTTTATATAATATTTAAAGCACATAAATATATTTAAGATAAACAGATAGATATATATATATATATATATATATATATATATATATATATATATATATATATGAACACACATATATACATATATATATATATATATATATATATATATATATATATATATATACATGTTCATGCATTTATAAGCGTACACATACACATGCCCGGCGTGATATTCTATGAATACATATAATATATTGTATATTCATGCATTAATGTATATCTATATAATATAGAAATGATAATGTAATAAAAGATTACTCTAAATATAGAATACACTGTTATAGATCGGGAGCAGTTTATTTATATCATCCAAACATTGAATTGTATTGCGCGCGGTTAGATGCACACGCCTCATATAAAATTCAAATTTTAGGATCCGCATATGATTATCCCCCATCATAATGAGGTTATCATAATGATTATCATAATGATTGTCCATGAATCTCAGAGCAGTCCGCCGATTATTATTATTATTAAAATGTCAGAATTCAATTTTTATTTTAGGGTTGTGTGATTTCTTTGGTTTATTCAATATGTAATAGACTCACTTGGGGATATAATGCAGCTAAAAAAACAGAAAAATAAAACCAAACCAAAGAAATCACACAATTATTGTGTCAATATGATTATTATATTGAATATGATATTGTCATAGATCCTGCGAAGCAGATCCTTCGGAAAATCTTTGATATTGTGTTAATATAAAATATCTTATAATGCGTATAATGTCATATAAAACTTTCAGTAGTGCATATATAAGTACCGCCCACCTTGAACTCTGACATTATCATATTAACAACGGCTGCCTGCATCGAGATAATTCTGATAATCAGGTTACTTCACGAGTTAGGAACGGTTTTAAAAATGTTACCAGGAATTGAGACGGGCGGCGATCTCACATAGTGTATACAGTTAAAAATAGATTATATGTTTATATTCACGCATCAATGCCTACCGATATTGATAAAGCTTATACAAAACATATAGGATACACAAACACACATATACAGTGTATGATATACACATACACTAGTATAAAACTACTATATATGTATATATATATATATATATATATATATATATATATATATAAATAAGCATTGGATAGTTGTTCTAATGCAAAATATAACAATAAATATGGCTTATCATATTATAGTATACTATATAATAAATAATAAACTAGTATGCATACATATTAAGGAGATGTCACATAACACCCGCTTCTCTATGTATATAGATAGTAAATAATGGATCTATAGAAATCTACATTTACATAATTCTATTCATTGAATTTAGCTAATTTTTTTTTGTATTCTATTCATTAAATGTATACACATGCTGATACTGAACGTAATTTGTATAATATATATTATATAATATAATCCCTATTATAATAATAATTATTATAATTATTCTAATAATTATAATGATTATTATATAATTATCTAATATTACATAATAATCATTATTATTATTATAATATTATATTAATCATAATGATTATATGATATACAATTATTATATAACCATTAGTAGCCGCGATAATTTTCATATTTAATTTGGGCATGGCTAAATATTTAAATATGTAAATAAAATGTACAGTAAATATTAAAATATTAAATAATATAAATTAATGTAATACATATGCATATATATAAATGTAGTTTAAAACTAGTATAGTTTATATAGTTACTATATTATATAGTATATATTATATAGTATATACAATATTATACTAATATATGGCAAGGAAGTGCGATCTTCATCTCTGCAATGGTTACTTTTTGTACCTCGATCTAGATAATTTTCAGTTTTAGATTTAATTATATGTAGAGTTGTTAAAAAACGCGTTTTTTATTAATGTTTGTTTAAAACATGTTTTAAACGGTTTTTTTCGTTTTTAATACGTTTTATTAGTTTTTTATCCGTTTTTTTCTGAAAAATAAAATTATTTAAATAAAGAAGATATGTTGTTAAATAATAAAATAATAATAAAGTAAGTATATATTATATGAATAATCAGTAATAATTCAAATAATATATTATCTGTATTATTATCATCATTAAATTATATGGTCAAACTATACATTAGTAGTAACAATTATAATTATTATAATATTTATTTTGTTACAATATAACACTGAGTATTTCTGTATTATTTAATGTTATAGACATGGAGATTGTATCACAATCTATAGATATATGTACATTATATAATTAATATTATAATAGCTGAACTTTCATATTTATTTTATAATAAATTATTATAAATAATAAAGTATAATTAGATTTCTTTTTTGTTCTGATATAATACATTATATAATAATATATATTATAAACTTTCATATTTCTTTTATATATTAATATATTATTATTAAAAAAATATTAAAGTTTTCTATTCTTTCTTTATATAGATGGAAAATTCATACTATTTTTTATATAATATTAAACATAATATATATTATTATACAATTTATTATATAAAAACATAAAAGAAATCTAATTTAACTTTATTATAATAATAATATTATATTTTTATATATTTATTTTATAAATTTATTAAATAATCATTCATTTTTCAATTATTATACAATTTATTATATCAAAAAAAAAGCAGATAAATTATTATTTGTCAAATTAAATTTAAATTTAAATATTAACAATTAAATAAATATATGTATAAATGTATGATTCTTGTTTTTTCTGTTTTTTTCGTTTTTTATTCTATGTTTAAAACAGTTTAAAACGTCTGTTTAAAACATGTTTTTTATTAACTCACAACCCTAATTATATGTCATCGATTTAAATATATGAATCAAAGATAGCAAGTATATTTATATATCTATCAAATAAAAATGCCTTCAAATTTTTAAATTGTATTTCTATATAAATATATTATTAAAATATACGAATTATTTATAATTTAAAAAAAAAAATTATATTATTTATGTTGACATTACAAATAATATAATGTGTATTACATTATATTATGAATTAAATATAATGATATCTACATAATTTATATAAAAATGAGTTTTTGACATTTATTTTTGTATCAAATTTAAATTTATACCCTTGGACCATGATGTAATACAATAAAATTACGCAAGAGGACAATAAAATGTTCAAAAAATACGTGTTATCAGACATCCTCTCCTTCTATATATTATACCGTCATTCGTATAGATATTATTTAAAATGTCAAAACATTCAAATTTATATAAAATAAATACAGAGATATCAAATAAATAAACAGCTATTAAATAAGTATATAAGCTTGAATAGTATACTAATTATAATTATATTACTCTATAAATCACTTATATTTATAGTAGATTGTTTACTTATAAGTTATTTATGTGTATACAATTATTATATTTAATATTCAAGCTTAATATAATCTATATAAGCTTAGTATAGTCGTATTGAATAGATGTGGTTGAGGTTAAACTAAACTAAACACATAATATTTAATAGAATAAAAAGCGTATACTAATTACAATATTTTATAGGCTAACTTCTGAAGGTAATGCAACTAAAATAAACCAGAAAAACAAAACCAATCCAAATAATATTAAACAACCAAAAAATATCAATCAGTAAATACATATTTATTAAATTTAAATATTTAGACATTCTAAATAATATCTACATGTATCACTGTCATATGTTAAATGAGCGATATAATATATATTATGAATACTAATTTAGTATATATTAGTAATACTAATTTAGCATATATTAGTAATACTAATTCAGTATATATTAGTAATACTAATTTAGTATATATTAGTAATACTAATATAGTATATATTAGTAATACTAATATAGTATATATTAGTATATATTCTATATATATATATATATATATATATATATATATATATATATATATATATATATATATGCTTATGCACTACATTCATTTACATGCTTTAATATTTGAATATTTACTGTAAATATTATTTACATATTTGAATATTTTAACTTGAAAATTAAATTATCTTTGAATATTAGGCCACGCCCAATTAAATATTATAAAATTATCGCGGCGGCTAACTTCGATAAACCCGAAACTAAGGACAGGATGTCTACTAAGCAGTGCTAACTAGTGATGTAAATGATGCTGTGTCGAGACTTTAATTTCCGAGTCAAGACTATATCCAAAGGAGCCCTTGCGGATCCGAGTTAAGTCTCGAGTTAAGTCTCTTACAAAACATAACCGAGCCGAAATGCTGCTTTTTTTAAATTACATTTTAATCCTAATTTTTATATATTTCATATTTACATCAATTAAAAAAAATTATCGGCGGTTAACTTCAGTGAATAGTAATGTAAATTTCACCTCGTGATATAAATGATGCCAGCTTTTTAATGCTGAGACGAGAATTTTGGTTATTGATGTCTAGCCGATACTTTCATTTTTAGAAGAAAAAAACTAGCCCGAGCCGAATTGTGACTTTAGGTAACTGAGACTTCATCGATGCTTAAGATTTGAGCATCATTTACATCACTAGTGCTAACACATATTTTGTGAAATTGTATTTTAAGTTTATGTGATTTTATCATATTGCATCATGGTCCAGAAGTAACATTTTAATTTGATATAAAAATCAATATAAAAACTCATTTTTAAATGAATGATTCAATATGATTATATTAAGGGGATTCGCGACCTTTTATGTATACAATGTATTAAGATAGGAGATATTTTTTTTTTATGCTAAATTAAATTATTTTTTTTTAATTGTTATAATTTTGTATATGTTATACTATGTCTATTACATTTCTTTTAAGCAAGTTTTATTAGACATATAATAATGAAGCTACTGTGAAAAATTCATCAAGTTTGGATAATTATTGAGAAGGCTGAAAAATGTCTAAGATTCCAAATAAATTAAATTCAATATTCTAAGTAAATAGAGTTTAAAGTTTAACTAGATTTATTTTTAATTTTATGGTCATATTCGTTTATTATATCTATCTTTGACAACATTTATAGTATTATACTATTATAGAATACCACACTAATATATCCATAGAGTTATTATTATAATATTTATATTACCAATAATTACACATAATAAGATAATATTTATGACATTTCAAAAAAAAATAATTTTACAATAAAAAGAAAAAAATTTACAAGAATAAAGCGGTATTAGTATATATATATATTTATTTATAATATTATAATATAACAGAATACCACACTAATATACCCATAAGGGTTGTACTTATAATATTTATATAATATTATATTACCAATAATTACATATAATCGATTTTCTGCTACGTCTTGGCATTTTGAAATAAAATAATTAAATGACACAATCTCATTTACTTTGTTTATAATTCAAATTTTACACCCA
Source organism: Osedax fenrisi (assembly GCA_964019155.1). NCBI lineage: Eukaryota > Metazoa > Annelida > Polychaeta > Sabellida > Siboglinidae > Osedax > Osedax fenrisi. The sequence goes on along the minus strand of OZ025239.1, from coordinate 86,070,412 downwards.
ATTCAATGCGTTCATTTGATATCAATCTGTTAATTATAGATTTCGCTAGTTGACATCATATTATATAATAGATTGTATATAACACTGCATTTAAAATTATTAAAAAATATAAACTTATAGATATCATATTACAAGTTTAAAATATGAGTATTTTGCTATTATGTACGCCATTTTTTACAAATTTTACCAATTAGGTCTTGTACATAACTATCAAATTGTATCATTTATAGGTCTTTATTTGCTCTACAAGTTTCAGAGAATATTAAATATATATTAAATAATAATTTTCTCAAATAAAAAAAAAAAATAATTTTTTTCAACGCATTTAAATCCCGCGAATCCTCTTAAGGGGTATCCCACAACCATTATTTCTTGAAATTCTTGCTAGAAAGTTGTTGTGAGATACCCGGATGTAAGATTATCTGATGCCAGTATTGTTCAGAATAGTATGATAGTCTATTATTATCAACCAATATAATTTTGTATTGTTTTAATTAAAAATTAAAATGAGTTAAAGATATATATACCAAAGAATTTGCGAAGCAAAGATATAACACTCCCTATGCATGCAACGTAATTTCGTAATATCCCCTGCCGCTGCTAGCAGTAGTATCAAAATCACTGAAATAGATTTAAGTTCGGCTCTGTTTGCATACAACAATGTTTTCATTGCTTTTACTTACTAAATATATACTTATAGCATTTAAAACATAAATATCATATTTGTTTGTTATATATCAGTAATGAACACTTAGTTTTCATCATATAAATATTAATTTAAAGCATATTATTTAACATTTTAAAAGTGTATAGTTAAATACGAATTTACATTATAAACAACACATAGTTCCTAAAAGTAACCCGCTATAGGTGGCATTGGGGTATTTTGTATACAAATTCGAATTACATGATTTCGCATAAGTATTATATCTTTCCTTCGGAAAATCTTTGTATATACTATATTATTGGTAATATTCCACAAAAGTAGAAATTGGTTTCGAGGGGGTTAACGACTATACTTTACATTACAAAGTTTTATTGCGCCACAGTTACTTTTGTATAACCACACCAATGATATAGTCACTATCAAATGTATATAGACTAAATAAACAGAATGTGTATAAAATATTAATTAGATTAATATTAATTAGTATAATATTAATTAGATTAATATTAGTTAGTATAATATTAATAGTTAAATAATTAATTAGTATAATTTAAATTAATATAATATTAATTAGTATAATATTAATTAATATAATATTAATTAATATAATATTAATGAGTATAATATTAATTAGTATAATATTAATTAGTATAATATTAATTAGTATAATATTAATTAGTATAATATTAATTAATATAATATTAAATAGTATAATATTAATTATAATTCTATTAATATTTATATAATTAATTAGTATAATATTAATAATTAAATTATTAATTAGTATAATTTAAATTAATATAATATTAATTAGTATAATAGTAATTAGTATAATATTAATTAGTATATTATTAATTAGTAATATTATACTAATTAATATTATACTAATTAATCATATAATTATTAATAGAATTATAATTAATATTATACTATTTAATATTATACTAATCAATATTATACTAATTAATAGTATACTTGAGTATATGAATGCATTCTGTTTATTTAGTCTATATACATTTGATAGTGACTATATCATTAGTGCGGTTATACAAAAGTAACTGTGGCGCAATAAAAATGTAAAGAACACCTCGAAAACCTAATTCTACTTTTATGAAACATCCCAATATAAAAGTATATGTATTGATGCTAATTATTATTATTATTTATTATTTTATTTTGGTGGAGTTCTTTCATCCCATTCAGGAACTTAGATGACGTTTTCACTTATAACCATATAGCTCTAATGTCTCTTCGAAGCCACTCTCATGTTAAGGCATCCATGGTTTTACGAGAGCCGATCGTTTATTTATTCACAATTATATAAGATCACTTCTAAATATTATTTTAAGACCTATTTTAATGGTCCGGACGAGGCTTGAATTCGGGTTATACTGCTTGTGTGTTTGATGACTTAACCAACTGAGCCACCCAGGCACTTAATTCCTTTAAATTTTAAATTAAAAAATAATAAATTTGATTGTTTGATTAATAGTCTATAAAATGATTTCTAGTAATACTATTTGGCGCCAAATAATCTATGTAGTGGGATAGCAGCAACATTATGGAGCACGATAATATTACCAGAAGTAGTTTACCCCCTTTAAAATCATAATATTATATTATATTAAATATAATGTAATGCACATTATATTATTTTTAATGTCACCATAAAGAACATATAAAAACATTGTTCATTTCAAATCAAATTTATTAATAAATTTGAAATTTTAATAAACAAAATATAGAAATACAATTAAAAAATATGAATGCATTTTTATTTGACATATAAATAAATATCCTTGGTATTTTTGATTCAGATATTGAAATATAATTAAATATTCCACTAAAAAACATCTAGTTCAGAGTACAAACAACCATTACAGAGATAGCGAGCGGGTGTCCTGTCCTTGCTTTATGCTTTTATAATAATTATTTCCATTTAACTAATTTACTAAAGGCAAGAATTCATATATTTCAACTGTAGAGATCTAGTCAATATCAAATTATTATATTACAAAAGTATAATATTTACTTGATTTACTTTGTATATAAATGCATTCATTAATAATGAATCATTATACAATATAAACATATACATTTTATACAAAATACATGTGTAGAGATTCATACTCTACTAATAATAGTCTATTATTGATTATATTTTTTCTTTATTAAATTTTTACGATTTTATTTTGATATAGAGTCCATATTAAAATGTAATCGTTAGCGTCCTCTATAGTTGAACTATTCATCACGTATTGTTAATAAATGTGTGCCTTTAGTAATACATCAATATTTGAATACAGCATTATTTCACTCTTGAATCAAAAAGTCTTGATCATCAAACTGAATTTTTAATATAGTTATTAATAGAGTTAATTATTAATATTGATAGTTATTATAATTATAGTTATTAATATAGTTAATAATAATGTATTATATATGTTATATTAACAAAGCACAAATATGTATATCAAAGATTTTGCGAAACAAAGATGGTTCACCATCTGTCTAATCTATGTAATTATTTTAATATAGTTCTTCTATTGTTTTAAATTATATTCCTATATAATTATGTTATCTACATAATCAAAATTGGATGAAAAAATCTATAAGCTCTACTTCTTCCTTCACCCAGGCAATTACCAAATCAGATTTTATTATTATAATTATAATATTTGCATACATTTATTATATATTTATATACTAAAAAAATAGTTTATTAGTTTGGTAATTTCAATTGTAGAGAAAAAATAAATATTTTTATAAATATAAAAATTTAAATCTATCGAAATATTTTCAATATACACAGTTATAAGAATCAGATTCCTACGACGATTTTATTATAGGAAGCGGATTCAAATTGGAAAACAGATTCCTGTAAAGTTTGTTTAGAAAACTGTTTAGAACTAAAAAAACGATTCCTAAAATTATCGTGCAGGAATCGATATTATCGATTCCAAAACTAATTACTGAGAAAATGGTTTTTAAAAACGATTCCTAAACGAATTATTGAGAATCGGTTTAAGTTATTGATGTAAGTTATTGTAAGTATTACCTAAGTTATAGGTATATTATTTTTTAAATATAGAAAGAATAAAATATTATATCTTTTCATTATTTTAATATATAGATTTAATTTTTATCCATGCAATTTAATTATTATTTTAATTTTATATTTAAGTTAATATACTGAATTTAATAAATATAATATTATTTTAAAAACTAAAATTATTTAAGTAATCCTATGTATTTTTCTAAATTATCATAATCTCATTCAAGTGACACATTGAACTACAATTGTAATCATAATTATATTTATAATACAATTGGAAATCATGTTGAACTAATTGCTCAATATTGAATATATATATAGCAATTGAATATTGATTTAATATTGTATTCAATATTATAATATTATTATTATTGAATTTAAGTTTTAAATCTAACTTAAATGAAATTATATAATACATTATAATATATGAGTTAATACTTTTCTACGATACAAATATTTATTTTAATATTATATTTTACATCTAAATTTACGTTCAACTTACATCAACAACATAAGTTAACCTATTTCTATAGTAATAGTTTAGGAATCGGTTTATTTGAAACCAATTCCTATATTAATAGTTTAGGCATCGGTTTCAAATAAATTGATTCCTATAGCAATTTAAGAATCATTTCACATAAACCGATTACTAAACTTGAATTTTAGGAATCAATTACAGATTCTCATTAAGACACGTGAAACGATAAAAACGCAAATAGGAATCGGATTTTTTTAACTGTATAGACTACGATAATAAATCTCAATTTTATAATTTTTATATTAAATTGTATATTTATAATAAATTGTAATTATAAAAATTGTATATTTATGAATAAGTATTCAAAGTTCAGACACATTTTTTTAATCATTAATATAATGCAAATTATTTATTTTCAACTAAATAAGACGTTTATTATTATTTAATATTTAACTATTGTATATGGTTATCCTACCACCTTTTATATAAATTGTATTCAAGACTTATATCATACTATATTATAAATATTATAATTTATTTATAAAAATATGTAATTAAATATATACATATAAAAATTAAAATATTCGCAATAATGCACATGTAATGGTAAATGACAATAAAAATGTTAAATAACAAGAGGTCAAATATTTATTATGTAAACAATCATATTCTTTTTAGTTTCACCATAATCACCTGTTAAAATAAATAATATGCTATATACCTTATAATCAGTTTTCATATATTAATTATCTAATAATTTATATGTAATAATGAGGGTCGATTTATGTGAAACAAATAAAACACCACTCAAAATGATAGGGGAACGTTGTATTAACTCTTTATTTATAAATCATAACAAGAAAAACCATACACTATATTGTGTTATAATCTGTTATAAAACATATACACAGAATTACAATATGGAATAAATATAATATAATATTTTACAAACCTCCACGTGTCAAGGTAAAATCAGAAATGAAAGAATATTATTAAATCTATTTTGGTTCAGATTATATTACTTCTACGCGACGGTTCATTGGTCTAACCAATTCTATACACTAAATAACCCTAGATAAAAAACACAAAAATCAATATATAATACAATCAACATTCCTAATTTTAATTATTACATAACTGAAAACAAAAATATAACCAATTAAAAATATATAATAAACTAAATAAAATTAACTAAAAAACAAAAATCACTAGGCGAAATAAATATTTATAATTATTACATAATATACAAATAAATAAAATAACTAAATAAAAATATATAATATAAACTTATAAATAACTATACAACCATATAAAAGGCGCTAGTCTACTACATATAATATTTTGTTTACTTATATTTACTTATTTTTATATAGTTGGTAATGAGCTTACTGAATTACGTGAATTTAACTTCATTAATAATAATACTAACTTTTATTGTTCCTAAACAAATCTTTCTGATACCTTGACATAAATCAATTTGAACTCATGACATGGATAACTAATAAAAATGTTTATATAATATAACAAAATAATAAATAATATATTTTATAAAATCAATTATTAATTATTATCTACTATACCGAAGGGTACTATGGAATAAGAAAGCCTCTTTGAAGATATATGCAGGTGATCATGTAAACGATATAGAACTAGAAGATCTGTGCTTATACAAGTTAGTTTAAAAATAATATTTTTAAAATTAGTATATTTAATTGAATAATATTTTTTATAAATAAAAATAATATACTAATATTATATTGATTGATAATTTATTTAAGTAAATACATAGCCGAAAATATAATCGAAAGTATAAAGTATAAATATTTTCTAACGATAACATACGTTATAGAAATAAACAAAGAATAATACAAAATTAAAAATTATAGAAATTAAAAAGTTTTACAGTTACCGTAAAAATAAACGAAAAACAATCGAAAGTAGAAATAAATCATATAGTAAAAAATACATTATTATTTTGTAATTGGCATCGAAATATTCAATTTCTACTTTAACTTTATAGTTATATACTTATTCTTCTTATCTTTGTACCCTGTTTTAGTAATACATTATTAGTTATATAGTTTAATATTTAAATTTTAAATATATTATAAACAGAACATTTTAAAAATCAATTAAACCAATACTAGAATGAAACAAATAAATATATTACGATTTATAAACAATTTTTATATATATATATATATATTACTTTGAATAACATATTTAAAAAAGTAATTTATAATAACATATGTGAATTTTATATATCAGGATGACAATTATTTCACTACCAGATAGTTCAGATTGTGCAGGATCCTGTAAATGAATTTTTAATTGACATATACTATGTTTTGTATGAACTTATTTGGTTTTAATTTATTTAAAATAAATTGTTAAATTAATATATTTCATTATATATAAATAAATGAAAATAATTAAAATTATAAATAGATATTATGATTTAAATTAATATAATATTTTATATATAAGTTTAGGTGTAAATATGAGTTACATTACGTTACATTAGTTCAGTATATATTTGTATATATATATAGAATCAAAATTTATAAACAAATGAAATATTTGTTATGGAGATATATTTAAAAATTAAATAATTTATTTATATAAATTTATCCTCTACAACTATGCCTAAATATTTATAAATGTATATATTATGATCTTAATATCATATTTTTATAAATCATATTATCTTATATAAGAAATGATATATATATATATATATATATATATATATATATTAGGAATGACACAATCAAATTATAAAGTTAACTAATTATATTATTACAGTGGGATTAAAAATTACTAGTTATTGTAAAAAATAAAATAATTATAAAATATACTCTGTGATTTATGTGACATATAGGGTTATACACATCAACTCCGTTTTTAATTCTATGTGCGTAAATGCGATTGCGTGCGTTTTTTTCGTGCATGGAATATTCTCTTTTTCTGCGTAAATTTCGAATAGTCATTCACACCGATTCCGTATATTTTCATGCGTTTTTCAATGCAAACTAGTATTGCCCCCTATATTAATATATATAAATAAATATATAACTCTTTCAAACATTATTTTCCAAGATTTTCAAAGATTATTTTAACATTATTCGCCTATACTTTAAATTACAAAGTTTTATTGTGTACTTAAATTAACAAATGTATATAGCCTAAATGAATTGAATTCATTCGTATATACTCTTGTATAATATTAATTAGTATAATATTAATCAGTATACTATTAATAGGATATTATTAATTAGAATAGTATTAAATAGTATAGTATTAATTATTATAATATTAATTAGTATAGTATTAATTAGTATAATAGTAATTAGTATAATATTGATAGGATAGTATTAATTAGTATAGTATTAATTAGTATAGTATTAATTAGTATATCATTAATTAGTATAATATTAATTAGTATAGTATTAATTATTATTATAGTAATTAGTATAATATTAATTAGTATAATAATAATTAGTATAATATTAATTAGTATAATATTAATTAGTATAATATTAATTAGTATAATATTAATTAGTATAGTATTAATTAGTATAGTATTAATTATTATAATATTAATCAGTATAATATAAATTATTATATTATTAATAATATATTTATTAATACTATACTAATTAATTTATTATTAATAATATATTAATTAATATTATACTAAATAATGTTATACTATAGTATTAATTAGTAGTATTAATTATTAGTATTAATTAATTATAATTGATATTATACTAATTAATTTATTATTAATATTATAATAAATAATATTATACTAATTAATATTATACTAATTAATATTATAATATTAATATTATACTAATTAATATTATACTAATTCATATTAAACTAATTCATATTATTTAATAAGCCTTTTAGTATTTATATTTAAGGGGATCCCGCACATAACACGCAATTTGCCAATTTCGTGTATAAATAGATAGGAAAAACATAGGTCCACTAAAAAAAATAGAACTGATATTATATTCATTCAATTGACCTAATTTTTGTTGTAATGTATGCATATCATATACATGCATAGGAAAATAGAAAGTTATTTTTAATATTATTATTTATTATATTATATATATCTAAATTAAAAATTAGTGATACTAAAATGATGGTATTTCTATAGAAATTATCATTTTATACAATGAATTCTAAACATTTTATTAATTATCTCTCTATTTTACTATTCACATAATTAAATTCTATATAAAGCAAATAAAATAATATTATAATTATAATAGTTTTTATGTTCTATATTTTTGAATACACATACCTAGCGCGAAATAATTATACTGAGAAAACAGCGTTTGAAGTTTGACAGCATAACAATGTAATATTGAATAGTATATAATATAGCATTATCTTATCGTCATAAAACACATTTGTATGCCATTTATAGACTGAATTCATGTCTAATTTTTTTACAGATACTAAAAAACATTACAATAAGTATTATTATGTAATAAAAAAAAATATAAAAATAAATAAATTATCATAACTTTAAATGTGCGGAATCCCCTTAAATTCCAGATCCGAAATTCATCTCGAATAATACGATTTCGTGGAATTATTTTCATGCATATAACTAGAACATTTCCTAATTTCCACGCACTGCGTAGAAATAGAAATACGCATGCATTTCATAAATTCCATGCATGAAAAAAATGGACGCAGCCAAATTTACATAGAATTAAAAACGGAGTTGATGTGTTACCCTATTATATAGTATTCTTATAAACATAAAAATATATGGTATATATAACCATAAAATAGATTATAAATGTATTATGGGTTTTAAATTTCAAATTAGATATAATTGTATGTTACATATATATATATATATATACATATATATATATATATATATATTTTTACAATAATTTCAACATATTCTTCTTAATAAACTTATTATCTTCAAGATATTATTTATATAAATATAATAGTTATATTAATAATATATAACTTATAACTTTTGTAGATAATAATTTATAATAAATTGTATATTTAAGTTACAAAAATGTACTTGGAAAGTTGACATTACTATGATAATTTTATTTAAAATCTAAATTGATTAAATTAATAATATAGATAATTTAATATTTTAATAATTAAATTGTTAAAATAATATATTATTAATAACGACATTTTTTTAATGAAATATATATAGAAATGTTTTTTAACTTAAAATATAAATTTAATATTTACTTTTCCTTAAAATTGTATCACTTTTTCGGTAAAAAAACCAAAGCAATGTTAATATATAAATGACATGACAAAAAAGACTTAATATATAATATATATTAGACATGATCATTGTTTTAAAGTTTAGAATAATTTGTGATGATTGTATAATAGAAATAAGATATAAAATATATGTATTCTAAATGGCTAAATCATAATAATTTCTTACTTAGTTACATAGTGTTGTAGTATGAGCATCGTATGGGAAACACGTGATTTCGACATGAACATCTTCCATATATAGCGGTTGAATATATCATCTAACAATCATTCTATAGTGCAGTATAATCATATCCATTCATTTCATTGTTGATTGACCTTTTTATTCTGCCTTCTACTATTCCTTGCAGAATAATTTCATCCACCAAATTCATAATAATTAAATAGGTATAAAATACAAATTACATATATCAAAATATAAAGTTATAGAATAATTAATAAATTAAATAATTATTATATTTAAAGAAATATATTTTTCAATGAGTACAATATATAAGTTTTAAATAATGCATGACTATATAAAGATATAACATATAATTATAATTTAAATTAACCCATATAAGATATGATCAAATTAAATGTAATATTTATTTGTGAGAATCTGTTGAAATGATGTATATAAATAAGATTGATTAATATATCTATATAATTAGAAATTATAATTTAGATTATATAAAATATTAAATTATTTAATTAAAATACATTTATTTTTGTAACATTTAAAGTAAAATAGAATCTATATTAGATATACAACTTGAAATTCTTAAAATATATTTAATTAAAGTTAATAATTAGAGAACAACTATGATATTATATTATTAGTTATATCAAGGACAGTGTGCTCACTATCTCTATAATTATTATTTTTGTACTCCTAATTAGATACTTTTCATTGATATATTTAATTATGATTTCAATCTATGAATCAAAAATATCAGAGATATTGATTTTGTACAAAAATAAAATGCATTCATATTATTAATTTTAAACTTCTATATCAATATTTAATTAAAACATACAAATTATTTTAAATTAGGTTTGAATTTAATTATGATTTTTTTAATTATTTATTTCGATATGTCTATACCAAATAATATAATGTATATTAAATTATATTATGAATTTAATATAATTATACAGTCAACTCCCGATAAGTCGGACTCGCAAGGGACCGGGAAAAGTGTCCGACTTAGCGAGATTAAGAATATCATGAAAATAAGACATGAAATGCGTAGCGAGTTAAATGGTTACCGGAATATGGAATTATGCAACTATAAGCAACATAAAATGTTGTATTCAATTATATTACTTACTAAAATTATAATATTCATTATTTAAAGTAAACATTTCTGACAATTTATAAAAATTCCGACTTATCCAGTATAAAAATCATAAAAATGACTATAATATGTGTCCGACTTATAGAAAAGTCCGATTTATCCAATCCAACTTATCCGACTTATCCGATTAATTAAACATGGAACTAGATACAAATCCAACCAAACCAACTAAATGTGTCCGACTTATCGAGAAGTCCGACTTATCCGTAGTCCGTCTTACAGAGAGTTGACTGTATTTAAATCATTGATTTAAAAACAAGTGTTTGCATTGAATTTGTACTCCTAGACTGTGATGCCATATGAATCATATGATATGATAGAATCAATAAAGAATAAAATAAAAATGTCACAAAAATGCTTCAGTAGATGTCTTGTTCTTGGTTATACTAAGTTTTAAAGAAATACTGATTTTCCAAAAGTAATAATAAAAGATAACATTAATACTTGTATTTAACAATTATCATGACTACGAATAATTCAAAAATATATGTAAATGGTTACACTATGTAAATGTTATTATATGAATAATTAATATATATTATAATGTTAAGAATAATTTCCAATATACATTATCCATATACGATACTAACATACTAATAATAGATTTACCATATCATATATCTATGTAGTTTTCTTAGCAATCCAATCAATGTGGTTTATCAAATGTGTACACAATATATATAAATATATATATATATTAAAAAGATAGAATTATGATTAATATTTTAATTATAATATTTATCAATATTAATATTACATTTATAAATGGTACACATAATTTCAGATATTCATAATTACTTTATATATATATAATTCATAATAAGCACATATATATACCATATATGATAACAATTTATCTAGTACGGAGTAAATTAGTTTGGTTCAGTAATTTCGTGCGCAGTGTAGATTCTACAATATATAAATAATTATGTAAATTAATATATATATATATTATCATTTTATATAACTTCTCATTAGATCACTTGTAATTCTATTATATCTGTATTTTTATTGTAAATATATATATTTAATATATTATTTTAATATAATATAATATTATATATTTTTAGAAATAAATATATTATAATAATTAACATATATTTGATCACATTTATTTTTGTATTGTCCATTTATTATCATATAAAAATTATCAATTATAGTATCATACTAAGTATTGATTTTCATATAATTTATGTTTATAAATTATATGATAACATTTTATTTTGTATACAAATCTAAATTTATAATTAATTTAATTATCATAGATATAAATTCGTAAAATATCATCTTACATTATCATATTAAATAATTTTAATTTATATTACATATATTATTTATTATTTGATATATAATATTTATAATTATAATATTTATAAAGTGAATTTTATAAATTTTGAAAAGTAAATATAAATTTAAGTCTACATTTAAATTATGATAATTATTGTAAATTTGTATATTTACAAATAATAACATAATACGTTTATATTATATTAAATATTGGCATATATATTATATATACGCAAATTTATTAAAACCACCGATATAAAGAAAATTGTCTTTATATCGATGATTAAAACACGAGTTTACTACTCAGTGAATACTTTATTGTGAAGAATAACGTCTGCCACCTATTGTTTACTTGAACTCTCGATTAGTCACGTGATATATTGGTGGCCGACGTCAATCAAATATTAGTTATTTTCATAGATCCCATAATAATATTATATTAAATATATGCTTTAAAACCATTAAAGGTTTAATATATATAATTTTGCATCTAATAAGGTATATTATAAATTAGCATTACTATTAATAAATCATAAAGTACTTACTATAATTATCAGACTAATATTATATTATATATGTTGTATACCATATATTTCTAATTTTTATATTTTCGCGGTATTTACAATTTACATGAAATTAACAATAACTAAATCGATCTACTTTTGAACTAAAAAAATCGCTAACATTGTTATAAATACACTTTTTATATTTAAAAATAATATTATTATGGAACACTTATGTTTCGATCGAAATCTAAATTTATATATCTTAATTTAATGATAACCCAATGGTATTTTTCTTAAATTAATATGTAAACAAATACAAATTATACTTTAGTTCTATCACTCGCATCGGAGCTAATGTCGTTTTTATTTCAAAAATCGATTGAGTGAACCATCTTTCCTTCGTAAAATATTTATTTATATCCATCTATTTAATATTATATTAGGGAAAGTGCTCTAATATCGTCATGCACGTAATATCGACATGCACATAATAGCGACACTCTATAGATCTCCTAAAATATTATTCCAATCAAAAAATAATTAATGTATGAAATGTTAATCAATATAATTCTAATTCATATAAGTATAATTTTTAATATTTAATATTTTTAATTATAAACAAAAATCTGATTATTTCGTTACAATTCTAAATTTTTGACATAGAATATCGATTCTCAATCATTTAAAAATGTATATATTTTAAATATTAAAAATAAATCTAATAGATTATAAATTATATTAATTATATTTTACAATATATTTTCAGCACATTGTAAAATATTATTAATATCTATTAGATTTATTTTAAATATTTATTTATGTTAACATACATTTTCATAACACCGACACCTTAATTACATGTAATATCGACACCCTTTCAATTATATAACCAATCAGCATTATGTGTTTATAATTTACTGTTATGATAATATACATTAATAGATATACCTAATAATATACACATACCTATATATATATATATATATATATATATATATATATAACATATTATAATGCAACTATGGAGATTCGTTATATATATATATATATATGTGTGTGCATGTATATATTTGTATATATATATATATATATATATATATAATTTAACTTATTAAGAATAAATATGAATTGCGCGTGTTAACTAAAAGTAGCGGCCATTTAATTCTGATTGGATTATATTAAATAATAATATAGTAAATCTAAATATAGATATATTTAGGGTGTCAATATTATGTGCCAAGGTGTCTGTATTCGAGATAGTGCACATAATATCGACACCCTGTTATCTCAGAGTTAAACAGACTAAATTAAATTTTAAAATAGCTAATATATGTATATACCTACTTAACCCTTTTTAATGCAGATTCGGTGCGAGATATAACTACTAAAGAAGCAGCGTCTCGCAAAGTCTCGCTTAATACTTATAAATAAAATTTTAAAATATTTAATTGAGAAATTATAAAGTTATGGTGATTTATTGTTAGGGTGTCGTTATTCGATTATTATCAAATATAACATATGACAATATTGTTAATAATTTATTATTTAATTTTATTGTTTAATATCTTGATATATATATATATATATATATATATATATATATATATATATATATATATATACACATATAATAATATACACAAACATTGACTACATGTAGATAATCTGAGTCATCAGCAACACCGCGATGGCTTCCACTGGTCAAGCATTCTCTAGCATAGAGATCACCTACCCGTCAGCTAATAATGATATAGTGGAGTGGTCACCCACCATGGATCTGGCACTAGTGGCCAGTACCAAAGGAACCGTTTGTAGTATACCATGTCATCTTTGTAGTATGTAATCATCTTTATGAATGAATGCAATTTATTGGAGTAGTTTAGTTAAAAGTTGATAATAGAAATTCATATAAATTTATTACTACAAGTAACTCTTATACCAGTGACTTTTATAAAAATTGCCCGATTCTGCCGGGTGCCATTATAGTAGCGTCATTTTAGTAGTGTAGTGTCATATCATCGTTTTACCTGAATATCTATATAATCATAATAAATCTAATAGAGTCTACAAATCCTGATACATCTGATATATTTCACATAAACTCCACTCATATATTACTTATAAAGTTAAGGGTATACATTATTGACTATTAATAAATGTCCACAATATACATTGCTATAAGTATGTATACATGCTTATGTTTAATATACGGCGTAACTGTAGCGCTGTTTCGCGATTAACTTAGTGATCACGTATAATTCTAGGTTGGGCTGTACCGATTGTCATGGAAGCGTTATTGGATGATTCCGGAATTCAAGAGTTATGTGGTAACCGCGATGGCTTGGAGACCGGACGGAAGAGGTCAGTAGAGAACAGTGGCGCTGTCTACATAGCTTACCACAAACATTGATTATTATATGTTTAATAAGACAGAACAAGTTCTATTTTACTGTTAAAATCAGACTTGTATCTAATTTTTTCGTCCATTCATATTTGGGACTTTATGTTTTTTTTTTTATTGTTATTTTATAAGTTGAAAATATATTTTATAATGCTGTAATGAGTTAATATATATCTATCGATAAAGAATTAAAAATACTGTTAACCCTTTAAGTTCCAGCATTTAAATAAAGAAATAATGTATATTTAATAAAAGTATACGTACATTTTTACAAAACGATTATTTGTATTATTATGTATTAAATAATAGATAATTTTCTATATTTATTTTAAGTATATAATATTTTATATAAATCTGAAAATAAAATTGAATATAAATATTATTTATAATACTATACTTAATTAAAATAATTATAATTATTTTTTTCTTCAAAATAGTCCTATATTTCAATCAATAAATACTCCAAAATATTTCTATATGAATGAATTCAGTTTATAGACAAAGTCTAAGGAGGATCAGTGAAAGCTATTAGCTTTATTGATTCGAAACCTCCCAACAGTATGTGCAATGTCATATCATCATTTCCATTCAAATAAAATAATAAAATAGAAATAATGATAAACATAATAATAAAATCATAGTAATATAAAAAACAATGAAATGATTAAATAAAAGGTTATCACATACGAAAATAATAAAATTTAAAATTAGAAACAAAGATAAAATATAAAATTACAATAATAAATGAGATATAAATAAAGTTTATACAGATTATAAAAATAAAAGTTGTGATTCGTGAATAGGCATTCAAAGTTAAATTTTAAAGAAAGAGAAAATTAAATAATTTGTACTATCAATATGACATATATTTTAATACTGTTAAATCAAAATTAAAATTAACACTGTTAAAGAAATAATTGATTATTATATAATAAGCATAAAAATGTAATAGGTTAATATCACGATAGTGTAATATGAAAAAAAATAAAGATAAAATATACAATAAATTAAATAATTTTTTTAGATTTTGTTTTAATACTGTAGTGTAAACATGTTTATAATTTTAATACTGTTTTTTTTAAAGATTATAATCCTTTTATACATATATATTCCTATTAATATAATGTTAACGATATACTACTTAATAATATAATGATCAAATTTAATAAAATATTAAATGAATTATGCATATGATACAAATGTTTTTTTATAATCTTATATGAAATATTTAATTAAAATACCTACATTTTAAAAAACAATTATTTTGTTAAAAAATTTATATTTGTCTATAACAAGTTTTATTTTTTTTATTAAGTGTATAATTTATTATATTAATGCACAATTATTATTCATATAATACTGGACAAATTAGAAACAATTTATTAATTATTATATGTTCAGTTAATGATAATATTAACTTAATATTTACATATTTTATTTTAAATTGTTAATTTAAATGATTATATTTTAAGAAATATTAACATTTACTTTAGAAATTAAATGTATACATGAATATTTAATTATTATTTTGTTTAAATTAATTATCTATTTTCATGTATTAATTGTTGTATTAATTATTTAAGGGTAAATATCATATAATGTTGTATTTTAATATGATACTAAAAATATGAGATATAAAGCAATTTTTTTTTTAAATTCTAACCTCTGGATGGAATATTTTTATAAATATAATTAATATACTGTATTTTTATATTTTTGATTAAGTTAAATATTACAAATAATATTATATTAAATATTTTTTTGCAGATTTATATAAAATATTATATACTTTATAAAATAAATATAACTTGGAATAGAAAATTATCATATAACTATATATATATTATATTATACAATTGAATACTGAGTAGTTAGTGCTAGTATTTCCATCATCTTTATCATGGTATACATTATATATATTCATATATACATTATTTATTATGCGTTGCGCTCGATATCATATCAGTTCCAGAGTATAGCGCATCGATATCTAGTACCGGCGCCCGCCTCTATTTACCCTTCGAACCCACTTACCCTTCGACCCCACCCCAGTATTCGTTATCGGCTACAACAACGGCACAATTCGTCTGTTCTTCATCGAGTGCAACGAGCCGATACACGAATACAGCCTCGAGCAGCCGATACATCAGCTGAAGTGGACCGAGCGAGACCCCTATTACGCTCCCGGGGCTTCAGACGCCCGTCATCGGCGTCGTAACGCCGTGAAAGAGGGGGGCCCGGGTCTCCTCGACGACAAGTTCGAAGCCTACGAGCTCGTGCAGGATTGGACGGACGAGACGAACATCACCGACTGCATCTCTGACTCGAAGACCTTCCTTGGCGCCATGCCCAATATACACGACAAGTTAGCGGTGGGCTCTTGTTGATATAGCATTCTATTCGCGTTTAACTAGTGATAACTCGTAGTGTTCGAATTGTGTTCCACTCATTTTTAATTTCATTTAACTCGTGTTCAACTCGTGTTAAGTCATGTTTAAATCACAATTAAAATGGATGTGTCGTCGAACAAATCATGACATACACTCGTACTAATGTCAATAATATTTAATCATCGTCATCATTAATGGTTAAGCGGATATGGTCACGCTCACGCATTGTTGTGTGTTAACATGTAAAACATAGGAGATATATAGTTGAACTAATGTTGTAATAACTCTGAAGCAATATGTCCAACAGTATTAAACCTATAGAGTAGACATATATAATTATGTTGCAAAATTGAAACCTTCTTTTGAAATATAACTATAGCGTCGTTTAAGATTTAGTTTTAAAGTTTCAGTTTCGTATCATTTGAAAGTGCAAATTATATGTATGAGATTATATTTTATCATCGCAAATAGTTATAGGTTCTTATGATTAATAAAATAATGACCAAATAGGTTAAATCAAAATTCTTAGCTCAGAAAATATGTGGTAATTTCAACCCAATTATCTATTTTAAATAAGAAAATGTCAAAAATGGTAGTTTAATCAATAATATAACCATTCTAACTATATTTTGTGCATTTCATTGTACCCTATACAATATCACTTTAACTATCATATCAATATATTTAAAATGTATGTTATGTATAAATTGAATATCAGTTTTTTCGAATATTTGTTTATGAGGTCATGGTTAGAAAAGTTGTCTTTTTATCAATATATAATAAATATAACAAGTATCATTTCGAAAACAAATTTGATATTTTAATTTGTTTAGGTATCAGTTTGAGTCTTAAGTTCGATTTCAACACTAATATATACACTTTCAATTGTATGCATTTATTATAGCTCCTTTATAGTTATATTTAATTTGAGCATGAAATAACAATATTTTCTATGCAAAATTAAATTTGTTTCTATTTTTAAAGTAAATATAGATAGATAGATAGATAGATAGATATATTTTATTGGATTAATTAATGTCGTTCTTTTTTTTTTCATTTATTATTCTTTTTCGTTTCTTTCTTTGTTTCCAAAAGGCTTCAAAATAAGACCTTGGTCTTTTCTGGTTGTTGCCAGCGATTTATTCATACATGGGACAGGAACAGTGATTGTTTAATTATAATAGTTTTCTATATATTTCGTATTTACATAAAAGATAATAATAAATAAATAAAATACATTAAGTAGACAGACAAAATTTGACATTAACAAAAATCAAAATCAAAATAATAATAACAAAAATAATCTATACATACATATATATTTGATATCGATTTAATTTTTTTTTTAGTTTTTTTAATATGTTAATATGTTTAATATTTAATATTTAATATGTTTTTTTAATTTTATTAAATTAATTTTAAATTCAGTAATTTTTTAATTTATTTATAATATAATTCATCATTGAGTAACATATTTTTTACTCTTTTCTTGAACAAATTTTCATTTTTTATATTTTGTATATTTGTTGGAAGTAAGTTCCAAAGTTTTGGACCTTTTATCAGTAAACTATTTATTGTTCTTGTTGATTTTGAAATTGATATAGTATACGTTTTATTTGTTCGTAGAGTATATTTATTATTATTTTTTGTGTGTATTTTAGTTAAATTTGTTGGTAATTGATTGTAATATTGTTTATGCATATATATTAGTGTATTATAATATCTAATCTAAGTATTTTATTTGATGTGAATAATTCTTTTGTATGATCTCGAAATTTTCTTTTATTTATTATTCTTAAGGTTTTTTTTTGAATAATTGTTGTATTTAGGGTATTATTTGAGAATGTATTTCCCCAAAGTATATTTCCATAGTTTAAGTATGGTAGGAAAATACTATTATATATAATTATCAGTGAATTTGTTTTAATGAATTTGCTCAATTTTGAGATTAAAAATTGAATTTGGGAGAGTTTGTTATTTAATTTAATAATATGATTTTTAAAATCAAGTTTGCTATCAAGAATTATACCAAGATATTTATAATTATATACGTTATTTATTAATGTATCATTTAATAAAATAATATTGTTTGGATATTTATTTGAGTTGAAATTTATCATTTCTGTTTTACTAATATTGAGTTATAATTTATTATATTTATACCATTTTTCTATTTTTATTAAGGTTTTTTTAATTAAATTTGTTAGTTCTATATTATTATCAGCTGTAAAAGTTATAGCAGTATCATTATATATGTAACTATGTATAAATATAAAATATTATTGATCTAGCTATATAGAAATACAAATTAGCTATCTAGGGCAACACACATTAGTAAAATACCTCATATTAATTGTTTATGTTGATATATATGTAACTGCATATAAAAGAAAATAATTTCAATGAGAAAATCCAGTCTAAAGTTTATCAATATTTACATAAATTATCCAAGATTCTATTTCAAAGAATTTAATTATTATATATATATATATATATATATATATATATATATATATATATATATATGTGTAGCATATTCGATCAACTAGACTTCTCTTATTAAGATGCCAATAATAATACTACTAAGATATTCATTATTTTAAGACAAGAAGCTTGTGTTGGCCAAGACCAGGCTGTTTATGGATAATCTATAGCTTATACAGGTCAATCAGGCTCACTGATTGGCTACCTGGATAATATGTTGAACACTCGACATACTGAATATTCTCTATACTTTAACTCTACTATATCTATATATAAGTTTAACAATACTTTACTGGGGTATGCGCCGTTTATTTTTTAATAAAATAATTTTGAAAACAGATTTTTTTTTTATTATAAATATCATTAATTATATAAATTATCTATCATTTCATGTAAAAGTTATTTTTAATTCAATAAATAAACATGTAAAAATCGTTTTATAAGATATAAATATTACATATTTGATATTAAAATAACTGATGTAATAATATTATATTTATATATTGTTTACATATAAAGAATAAATATCTATGTATGTATTCCTGTATCTGTAATTTAATATTTATATTATTTTCCAAGCTATTCTATTATTTGTAATTCTACTAATAAATTAAAAATTTACTTTGATATTGATTTACTTAGTATATTTTTTCTGGAACATATTTCCATCTAAAAATGTCTATAGTATTCGATATTGAAAATATAATAATACAATTTTCAGAATATATAGTATATAATATATACTATATCTAAAAATGTCTATAGTATTCGATATTGAAAATATAATAATACAATTTTCAGAATATATAGTATATAATATATACTATATCTATAATATCCACATTTTTTTTTAGAAAATGTATATAAAATTATGAATATAATTACTCTATACAATTATTTTATTAAAATATCAATAATTTACACATTAAACCTTATAAACAACATAATAACTTAATGAAATATACTTAACAAAAATTAAATTTTATAGATCTATATACTATTCATATAAACAAATTATAGTGTTAGCTATATGTAATTCTTAGTTAGAGATATTTATAACTTACCAATACTCAAGAAATCCCTATCAATTTACATGGAACGAGTAATACATAATTTTATTTGATACGAAGAGTGCCTATGAAGAGTCCCTTATCATTATGATTAATAATTGTATACAGGTATAAAACATTGTTTTTGTAATATTTATAATACATATATTTCAGGGTTGGTCGGTTTTTTTGAATCGGTTTTTTTAATGGTTTTTTTGGTTTTTTTTGATCAAAAAAACCATTGGATTTTTTGGTTTATTTGATTTTTTTAACATTATAAAAGCATTATTTATTATTTTGTTACAATTTGTAACTATTTTTTTTATTATATTTTACTTTATTTTTATAATAAATATATTTTAATAAAATAATTTTATTAACATTTAATATTAATAATATATTATTGAAAATTTAATAATATATATATATATATAATTAATATATATAAATAATATTCATTAGTATTGTATATTTTATACTTACTCTATATATGTGTTTTGCACAGACATTTAATAATCGATCTAGGTATATATAATATTTTCTAATTAATAATCTTAACATTTAATTATAAAAAAACCAAAAAAACCATAAAAATCTGTTTTTTTTGGTTTTTTTAAAAAAACCAAAAAAACCGCCAACCCTGATATATTTATATTACTCCAATACAGGGTTGATTTGGTTTTTCAAATAATTTTCAAATGTGTTTTTTCAAGTTAAAAAACCATGGTTCTTTTGGTTTTATCGTTTAAAAAAAATTAATTGAACTTTTAAATTATAAGTTATAGTATAACTTATATAATATACTCGTAACATGAATATCAATCAAAAATAATAGATTATACGATTCCAACTCTTCCATTATGTGATATGTCTATATATTTATAAATTATCATAAAATAATACAATTTAGTTAGTTTTTTGTTATGAAATAATTATAATTTGTACTTGTTTATTGAAAAAACCATACAAATCGGTTTCTTTAGTTTTTATGGAAAAAACTGAAAAAAACCATCAACCCTGTTCCAATATAACTAAAACTAAATTTGTTATAAAAATACAAAATGAAAAAATTAATTTGATAATGACCCTTTACATTTAATAAACTATGAAATATAATATATATATATATATATCTTATAAATATTATAAATGTATCAATATATATTTGTTCATATTTACTAACCATTTTAGAAAATATAAAATATATATTTATAATGATACGATGTTATTATTAACAATTACATGTAACCTCTACCATGCCCTAACAGGAAGCTCAGTAAAATGTTCAACGAAGAAGATTTGTTCCACATAAAAGATATCAAAAAGTTTGTATATAGTCGGTAGTGCTGTGTTAGTGCTGTACGTAATAGTGACAGGTGATCCGCTCTGAAGCCGACTTCACGCTACACAATATGATGTTAGGAAGAGTTACAATTTAATCAAAAGTATCGTTCAAAGTTATCAGAACTTCTGACGGGTGAACAGTTATTTAGAAGTTGTTCTAGAAACATCGAATAGTGACTATGTGTTATTCCGTCAGTGAAATGTCGTAGCTGGGATTCTAAGTATAGCGGTCATCCTAACATCGGATTATATTTTGTAGCGTGAAATCCACTTAAGGGGCGGCGTAACCTTTGTTTTTATTTTTTAAAGAAATTTTTTTTACATTGAAATAGGAAAATGTAATTATTTATCTTTAAAATGATGTATGATATAGCATATAAAATTAAACATAAGTGCATAAAATATGAAGTTTAATCATACACCTATTCAAAATAGTAGGATTTAAAAATATCATTTTCAAAAATATATTCGTAATAATATTCAATATGTTCAATATAATATGCTTTAGTATTTTACGTATATTTTTACTAATCTAATTGCGATTTAAAAAATTTTAACTGTAATAACAAGAAAATAAATGTATTTATATATTCATAGCTGGCAATACTATGTATTAAATATTAGCCAATAGGATCCATAGCGTCTAATTGAGCTTATTGCGTTGTTCTTTTTATTAGATTCTCCGAGCTGTCAACACGTATTTATTTAATTTTATTATGATTCGACCCAATAAACGTGCTAAAATGATGAAAATTACTAAATCTAAGCGTGAGGTTAGTTTATAATATACTAAAATATAATATGTAAATAACTATGTTAGTATAAGTTAAAACAAATGACTTATTTAGTTGTAATCATGATAACAAATTTTATAATTTCCATTTTTATTTTTATTTTAGAAATTAGAATTGTATTGTACATCTATGTTATGAATTACATATTTATATA
Source organism: Osedax fenrisi (assembly GCA_964019155.1). Taxonomy (NCBI): domain Eukaryota; kingdom Metazoa; phylum Annelida; class Polychaeta; order Sabellida; family Siboglinidae; genus Osedax; species Osedax fenrisi. Next base: position 86,047,177 of record OZ025239.1, on the reverse strand, counting down.
TATATATATATATATATATATATATATACATTTATATAAAAGGTAAATAATATATAGGAGAACGTATATTAATATGTATAATAATTTATATATTTATATTATCGAATATACCATAATATTATATGTAAATAAATTATTGTATATAATTTATGATATGTAAAATAGTGAAATAAAATATGTATAATAATTTCTATAATATATCATAAATTATTATAGATATAATTTATAAAATATTGAAATAAAATATGTATAATAATTTCTATAATATATCCTAAAGTATTATATATAATTTATAAAATACTGAAATAAAATATGTATAATAATGTCTATAATATATCATAAATTATTATAGATATAATTTATAAAATATTGAAATAAAATATGTATAATAATTTCTATAATATATCATAAATTATTATAGATATAATTTATAAAATATTGAAATAAAATATGTATAATAATTTCTATAATATATCCTAAAGTATTATATATAAAGTATTGTATATAATTTATAAAATACTGAAATAAAATATGTATAATAATGTCTATAATATATCATAAATTATTATATATAAAGTATTGTATATAATTTATAAAATATGTATAATAATTTCTATAATATATCATAAATTATTATAGATATAATTTATAAAATATTGAAATAATATATGTATAATAATTCTATAATATATCATAGAATATTATATATAATTTATATAACATCATATTGTATTAAATAAATGACATATTTGTAGGATGATGATTCTGTACAGTCAGCGTCCTAAGTTAGTCGCATGATGTAAGCCGAGGCCATAAAAGCCGAAGATTCTACCGCGCAGCTGAAATGTTCCACGAGAGCTTCCGACGACGTTCCGAGATCAGCCTTGCGGCATCACTCAGCCCACGTCAGCAACCGACTCGCTTCGCACAACAGCCCAGCTTACGCAGCCCTGATGAATATCCTGAACACGAGTGGTGTGGAAAATGGTGTAAATGAAAGAAGGCAGCTGACGAAGGTATGTATAAAATACATAGATTATTATAAAATTACGTAAAATAAACATTGTCAACAATTATTATAGGTAAACCTATGCCACCACATACTAAAATTGGGATCAAGCTCACTTCTACTGTTGCTCCATATGTAAAGCGTGTTTACGAGAAACTAAGTACGGATGCTCTTGACTCTGGCAGTGACAAAGTCTGTGTCGACTTTCAACTTTGATGAGAAGGCCTATATTGAGCTATGTAGCAAGTCGTCTGGAATTGATTTTCAACATGTGAACGAGGGTGCTACTATAACAGATGCTAAACGACTCTCTGGTGCCAATATTCAGCGTACCAAGAGATGTGATGTAGCAAAGGCTTCATATTCATCGTATGGTGCAGGAAGTGCAGCAGTATAAATATTTTATATATAAATTGCATTTGTTTTTATAACTGTATTATATTATATTTTATATATATATATACATATTGAATTTCTTATAAATTTCATTTATGTTTATAACTGTATTATATTTTATATATATATACATATTGAATTTCTTATAAATTTCATTTATTTTTATAACTGTATTATATTATATTTTATATATATATATACATATTGTATCTCTTATAAATATTATTTTATTATATATCATATTTATTGAATCTATTACTTCAGATGAGATTTTAATTATTCCATATCATATTGTGTGCATTTTTATAACATTATTATATTGTACAGTTATCTATACTTAGCTGAGATTATTATATATTGTACAGTTATCTATACTTTGCTGAGATTATTATATATTGTAATTTTATCAAACCTATTATTAAATAAAACTATAATATAATGTATATAATAAAATATATTTTTATTTATTAGCATAAAAATTCAAGTAAAACTTTAGATGCCAATAATATAATAATATCTCTGGTGTTTTTTTTGTTAATTTTTTTTTTTAAATGTCGCTAACTATTAAACTCTTATATGAATCTTTATAAAATTTTCTGAGTATATACCTAATATATGGTTATTATTATTTAGGTATATAAGCTAATGTAAATATAATCTATTAATATAATTATTTGAAAAATATCAAAAAAATTGGTAATCAATTTATTTTAAAATTATTTTTTTATTATAATTAACTTTTCTTTAATTAATAATATATTTATTATTTTATGATGTACCTGTATAACTAGAGATGAATATTATCAAGATAATTAAAAAAAAATTAGAAAAAAATACTAATAAATAGAAATTATGGAGCCTGTTAAAAAATAGCTATATTTCCCTATCTTTTACATGTAAACGCCGGCAAGGTTACGCCGGCCCTTAATGTCAGTAATTTGTATATGTAAACTTTGTGCAATGTATGTATAAACTACCTCTAAATGACCTCGGTATCGATTATGACCTTCATTGCTGGTGTTTTGAATCACAAGTTTAATATTAAATCTAATAATTTCTACTAATATTGATTTTCATGAAATATTATTCCGATGGATTATTTGTTATATATAAATATATCGTGCTCTATACTAGACCATATATTATATAAAATTACATATAATTACGCACAGTATCAACGTTCTGACCATAGTGGCTGGAATGAGAACAGAACTAAGAGTGTTCGGTGTCTACCTGGCCTTCACTTTCAACCAACTAACTGAGATTGATAATCATGGGGTTAGCAACAACGAGGGGGGTTATCTAGTGACATTATCGCATATCTACTCATTCTCGCATGCCTAACGATGTGTTCGGTGACTCATTCGCGACGATGACATCACGATACCGAATATAAGCGCCTTTAGCCTGTGTCTATCTATGTTATTATTTTTATTAAATTTTATTTAAACACTTAAACGGAAACAAATAACGTTAACACATGTGCATAATACTATATACATCGGGGGCATCGCTATTTCACCTACATTCCATATTTCATACACATCGGGCTGCGTATAATAATCGCGTCCAATGCACATATTAACATAACACCACCCCCCACCACCACCACCAACCCCACCTCGTCCGTTACCGCAGGATCAGGCCACCTACGTAGTGAACAGTTCCTGTCTGTCCGATGATTTCACGTGTATCAGCATCGTGGTAGAGATGTCTTACCGCGAAAGGAAGTTCACCGTGATGAAGAAGGTTCGTGTCCTTATCGCGAACGTACATTATAATCAAAATCGAAATTATTCGTTTTTAAATCTAATGTATTGTTATTAATTCGTAAAAATTAATTTTATTATTTTCAACTGATTTATATTTTTTTGTGTATTATGTTATTTTTATATTTTTTTTTACACAATAGAGAATGTTTTACGTTATTTTTGTGTCTAAATAAACATTCATTCATTCATTCATAATCACGGCTATAGCGTAGAGTTTTTAAATTGTGATAGTTTTCATGCCATTGTAGCAGAACAATTTGTCAGATGGACAGTGGTCAGTAGATACAGCGCTGTAGTCTGTCCACACTACACATATCAAACACTTAGTTATATCATTTTCATTATTTTCTGACCTCATTAAGATACAAGTCATCTTGACACTGTAATAATGCATTGTCCACGATCCATTCGTCATGCAAGCGATGTATTAATTATACCATCAATGTAAATGATATCTCAATTATACGACGCTGTATACTATTATATAATGAAGAGTACGTAATGACTAAGTTATTATGTAATTTAATAATAATAATTGTTCACTACAGTATGATGTGAAACATCTGTTTAAAGACGCTGTACCTCTGATGAGTGTTGCAAAGGCATTCTGTCACATATACAGCATTTTATTTGTTAGTAATCCACACAAATATAATATATTCAGTATTATAGTATATTATAGTATATACAGTAATTCACTCAAATATAATGTATTATTTACAATTGTATATTTGTTAGTATCCACTAAAATATAATATATTATATGCAGTAGTATATTTGTTAGTAATACACTAAAATATAATATAATATATTTAGTATTATAGTATATTATATTATAGTTTATTATAGTATATACAGTAATCAGCTAAAATATAATGTATTATATATAGTGTAGTATACAGTATATTATATACTAGCATCGTAGGATTAATTAGCCACACCCACTCGTGCACGCCTACTTTCCCATTAGTATATGGACGAAGGACTGAAGAGGATCGTGATATTGTGGGAGGATATTCTCTTGGAAATGCATTCTAAACTCGAGAAATTCTCTATCCAGAAATACGTTTGTAGCTATAGTTTTAATATGTATTAATAATTATTAGTCATCAATATATAATCACTATTAAATATCATCATTAATTATTATTATATTAATTTCAATGAATCATAATTTCATTTAGATTATAGTATAAATAGATTTTAGATATTTATTTGATTGTATAGAATAGGTATATAATTAGGTATTATCAATATTAATTTACAATTAAACAAGAATGCTGTATCTTTTCATATATGATAAAAGATATGCTCCAAAAGTAGACCCGTATAAGTTTCGTAGATTTGAGTAGATATGTTATTCGTATTATATTCTATTGTTCCCTATAATGTTTTGAATTTATCGTCACAGAATTCAGGTGGATCTTCAGTTAGCAACGATTTCCTCAGATATATAATATTTGGCATACCAAGGTTATCTTGACTTTTATACTGTTTATTATAATTCTAGATTTTATATAATTAATTATATATTTTTATTCATAATGTAGTAACAATTATTTGATTAATTTTATAATTTAATTACATTTATGATTTTTGTAATGTTGTATGATATTTTATTTAGATACAATGATTGTTACTATTTACTATAAAAGAATAGTTACTATATATTTATACATTTATCGGTCTAGAAATACCATATGAAGCATCTTAATAAATAAATTTAGAACATGATACAGCTCTTGTATAACTTTAGATGCATATTACTTGTGGTAATTGTTTTACTTCACCTATGTGAATACATATATATATATATATATATATGCATAGATAACAAATTATAGTTATACTAATAATTTGTATTGGTATATATTAATAATAGTTATCACAAGTTGATACTTTCTTAAATATAATTTTTAATAATTGATAATAGACGATATATTTTGAAAATATATCGGAAATAAATATATTACATATTTTATACTATATTATTTATAGATTTATTTCTATTAAAAATAATATAACTTTTTTTATCGATATTGAATACTACTTCATTATCAATGAACCATTTATTTAATTTAGATAATTCTTCATTTATAATTATGGTTAATCTATCAATACAATTGTCATCAATACATATAGGTGTATCATAAGCTAACATTGCAAATTAATAATTAAATAAATGTGTTGCATTCACAAAGTTATTTAGAAATCAGTAGAACTATTAGTGTAATACACACAACATACAAACATTAACACATTCTTATGATGTTTAGCAATGAAATGACAATCTTCCTGCTGCACGATCTCAATGAGAAGGTTTTTAATTGATTTAAACTATTAGTTAATATACATTAAGGGCTGGTGTAACCTTGCCGGCGTTTACATGTAAAAGATAGGGAAAAATAGCTATTTTTAAACAGGTAATAACTTTTTTATTTATGATTATTTTTTTTCTAATTTTTTTTTAATTATCTCGATAAAAGTCATCTCTAGTTATATAGGTACATCATAAAATAATAAATTTAATATTAAATTAAGAAAAATTAATTATAATATTATAATTATTATATTAATATAAAATTATTCAAAAATAAATTTATAAAATTTTTTTTATTATTTTAAATAATTATATTAATAGATTATATTTACGTTAGCTTACATACCTATATAATAGTAACCATATATTATGTATATACTCAGAAAATGTTATACATATTCATAAAAGAGTTAAAACAGTTATTAACATTTAAAATAAAAAATCAACAAAAAAAACAGTATAGATATAGGCATCTAAAGTTTTACTTACATGTTTTCTAATTATTAAATCCCACCATTTTGAATATATGTATGTTTAAACTTCGTATTTGAAGCACTTATGTTTAATCGTATATGATATCTTATACATCATTTAAAGATAATTAATTACATTTTAATATTTTAATATAAAAATAAAATTGAAGGTTACGCCAGCCTTTAATTCATTATCAATTAATTATAAGCGAGTATAAGTGCAATGGAAACAATGCACTTTAATATTATATTGTTGATAACATATGAGTAATATTTATCAAATCTTTATAATTAATTATGAAATAAAATAACAATCAATGTTGGTTATTATTATATAGAGGTATGTAAGCTAACGTAAATATAATCTATTAATATAATTATTTTACAAATAATTAAATAAATTTGTAATACATTTATATTTATATAATTTTAATATTATAATTAACTTTTCTTTAATTAATAATACATTTATTATTTTATTATCTAACTAGAGATGAATGTTATCTAAATAATTTAACAAAATTAGAAAAAAATACTAATAAATGGAAAAAATATAGCCTGTTAAAAAATAGCTATTTTTTCCTATCTTTTACATGTAAACTCCGCCAAGGTTCCAAGGCCATTAAGGATCTATCCCTTTCTCCTGCAATTGCACTTCTGTGGTTATACATCGATACCTTTCAGTGGTTTATTTATTTTCATATTATTTATTCACGATGATGTATTCCGCGCACGTTTAGACATATACAGACTACAGTAATGTTCAACTTAACGATGAACTATAATATCGGTGAAAGGCATATACGTCTCCGATAACTTTCTACAGTATTTGGTGTCATGACGTCATAGATATCGTTATGACTCATTACTAATGGCGCTCATCAACTGCATCGCTTGACCAGTGTCCACAGTACGACTGCACTGTCACCAACTACCTAATCATCATGACCACCACCTATCTATCATGACCACCACCTAACCATCATGACCACCACCTAACCATCAAGACCACCACCTATCCATCATGACCACCACCTATCCATCATGACCACCACCTAACCATCATGACCACCTACAACACAGGTATTACTGAAGCTGCAGAACCACATCATCCAACAATTCGAATCCATAGGCATGATGTGTAAATATCATCTGACCAGGTCGGTCTTAGTAACGCCGCACTGACCGCTCTTACCTAATGATCGAGGCGTCGCGCTTCAGTGATTTCATTACGTATTCGGGCACGACTGCGCGTGTGTGTTTTATGTTTTATTGAAATATAAAATTGACATCTTGTGTGCTCTAATTGATCTAATTTATATACTATAGTACTATACTAGTGTACTACTACTACTACTACTACTACTACTACTACTACTACTACTACTACTACTACTACTACTACTACTACTACTACTACTACTACTACTACTACTACTACTACTACTACTACTACTACTACTACTACTACTACTACTACTACTACTACTACTACTACTACTACTACTACTACTACTACTACTACTACTACTACTACTACTACTACTACTACTACTACTACTACTACTACTACTACTAATAATGACTTATACCACCACACAGTGCTGTTGATATACTAACAAATGAGAGTCTCTGCCTAAAACACATGAATTCTTGGAAAGAAAAATTCCATGCCACCCCTTTCAATGATAAACTAATCAAAAAACTTATTAGAATAATTGGTAATCTGAACATTAAAACATCTGAGCTTAAGGAGTTAGTATCATTAGATCCAGTACGTTCACACACACACACGTACATATTCTTCCTAGTATATCATCATACAGATATTCGAATACAGCATGAGTATGTATTATTTCTATATATATGTACTAGCTAAATGTAATATTTACTACAATAGCATACATCAATAGGTGTATTATAATATACACAAACAAATATACCAAATATATATGGAAAAACAATCTATAGAATATAGCTATAGGATTATCTATAGTAATTTGTTGTTACTACTAAAATAATTATAATATTCAATTAAATCGTGTTCCCTTTGAATTTAGTGTAATGCCATATTGCTCTCCTACTCTTCAATAGTAATTAGTAATACTATTTCTCTTTGCATTCTCATAGTAATAGTCTCGATTATATTTTTAAACTCAATTTTGATTTTTAAATAATTAATGATATAAAGTAATATTAGCTTTCAGAGTTTTATGTAACACATTTTAATAATTATATAATAATCTAACTTAAAACGTTAAAATAAATAAATTTATATATCTCTCTATATATATATATATAATATCTATTCTATACAGAGTCATAAAGGAAAATACTGAACAATTGGATGTATTCTTCTGTTGGCTTCATGGAGGTAAGGGCATGATTAACATATGAGATCTATCGTCAATGAGTCATGTCACTCTGAATATATATTTGTGATATAGGATTAAGTTAACTTTAAATAATTGTATAAACACTTATTCATATATGTGTATATACAAATAATTGTATATATATATATTCATTATTGTTATATACACACATATATATATATATATATATATATATATCGAATAGAGTATATTTTAATAAATATGTAATCTATGAAATATTTAAATTGACGACAGTTCGTTATTATGATAATAAAGTGATGTTATTTTCCAAGGGTACGTTTTTTGTAACGTACCATCTGTATTCATATACATGTAAATGCTGATGGTACGTTATTAACAACGAAATATACCCATGTACCATCTGTATCCATTACAGTATAAATATGACGTATTTCCATATAATTGCGGGCGTTTCAGATGGTACGTTGAAAATGTAGTGCCAACTTACCATCTAAATTTACATGTAATAAATATAGATGGGACGTTGGTATATTACAAAATACGCACACTAACTTGTTCATAAAACATAATCAAACTTAAATAGCAATACCTATGATTACTTGTGATTATGTATTTATATCAATGTAAAATTAAAAATGGTGTATCCAGATATGAGGTATTCTTAAGGCATTACTCACATTGTCCTATACTAATTACCACCTTGCTTTGCATATTTTGTAGTTATCAAAAGATTATCTAAACAACCTGAAGAAACTGATGATGATACAGAGGTAATTAAGTTTGACCCTATTCTCTCCTATTCCTATTTCACATAATACATGAGCAGACTATACCGAAGTAATTAAGTGTTAGCCTATTCTCTACTATACCTATTTCACTGAGACTACAGATACCCTTGTTCCTACATACAATATAATCATCTTCTTTATCTCAATAGCTTAACAGTCTCATCAACACAGACCTCCTGGAATTTATTCATCACAATTTAGATGGGGTTTGTATTAGTAATATTATATTACTATATTAGTAAACATTTTACTATTAGAATATAATCATATATATACGTATATATATATATATATATATGAATATATATAAATGTATTTGTTTAATTTAAATTATATTTTACATAGTCCAATTTTGATAAAATTTACAATTATAATATATATTATAGTAATCATTTAAGTATGCGCTTGTTTTGGATTTGACTATTTTTTCTATTGAAAACAACATTACATCACCTTAATATAAATATGTAAGTGTTATTTGATATATTTATTTGAACTTCCTAAAATACATATACCTAGTTGTCTAGATTAGCGTGAATATCATTACTTTTAATTTAAGATTCTCTTCACGTGAATATTTTTCAACAATATTGGATTAAGTTTTTTTTAATTAATACATATATATATCAGGGCTATGCTAATATAAAATTCTCAGATATGCAAAATAAAATATCACCCCCCAATTAAATAATAGATTATACAAGTACAAAAATTAAATTTCAAACAATCAATAAATGTTTATATATATTTTTGATAATATGTGATATGATATAATTTAATAAAGTAATCATATAAAATTATAACTAAAGTTATTACTTTCTTTCAATTCAAAAATTATTAATTTATTATTTCCTGTGTGTGAACTTATGTCACCATGTGATGTTGTGCGGAAAGAATTAGACATAAACTAATAATACGATCACGCGATGAAATAGATATTCAATAACTTGAATCCTATACCAGCATAGTCCATTCTATTGAAGAATAGTATCATACTAGACAACATATCTAACGATGCAAGAACATTACAGCTCCATTGCGCTCCGTTTGACTCACTTATCTCATTAGCACTGCGGAACTTTTAACATCAGACATCTCGTTACATAAATAGAATTATTTCTTATTCTCATTAATGAGTGAGACAATATTTATATGGATATATCAAAAGAGCCTACCTATATATTTGCATTATATTTGTTGAATGTACATATATACCTACTTATATTTTATATGCATACAATTTAATTACTTAAATGTTAATGCATGTACATATCAACATACCTATGTGTACAGTTGAATTATAACATTTTATAATATATTACAGAACAACCAACTAGAAGGAAACAAATTTAAATTGGAAAAAGTATCGCAGGTTCAATGATTATTACATCGCAAGTTATGTTATGTAGAGTTATGTAATACGAATGTATATGTAATGTAATGAGTCATATTACGCGATACCGAGTTATATTATATATGTAATCATTTAAAATCAATCTAAAATATTTAAAAAAACCCGATCTATTATTTAATGATTTATATAATCTATATGTAAGAATAACAGCTCTAATAATCGACAATCGCGTGCAGTATTTCAGAGATAAACCATTAACTATGGTGAGGATGAAAGGAGATTCTATTTTAAAATATATGTCCAAACAACTGAGTGGTTAGATACTTCACACCACCCCTACAGCGCGAACAGTTAACGCATGATTGTTTACTAGGGCAGTTGCGTATAATCTATGTTGTAATTAACCCACGTACAATTTCAGTTTAATTAAAACGAATACTGTATTTAAAATGTAACTAATTATAATAATGAGTCTACAATTAAACGATACCGCACTATCTCTACAACGTAATATCTGTAATACCAGTGTTGCGCAGCTCACTTCCTGCCTACAATACTCCCCACCGACACCGATGCCCCGCCTACAAATAAGCCCCGCCCACACAGGAAGTGAATGGAGTCCCCTCATGTACTATGACAAAGATGTGAATACGTTATCTCTGAAACAGATCATTGATTCATTTACTTCATGTATCAAGAAGCTTATGGCGGATGTTTCGGTTACTATCCAATCAATACTCTATCAGTACCCCATTAGTACCCCATTAATACCCCATCAATACTCCATCAGTAACCCATTAATACCCCATAAGTACCCCATTAATACCCCATCAATACTCCATCAGTAACCCATTAATACCCCATAAGTACCCCATCAGTACTCCATCGTAACACATTAATACCCCATCAGTACCCTGTCACTACCCCATCAGTACACCATTAGTATAAGCCGGTTAATTAATTTAATGCACAATTTATCTGTCATCAATGTGATCTAGAGATATCAGTATTATTGATTTATAATCTACATTACACAAATAACTATGAGCAATACTAGGTTCAAATGTTATGTTTATATAATTTATAAAATATAATTTACAAGTTTATATTTGGCTAATTTCAAGCTTTTTATTTGCAATTATCAGTGGAATAAGTGTAATCAAAAGTACAACATTTGTATTAATAGTTCAGTGTATAGGAATTATTTCCCGTTTAAGTAAACTCCATACTGAAATATGATGCGATGTAAAGTATTGAGAAAATATAGTTTCTAGAAAAATTAATAAAAGATAATCATTTAAAGATTTAATATAAGTATTTTTAATATAAAATATTAATTCAAAATATTGTAATTTTAGTATTTATTTTGTAAATATGTCAATAAAAGGAGAAAATATAAAGGAGGTAAATCAAAACTTTTAGATTCGTATTATGCATCATTTAGTATACGATATCTAAAAATTACATTGAATATATATTATATAATTAAAACAATTTCCTAACAAAAAGCTATATTTAATAAAGCGTTCCTCAATTCTATTTTCATACTTTAACACGCACATTTCACACACCTACAGCATACCGTCATAGAAGGGAAGATAAGGTGCAAGTCAGTCGTACTTCTGCCACCGCACCATCTGGAAGCTGATGTTTCTCACGACATGCACATCTCTCAGTTTGCAATCTGCCCTAGTAACCTACTTTAATAGTAATCATACAACTCATCTATATCGAATCTTTATTTAAACTTAATATAATGTAAAGTATTAGTTATTATAAATTATTTATTTTTAAAATTCTAATATCTCTTTTTATTTCAATTATATATAAATGCGTAGGTTTATCGTAGTGCTAATATATTGTAATACTAAAATATATAAGTAAATATTAAAATCTGTGAAATTATATAGTAGACCTATTTTCGCCTATCTATTACATTACAATTAAATCAGGCCCATAATGTTTAGGTGATTCTATTATAGAATATGTTCATAAATGTTCACAGAATTTCATTTGATGGCAAGTCTATTTATCACTTCTACATGTACGGAGAGCTTCCAACTAGACACTTGTATGTGGTGAGATCGCGCTTCGATAGGTTAGCCAGTCACGCATTAGTATAGGTCACGCATCACACAGTAGTGTAGGTCAAGCATCACGAATTAGTGTAGGTCACGCAGTAGTATAGGTCACGCAGTAGTGTAGGTCACGCATCACGAATTAGTGTAGGTCACGCATCACGCATTAGTGTAGGTCACGCAGTAGTATAGGTCACGCAGTAGTGTAGGTCACGCATCACGAATTAGTGTAGGTCACGCATCACGCAGTAGTTAGGTCACGCATCATGTAGTACTGTATGTCACGCAATAATGTAGGTCACGCATTAGTGTAGGTTACACATCACGCATTAGTGTAGGTCACGCATCACGCAGTAATGTAGGTCACACATTAGTGTAGGTCACGCATCATGCAATAGTGTAGGTCACGCATTATTGTGGGTCACGCAGTACTATGTTTTTCACCGCTAGTTCTTCGTAAGCAACTTATTATTCTTGTAATGAATATTTATAATACGGATTTCTAAATTAATTTCTTAAATTATAATAAATATTACTCGCAACGTAGAACATCAAAGTGTGCGTCATATTTGTTTTGTTCGCAAAATTAAAATAAATGTAAATATTACAAAAAAAACTATAAATATAATATATATATATATATATATATAATGAAATAATATGTTTAATTTAAAAATGTATATAAATAAGTATTACGACATATTAAAATTTATCTATAGATATTATATAGTGCTAATATAATTATCTATATATATATATATATATATATATATATATATATATAATTCCGCTGTTAAAATTATTTATACCAATTTAGTTATATATAATTTGTTGTTATTATAAGTATTTACACTTATATACACAATTTAGCACTATTATATTAATATACTTGTATGTAGCTTATAATGTAGATACTACTACTACTACTATTACATTGACTACATGATCATCTGCTATAGATTCACTTCATATATTTAGAATAATGCATGGAAGAATGCTAATAAATGCTTTATCAAGAAATACATACTATATTAATACGTATTATTGATATACCATGATATTGAACTATATTAATCTCGTTTTTATCTAGATATTTAGTTAAATTATTATTATTTAAGGGGAAGACTTGTTGTTTTTAGAATAAAGTGATTTTCAAATTTATTATTAATGTAAAATTATATTATTTTAAATATTATAGTTTAAATAACATTTAAACTGTTTATACGTGAAATATAACTATGCTATAAATATGCACTTTAAAATACGACTAAACTTTACAAAATTCAAATATTTAATCCGATTATAGTTGTTACTACTAATTCATTATTATATCGATTTTAAAAATTTAAATATTATATATTATATATTAAAGCTTGTTTATATTAGTATAAAAATATAATGGATAAGTCGTGCTATTTATCAATAGATAAGCCTCGTATGGAAAAACATAATATGAAATTGAAATACATAATGTGAGATGAGATTTATTTAAGAAATTTAAAGAAAAAAATAATGCTAATCTTTAAACATTATATACTTTGAATAATTAATTTTTAACAATTCTGCTGACATAAACTATGATGACATAAACTATAATAACATTTTTAATATTGAATAATTTTACTTTAGAGTTTTAATATAATTATAATTATTTCTATAGAAATTACTTGTCTGATAAAAGTTATACTCATAGATTTTAATTGATATGAAATTTGTATATTTTCAAATATGTAGGCAAAAACATGTTTTTTTCATATATTTGTGTAATATTTTATAGAACTATGCATATTTCATATTTATAAGTAAAACATATAACCATGTTATTATAAATACTTTTGTTATAATTATAATTATCATTTAAAAGTGTATAAACTCAAATAAATAATAATAATATTAATATGAATTATGAAATCCTTAAATATACATATATATCAGTGTTCATTCTAGAGCTACCCAGCTACCCAAATTGGGAAGTGCCCTAATTTTGTGGGTAGCTGCCCTAAATATATAATTATATAGATTAAGTTTAATTATTAAGTTATTATTAATATACTTGTAATATCATTAATTAAAATAATGGAGAATATGAATAACTTCTGTCATAACATTAGGATAATTTCATTATTTTTCAAATAATGGCGAATATATACTATTTTCCCTTTGTTATATCCATTTGATATTTTATATAAACAAACAATTTAGATTCAAATACAAATTAAATATGAAATATGATAATAAACTGCTTGATCTATATTTAGAATAATCTATTTTTAGATTGGGTAGCAAATTCACTACCCAAAATGAAAATTGGGTAGCAAACTTTAAATATTGGGTAGTGAATTAGCTACCAATTTATATTTATAATAATATATGAAAATAATTCAATAATTATTTTTATTCCAATTCTTTTTCTCCCAATATAAATCACATGATTGTTTTATTTAAAATTTGTAATTTTTATATATTTATTCAAAATCATATTTTAAAACGAAATATTAAAGTGATATTAGAGATATTAAAAACCATGAAAATATAAAAATAATGAAACATTTAATCACCAATATTATATAATATAAGTTCACTGTTTTTTATATTCATAATAATTAAACTGTATACTTTTTAAATGTATTATATTCTAATTATTAAATTTAAAATTATTATTTTTTATTATAACATTAATATTTAAAACTTATCATATTATATATTAATTATCATACTTATCATAATTATTATTCTTATATATAATATATAATGTTTAAAATATAATGTCATAAATATCATGTATTATACTACTTATTAGTTATTATATATATTGAATTTAAAATCAACCATCATACTGAGTACGTACTGCATGTTGATACATGAGCATGACATATTTTATATTGATTTTATTATGATAAAATTGGTATCACTGGAAAGCTTATTAAATTATATAATACAATACATATTATGTTTTTTTAAATCAGTATTTAAACAAAAGTTATTAACAAAAATGTGCAAACAAATTATTAAATTTTAATAATCAATACAATTATAATATACATTCTAATTAATTTTGTATATTATGACATTAAAATATCTTATATAAATTATATATAATAATGTGTACCAGTATGATCTAATAATATTAATAGGATATAGATATAGGTATTTTTGTATATTTGTATCTACCTATAAGTATTTTTAAGTATTTATAAGTATGATATAGTATATATTGTTAATTGTATATATATATATATATATAATATATAAGTAATGAATATAATTACTATATATATTATATATTTAGTATCTTATAATTTGTATTATATAGTTTGTTATATATAGAAACTTATTTATTTCTATGTTCCTATAAATGCATTTCCATGTATTATAGTCTTTAATGATACGAATAAATAATCCTGTATACTTGACATAATAGTATACAGGTGTTTCTCGTGAAATATATAATTATGCTTATAATAATCATTATAATAATATGAAAGTTTAAATTATAAATATACCATTCAATTGATTAGTAATATTACCAATACATTTATATAAAAAAATAAGTGTATATATAAATTTGATAGAGTTACTATTACATTACTATAATAAATATATAATTATATATATGATATTACAATAATCATAATATTATAACTTATCGAGAATCAAATTACTTATATATCAAACTACTCGAACACCTAATTTTAAAAATATAACTTCTCGACTACCTAATTTTCAATATCATAACATATCAACCATCTAATTTCCAATATTATAAGATCTCGACTACATAATTTTCAATATTAAGACATATCGACAACATAATTTTCAATATTATAAGATCTCGACTACCTAATTTTCAATATTATAACATATCGACAACATAATTTTCAATATTATAAGATCTCGACAACATAATTTTCAATATTATAACATATCGACAACATAATTTTCAATATTATAAGATCTCGACTACCTAATTTTCAATATTAAGACATATCGACAACATAATTTTCAATATTATAAGATCTCGACTACCTAATTTTCAATATTATAACATATCGACAACATAATTTTCAATATTCTATGATCTCGACAACATAATTTTCAATATTATAAATGCTCGACGGTCACATTTTTAATATCTGAATATCTCATGAATCAAATGTTGAGAGATTGAATATAAAAAGAATTATTTGATATCAATGTATTAGAATTAAAATTTGTAAATCATTTAATTGTAAACGAATAATAAGTAATCGAATCGAATACTTATTTGCTATTTATTTACATCTCTAATTCAAAAAGCCTTCTAAGTAGCTTTTGTAAGTAACAATTGTTACAGGTTTAAATTGCCTCAGGGTATAAGTGTCCATCTAATATATTATTTATCATAAATGAATTTATAAATAAAATGGCGAAATTACCCATATATGTCATCCTACATTTTACTTAGTAAAATATATTTAAATGCCCTATAATAATTTTTTTTTGGTAGCTGCCCTGAAACCTAGAATGAACACTGATATACATATACATATACCCAGCCTATAAATATACTATCCTATATAACTAATCCCTATGTTAGTTATCCCATTATTACATCATCTTACAAAGTCTACCTTATCATGTAATAAATACAATAATCAATATCACATTCAGAGAAGAAGAAATAATATGTCTCAGAGTGGAGAGCATTCCTATCATTGATGAAGAATACTGGTTAGTAATATGTAATACAACTTTCCTCTTCCTCATCTTCATCCTACGAATCATTCTCCTCTTCCCCCTCCTCCTCCTCATCCTACTGATCATACTCCCCATCCTCCTCCTCATTCTCTTCACCTCCTCCTCCTCTTCCCCCTCTACAACAAATATTTCTCAAATTTTATCAAATATTTTTCCAGGACTATGTTTAAAAACTCGATTTGAAATACTTTCAATATAAACTTTATATACCATTTTAAAGAAATTTTTATATTTTACAATTTTATTATAAAAATGTGAAAGTTAAAGCCCTTAAAGTGCTTTAGCTTTATCAATATTAAATATGTTTTGATGAAACTTCACAAATATGTTTATTATGAGTCATAATTTATGACATTTAATACCTACTGTGAGCAAGCTAGACAAATTTTCAAAAACGGGCTACCCTAGTTTATAGTGTATATTTTTTGATCATATACATATATTTTAAAATTAAATTTTAATTATTTAATTTTTAAGTATTATACATTAATATTAATATAACATATTTATTTATTTATTACATACATTACATTAATATTCATATATAGTATTTACTTCATTTGAAATATAATGTATAGAATTAAAAATTAATATAATATATTCAAATATTATTTATAATTATTTATATTTATATAATTAATTATAGTAATTTCTAAATTAATTACTTAGTAACTATATAAATTAGTATATTTTATAATATATTATATACATTTGTATCCTTCTTTAAAGGATACAAATATTTGTTATTTTGTTTTCTTTAATGTATATTTACCATAAGTTATGGTCCATTAATTTCTATATAAGATGTATATATTTAATTTTATTATTCTCATTTATAAAATAAATTATTAACAAAATAATAAAGTTCTAATGTTAAAATTATCTCTATTTTTATATTATCCCAATAAATTTCAAATATTTTCAATATTTTGTAGTAGTATCTTAAGAGGGTACCCCATACCAGTATTTCTAGAAATAATGTCAGGAAATATTTGCTAGAAAGTTATTTTCTAGCAAGTTAACTACAATTGTGTGGGATACCCCCTTACTTTCCAGCAACTTGCCGGAAATATAGTAACTTTAAAGGGGGTATCCAACTACTACTTTCTAGAAAATCACTTTCTAACTAACATTTCCGGACATTATTTCCAGAAATACTGATAGTGGAATACCTCCTTTATATATAAGTTGAAAAATCCATAAAGAAATAATAATTAGAATTAACTAAATTTGAGAGATAGATGAAATTAAAATCTCATGTTAATTTTTATATCCACGTTTGAATAACTACTTACAATATTACATACATACATCATTATTCTACACATGATATGGTGTGTATATATTCCTGTTTAAATATAGTTTACATGTCTTACTAATAGTAAGTTCATTCATATAGGCCTACTAAATTATATCATTCCTGCCACTTCTTTTTATACCAACCTATATATATATATATATTATTTACATATAATAAACACAAGTTCCCGTTTTCATAACCTAAATATGGATAAAATCATATACATATATATACATGTGATAATTGATACCCGTGATACCACGCACAGTTCGAAGGAGTATAACTTTGTGAAAGTGGTCGGCTATAACAACGAGAACATTCTGTTATTGTTGTCACCACCCGCGTCACCTGACCTTGAAGACCCAGAACCCCCCGTCGTAGTGTTGAAGATGCCTATTAAAGTGCTTCAGAAACACGCGTGGGTGTCCATTAAAGAAGCTAATAACATGTTAGATATTAGATATATAGATAGATAGATATATATAGTTTATTGCATTAATATGAACATACTTATGTACATAAAATTATAAAATGAAATAATGTGCAAAAAAGACAAGACACAAAAATGTAATAAATAACTAAATTATTAAAAGTGACAATTGTATTATACGTACCTCAGTGGTAGCTACTGAGGTACGTATATTGGGTTAACTACCCTGATGGGTAGTAATATTGTCCTATATTACGCTCTGTTACAGCGATTAATTAGTGTGCATTTCGTTGCCGCAATATTACATTTCATTAAGGAAATATTATTCCTCGATTCCTGTATAATATATTAATTCTAAATACAATTGATAATTAATGACAATATTTCGTATTTTACAAGATAACTAAGTTACCGACAGTTGTTTGTTTAAAACTACGTCCTAAATCAAATATAAACATATTGAAATGATAACACATGCGTACGGCATTAGCTTAGTTGTATAATGTTTGTCGTGGTAGTTTATGATAATCACCTAAACGCGCGCAACAGGACCGAAGTGAATCTATCGAAGGAGGAAGGCTACACCCTATTGTGCAGGCAGTTCCCGGACGTCGATAGACGCACTCACTTCAAATGTTCTGGCAAACGCGAAGTCGCGAGTTTGGTTAGGAAATCTTATAGGTGATGTTCATATTTAGTTTATAATTTAAATAATATTTAAAATATACTTTTTATTCATAACAATCAATTATGATATGATATTTTAATTTGTAAATTTTATTAATATTTCATTACATTTATAAATAAAGACATTTACAATAAGACCAATTATAAATTTCTTGATATTTTATATAAATATTACATTATATAAGTATTCTGTAACATATTTTTATTATATTTTAATTATATATTAATTATTATTTAATAATTATATTTAAGGCACAGTCGCAGTGTAGAAATCGATAAATTTTCATAAAACATAAAAAAATGATTATTCCATAAAACTACTCTTTTTTTAATGTGTTATCTGTGAAAAAATTGTATCCAAAAACGATCCATAAATCACATAAAACATGTTATTCCTGTTCTAAAAAATATAATAAATAATTAAATTGTAATATTATTATCAAGCCTAACTAATATATTTAATTTTAGAGTTTTATAGCTTATATATTGCCTATTTTCAATAAATAAAAAGGATTTGTATTAAATTTGTATTATTTTTTTTTATTTAAAAAAAAAAAAATTCATTTCATTTCATATAATTTGTTATAACGACTAAGTTTCTAATCATGTGATCATATGAACCTATCTTTTCAATTTTCAATTTCATATATTATTTAAATCATTTTATACTACTATTACATTTATATATACTATTATTAATTTTATATATTAGTTATAGTTTCTTATCTATGTAATAGATAAGAATAATTATTACAAATATATTATTTATAAAAGATTCATTTATATCTAGTGAACATGATACAACACAAATTGGCTCAATACAATGAATAGTTCTATTGTAAACGGTATTTGAATAACCCTATATATTTAACTATTATATAACCCTTATCTACTACATGTAAAATAAACAAAATGTCGCTACCTTGGGACCGTGCCTTAATAGAATAAATATTTTATAAAGAGAGAAAGTTACAAATAGAGAATTAATTTTTATTTTTAAATTGATAAATGATCTATTTAATTAAATTAATTACAAATATAGAAATATTTGATGAAATAAAGAATTTTATGTTTAATTCATAGATATAAATAATTTACAATTGTGTTAATATAATTAATAATTATTTATATAGTAGATTTTAATTATAACCTTTACAATTATCTAATTATAATTATAAGTGAACATACTATAGTATGTTCACTTCATTAATGTTGAATACCTTTTCAACTGTTCATTACAAATAAATAAATGAGTATAAGATCAGTGATTACGTTCAGTAACTCCCTGTCTCACGATAGTTGCCCATTAACGTCAATCACCATTACAGATACGTAAGGATGGCAAGATGCAACTGTTCAACTTAGACGATGGTCTGGAGTCTGATGACGAGACTGATGATGAAACTGTTGATGATGGATATCGCTTAGAAAGGGATGAAGATGATTCTTCCGCTAGCTCGCTGGCGTACGAAAGTTTCTCGGAAGAGGTCGAGGAAGAGGAGACTTATGAGGAGGATATGGGTGATGATATTAAGGAGGATACGTGTGATGTTGATGATGATATGAAAGTTAAGAAGGATGAGGATGATGGAGAAGATAAGGAGGAGGAGACGGATGCTGATGATAAGAAAAAGAAGGATAATGATATCATTGAGGCAGATGATAAGAAGGTGAATGTGATGGATGATGCAGATGATAAGAAGGAAGATAATGCAGATGATATGGATGATGATAACAAAACGATGAACTATACGCTAGATACGACCATCGGTACGATCGCATCTCCTAATAGCCTTGCCCGCATTACCCCCGGTAATGAGGCGGCGGGGGACTTGATCTCTAGCTGTGCTGACTCCTCCTCTAAGATCGAGCTGAACCGCAGCAATAACTCTGACACCTTCCCTAAGATGAGCGAACTCTCACAACAAATACACAACCTAACCAGTGATAATAGTTAACTGCTCTATTGTTTTCATTAGGAGTGTGTTTGTAATCGTGAGTTTACGAATCACGGAATGTAGCGGAGAAATAGTTGTAATTCGGAGGATAGATCAGTCCTTGATAATATTTGTATTCTATTTTTATATTCTAGTTTTAATATGTTATATAATCTATGATCTAGTTAATAATTCGTTCACTAACATACATTATAAGATAATGTTATTGTTTGTGTTCATATTTTTCTAAAATTATATCCGACATTTTTTTATATTGATTTAAGTAAATATATAAATTAACATATTTTTATATGAAACAAAACAACAAAATTTATTTATTATTTTTCTATACATAATGGTTTATAATAATATATCAATGATATTTTATTGTGATATATAGAGTTTTTATATCTATAAATTACATTTATATACTAAATTATATATATATATAAAATGTTATTAAAGGTACACTTTGGTTGACATTAAGCTTGTAAGCTTTGTACCTTGTATTTATATATTGTATTTCTTACCTATTTACTATTAAACAGTGAGGTACCAGACACTAGATGCATAAGGTACTAGATGTAACCTACACACCATTATGTATCGGCAATACATAATAACATTGTTTAGTTACGTACGATATCGTTTACGTAAGTAATTGTTAGAAACTATATTATACATAATATATTATAAATACATTAATGTTAATAGACGTACAGGTATTTATATTAACTATTCATATCCTTAATCTTATTACATTTTTTTAGAAAATAAATATTTATATTTCAGTGCCTTTTTTTTAATAATATAAATTAATTTTAATTAATTTTTAATTAAACTAATAATGTTTACCTATTATAGATATACAATAAAGTGATACTTATAATAATGTGATATAACCATTGGTATGATGTTATCGAATGTATTGTTATACATAGTACAATAATTTTACAGTATAATATAAATTACATGTAACCACGATCATATGAGAGGAGTGTGGAGACGAGGGTAGATACATTGCCATTGTAGAATCTATTGAACGAAAAGTCAAAGGAACTTTATAGGTCTGCAATTCATACATTAGATAGCGAGGAAGATAAACAAGTATGGACTTTCAGTACACGGAGTTAGCGAGAATATCACACGAGGGGGAGGTGGATAGTAAGGATGCGTCTATTGCATCTGGTTATACGCAGAGAGATTTCATAATGTAGGAGATGTAGTTGTCGAAATGGAATTAAGACCACGCCGCTGTTGCTCATGTTATAGATATAGAAGAGTATTATCAGCACAGATGATACGTAATAGTCCCCCACTGATATATATGGTCATGTTTTAGTACTTAAAGGTAAATGTAGATATTCAGTATTGGTGGACACTAAAGGAAAGGGAGTTATTAGAGAGCCAGTTTGAAATGTCGGTAATTTATTGAGAGAGTTGGGTAGGAGGGTTTCTTCAGCGTATGATTTATGGTTAGTGTAGTTAATATATAATTTTATATTATCGGTATAGGAGTGGTAATATGTGTGTGTGTAGTTGTGTATATCGATAGGGTTGAGACGAATGAGATAAGGTAGTTGTCGAAGAGGAGATGGGGTTATTACACAGACTTGAGGAGAGCAATAAGTGATAGTTTGCTATGGTGATAAATGATATTTAATGTACACGAACTTAAATCTATTTGATATGTAGAACTAGAACCAGAGCAATGTCGCAAATGCCTATTTTTGTATGGATGATGTAGGAGATGTAATATTAATGTAAAAAGTTTGAAATATTTATAATTATAAGGCAATAATGATGTAATTATGATGTAATAATGATAATATAATATATTTTATTAGTAAAATATTAAAATCAAGCACTATATTTGACATATATTAAGACAACTAATAAATATTCGTTGGTCAAGCTTGTCAACATGTGAGAATATGTTTAATTTGACCACTACGGTGCCTAACTTATTGTTAAGGTCACATAGTATGTCATAAAATATTGTGGTATGGCTGTTCTAATTTAAAAGTAAAATGGTGCTTTGCAAGTATTAAGAATAGTAAGTTAAATGTAAGTTAGGATAGTAGTATTATGGGTTGCAATATGTTCTAAAGTTTTAAATGAGATTGGTAAATTGGATATGGAAGATATTTTTGGCCGTGTAGGATAAAGTAAGTATTTGTAATGGTGGGTTTATAATAACTTTTTTAATGAGAGAGGAAAAATGTAGGAAGAGAGGGAGTCGGTTAATATTGCGTTATAATTAGGGACAGTAGTGGTGCGAGGGAGTTGAGATAGAAAGTGGTTTACTTGAAACAAGAGCTGGTTAGATCATATGGGAGGTTTTATAAGGAGGATGTCCAGACAGTATACAGATGGAGTATGATGGGTTGGGTGGAGTGGTAGGAGGGTGGAGTTGGGTGGAGTGTGTGGGGTTGGGTGATTTTGTAGGAGTAAGTGGGGTGGGGTTATAGGTATAATAATTAGTGGGGTTTACGTAAGTTTTTTATGAAAAAAGTGTAAAAAGGACTAGCATATCAATAAGTAGAGAGGATGTGATGGAGTGTTTATTAAGAATACACTTGTTACATCGGGGTTTAGAGAGGATAGAGTTTTAGTTATAAAGTAGTTGCTAGAAGGATAATGGGGTGAAGTCTGATTTGGCTCATTGGATATTGTAGCCGTGTTTTTTTTGTAGTTTTTTATTTGTAGATTATGGTAAATATAGGATTGTAGGCATTTTTATGTTTATATCTTATTTTTGTTATATTACATGAAGGTATCGTTTTATAGTAAGGGACTGATAGTGGCTGATCATAGCGTGTAGGGCCATGATCAGCCAAAGGAAAATATACATAGTATTTAGTTGATATTCCATGTAGTTATCCATGGAAATAGTGAGTCGAGGAAATAGAAATGTGGATAGGAACATAAGTACGGGAAGGCATAGCCTTTGGAGGTGAATGTCGATATTGTTTTTATTACCAAGGCTAACTTGACAGTAAAGGTACAGCAAATAGTTTGATAAAAAATATATTGTGAAATGGTAAAAAAATATGATAAGTATATGCATCTTTAATAGGAGCAGAACATTGTGAGTTTTACAGAGTTCGTAGGTGGGGGAAGTCAATGTGATAGATAAATGATGGAAGGTGTAGGTATATGGGAGTTATTAGTTGGAAAGTTTATGTGTAGGTTTATGTTTATGTTTATGTGTATGCCTATGTTTATATTACCAACAAGTATGATTTTAGAAAACATATTGTACAATGTACATGGTAAATTTACTTACATTTTTAACTTGTTAGACAATTTTTGAGAAAGAGGGATAAAGATATAGTGGGTAGTAGAATGGATCCCTTCTACCCTTCTCGAGATATCGGGGGTTAAATAGTGAGCAGTATCAATATTATATAGGTATCAATACTAAGTATATATAAGTATACTTAGCTCCATGTCTATTATGTATATATTATATATATTATACATAAGTATTATAATAATCATTATTAAAACTAATCAAACTAAATACAATTATATATACTTAGGTTACCTACTACTTCATTCAATAATTATTTGAATCAATAAAATTAACATACACATAATAGGTAATGCATAATAATTATGATAATATATATAAAATATATATATATATATATATATATATATATATATATATATGTATTAGTACAAATCTATGGTCACCATGTTATACATGCACATGTGCACAGCTCTATGCATAGCTCCATGCCTACATCATGATTACAAATGATAATTAATAAAACCGCTCAATATGTACAATACACAGTGTGTATTACACACTGCAGTGTACAATGTACATGAATCATACACTCAGTGTTACACTGAGTGTATGATTCATACACTCTTGATTCTACAGAGTATGCATGCATTGATGCGTGAATATAAACATATACTCTATAGTATATAGTATATAGTATAGACTCTATACTGTATAGTATACAGTGTATACTCGTCGAGTATTTGACGCCCGCCTCAATTGTTGGATATATCAATAGTATCAGATAATATAATCTCAGACTTTGGTGTTGAATATACAGTATGATGATACACACGCCACATAATATTAAATTTGTTAAATGCCGTTAAATGCATACTCATCATTTGTCATTAAAATTAAAATATAGACATGGCCGGTAATATTGACCATTGTGTTTATTGTACTTGTTTTTTAAGTGATGAGAAGATAATTTGTGCTGAATGTCCTACTTCAGATAAAGTTGTTATATGTTTAAAGGTAGGTTTGTAATATTGTTAAATCTTAATTCGATATTTAATATCACTATTTAGTAATTTTATTATGAAATATAATTACATTTGTAGCCAATTTGGTTACAACGGACTTAAGGCAGTTTTATTTAAACATTTATATGTATTAAATTACTATTCTTTCGAAAATTCATTAATTAACTAATGCTGATTGTATATATTATGTATATATTTAATTATCATGGTAATGATTATCATAATCATAATCATAATCATTTAAATATTTATAATAATTATCATTTAAATATTAATGATTCATAATGATAATGATTCATTATCTTAATGATTATCTTAATCATTATGTTATTAGGTTATTAGGTTATTATATCCTATAACAGTTATACTTAGTATAACTTATATATATATATATACATATATATATAGTATACTATTATTATAATAATATAATTAATAATTATATTGTTAATTATATTGTATATCTTAACTATAGTTATCCTAACTATATATATATATATTTAATATGTCATATTACATGATATGATATTATTATAATAATCATATAATTTATATATTCAATGAATAATATTCATCCATTTATATTTATTTCAACAGTTACTAATATCATATTATAAATTGGTTGAATTTAATATCATATATTATATCCATAGGTCATGTGAAATCAGCAAAAATTTTTAATTTTTCACATTTTTCCTAGACTCCTATAACTCAGATTTTGTTGAAAATTTCACAGAATGTTTAGTTTATATAGTTATCATCATATTAAAAATAATAAAAATAAATTAATATTGTGCCCTCACGATAAATTCAAAAATATTTAAAAAATTTTAAATGTAAATTTTGAATAAAACACATTTTTAATACATTTTTATTTATTTAATTAATTTCTTTAATTTGTTGCCATAAGATTATATCATAATCTCTATATAGAAAGATATAATTAATACACTACAAAATATTTAATAATAATTTCTTTGAATTTATTTAAATCAGGGTTGTTGGTTTTTTACGGTTTTTTTGGTTTTTTTGTAAACAATATTGGTTTTTTTATTTATTAAATTATTATTATTAATAAATTGTTATATTGAATGTTATTTGTAATAAATACTTCTAAAATTATATGATTATTATTAGATATTTCGCGTATATAATATTAAAAAGTATTATAGTATAATTTATACAAGGATTCAGTAAATTCTATCAAAATTATATTTTTCTTTCAACCAGGCTTGTTTATTAAATTAATACATTTATATAATACATATAACCTATACAATTATTAATAATATTGATAGGGTTGTTGATTTTTGTTGTTTTTGTTTTTGTTTTTTTTTTGGTTTTTTGATTTTTTGGTTTTTTTAAAAACAATAAAAACAACAACACTGCCTTATATAATTTAAAATTATAAGGTATAATTTATATAATATACATAATATATACTATTATTATTATTATTGATACTAATTTTAAATGATATAATATTAAATTAATATATGTTATCTCGCGTGTAAAATATGTTATCCACGGAGAATGATAGTTATCGTCAGGTTGTATTTAATTATAGGAAGAACACAGATATGTTTGGGATACCTATATAAGGTTTATTTAATTTATTAAAATAACGGAAAGTAAAATAGTATGATCAACTATGTCAAGGGTTCTAGTGTAATCACTCTTATTTGTGTAGTGACCCAATTGCTTTTATAGCAAGAAACAAATGCACTCCAAAACAAGAATAATACCATTTGTTGATTTTGTATTTGAATTAGATTGATTTATGGTTAATGTTTAAAATAACAGCCTTCTAACAATGGCATTGATATAAAGAAAGTATTTCTTGGTTAATGGTTAAATTAATGGCATATAAATACATTTATGTCAAATTGTCAATATACATTTCTATAGAGATAGTTGACAATAGCAAGTTAATGGAATAAACCAAAGTTTTGAAAATTTAATAATATATGTATATATGTGTATAATAATATATGTATATATACATATTATATATATTAAGGTATATGATACCAACGAGTATACAATACTTCATGCTATCATATATAATAATACGAATATATATATTTTAGTTAATTCAGTTATAAACCACGCCAACTATTTACAATTACAAAAACATTATATCAAATATTCCACCTCACATTCATACTACGTAGTTACCATACGTGTGTAGTACTACATATATATATATCAATAATTTATTATACAAAAATCAAAAAAACCGTCAAAAAAACCGAACAAACTTGACAAGGATTCAGTAAATTCTATCCAAATTATATTTTTCTTTCAGCCAGGCTTGTTTATTAAATGAATTTTTAAAAAATGATAAAAACCAATAACACTGCCTTTTAAATTTAAAATTATAAGGTATCATTTATATAATATACATAATATATACTATTATTATTAATAGTGGTACTAATTTTAAATGATATAATATTGAAATTAATATATTTATCAATAATTTTATATTCAAAAATCAAAAAAACCAAATAAACCATGGTTTTTTTGATCAAAAAAACCATTAAAAAAAACCGAACAACCCTGATTTAAATATAGGGTAAAATATTCGTTTTTATATACACACTATTTGTTTTTTTATCCAGTTTTGATTCCCTAATAACTTTTTATATATTGTATATTATTTAATTGTGTTTGTATATTATAGATTGGTTTATAAACATAAATTATAGCGAGTGAATATATTTTTTTTTAAATTAATTCATCCATAAAAAATAATTTTTTTTTAATTTCCAAAATTGATACTTTTTATGTAAAATAAATCAAAATACCTATAGGAAATATATAATTTGTTTAATTCTATAATTTGGTTTAATAATCTATTTGAAACTATTTTGACAATATTGCTTTATGATCTAATAGTAATTATTTTTAATTTAAAAAAAAGATACAATTCTAATTTTAATGAAAAAATATATAATTTATATTTATATTAAAATGTAATTTAATTTTAATTTAATTGATTTTTTTAAAGTCATTTTTATATTGAAATATATTATTTATATTCACTTATAATAAATATATATATGTAGGTTATATATTTAATTAATATATAGTTATAATATAGTTTTATTAAATAAAATATCATCTCGCTATGAATAATATTCTTCTCCTTGATTATTTCTTTTTATGAATTTCACTTTCACATCACAATTATATTCTGACTTTTCAAATATAATATCTGTATAGTTAAGATCGTCATATCTACATCCTATAAAAATACAAACCATAATATATTCTATTATATTAAATATAGGTGTTTTAACTAATTCAATTAAAGTATATATAATATCATTACTAATCCTTCTCATTTTAAAATTATTATTATCATTAGATATGAAGCAATGGTGAGATCTACTACCACAACATTCATTGCACATATTATACCTATCCTCTAATTTATAAATGTTAATATGGTCTACAACATTTTTAATATCCAAATAAAAAAAACTATATTTTTAATATTTTCGCTAAAATATTGATACATTAATTTAGGATTATTTATTAATATTCTATATTGCTTACTAGATCTATCTACTAATCTTATTACAGTTCCTTCTATCACAGGACTTCCCATGTGATGTTGCAAAGAAATGCCATTCAGTAAAATTAATATCTGTATTATGCATTCTTAAATTAATCATATTTGTATAGTTCTTATATTGACTAGCTGCCTCATCACTATAATAAATAATATGATTTATATTTACAAAGTTAATTTTAATATAATTTAAAAGTGTTTTTATAAAACTATGTAAAGCTGATGTATTATGTGTTATATAATCTGATAAATCCGCAAACTAGTTACTTTAATTTCGTTATTTATTAGTATACTGCAATAGAGTGTACATTGTACAGTAGATTGTGCATTTTCCCAGTGTACACTTTGTATAGCATCTTGGTAAATAAAACTGTAATTTTCAGAATAATCCAATAATACTATGCTGTTTTTTAATCTAGATTATCTTTAATTGATTTTAAATAACTTGATTGAGATTTTGTAATAAAATAATGTGCTTTAATTTTATCTAATTTCTTAATTAATATATTAATAAATTCTAATAATAAATATTATGAATATGTAAAGCTGTTCTATCTGTTTGTAACCACTCACAGTAGGTATTTAACTAAACTATTTTCATCTTAATTATTACATCTAAAATTAATTAAGTATGATTCTAACATATCTGAACTAGGACCTAATTCAGCTTCTAAGCATACTATTTATATATTATATGATATCATTTCTAATAATGTTTTATAGTCTATTTTAATAGATATAGAATTCATCATTAACTTTGCATTTTGATGCTCAACATAAACATATTCTATGCATCAATAGGGGAATTTTGAAATTATTTATATTTTTGATATTTTGGCAGATATTTGATTTTTGAAAAAATATTATTTAAAAAAAATGATATTATATCAATATAAGAACATTTGATCAATTCCCTTTAAAATGATATATAAAATGATTCACAAAATGTAAATATAAGTGCCTAAAATATGCATTTATAAATGATAAGCAATTAAAAATAATGATAACAAATGTGTATTAATTTATTTACTAATAGTGTAGGTCCTATTATCTTAGTCTTATACTTTCAAAACATTTTAAATTTAGACTATATATATGTAACTCTAAATATATTGTACATGATACAAAAAAATGTTATTCTTTTATGTATTTCTAAAGTTATGGTGCCATATATATTCAATACAAATTTTAAATAAAATAATATTTAAATTAAAAAAAAATTTAATTTTAAAACTCAAATATATCTGTTCTATTTTTAAAACTAATTTTGTATATTTGAAGCTCCATAACTTTTGAACTACTAGATCAAACTCGGATAATCTTCATATATAACTCGCAATAATACAATATAGTTCATAACTACATATACTAAATTTAACATTTATAGACATTTCCGGAATTTTTATTTTTTTAATAAATGGTAATATGTAGGTCCCATTCTCTTGATCTTATAGTTATCATACAATTTTAAATATTTATTATATATATATATATATAGTTGTAAATATAATATATAAAATTAAAAAAATAGGTTAGTATTTTATGTATTTATAAAGAAATGGTGTTTGTAGTAAATCATACATCTGCTATGTTCACCATGTACACATGCATATGTGTCCTTAAGATGCATTTAACAAGAAGCTATTGCAAAGCTAACTGATTATTGGATTAACCAATAACATTAGAGAATTTCAGTTTGAATATGAAAATATAAAAGTGTTTTATCATAAGAGAGTATGTTTCATTATTAAGGGGATGTCACTGTGACATTTTCAAGGGGCCATTTCACAGTTTACCATGTAATTGTATAGGCACCATATGGTCTATTGATAGCCTATTGACCAGAATTCTATTTATTGAATCAATTTATTTGTTTTATTATATGTATAGTATTTATTATATAGCCTATTTTGTATAAATAACAATTTTAAATTTTTATTTATTGTAATTTATTCTATAGAAATTTTATTTTTACACCTATTAGAAAATATTATTCATGAAATCTCTATTGTAATATATATAAATAGATTTTCTCGGTATAATCAAAGCCCAGGGCTTAGGTAAAATGCAAAAAATAATAATAATATAGCTTTTATATCCATACATGCACTGTTATAACAGTATATAACATAGTGTGCCCCACATACACTATAGTGTGCCTTCATTATTTCAAGAAAACAGCTATTGAAATTTGGCATATAATATAATATATATTTATAATTATTAAAAAGTATATTAAAGTTAATTACAAAATATAATTGAATATATATCATATTTTTTCATCAAAATTAGAATTGTATCTTTTTAAAAAATTAAAAATCACTAATAGATCATAAAGCAAATAGATTATTAAATAAAATTAAGATATACAATTTTGATTTATTTCAAATCAAAATACCTATACTCGAAATATATAATTTTTTTAATTCTATAATTTGATTTTTAATTTTACAAAAAGGGAAAATTCTAATTTTGATGAAAAAATATGATATTATTCAATTATATTTTGTAATTAACTTTAATATACTTTTTAATAATTATAAATATATATTATATTTATAATTATTTAAAAAAAATTAAATAAAATACAATATATAAAAAGCTATTTGGTAATCAAAATTGGATAAAAAACAAATATTGTGAATTTTGTCCTATATGTCCTATATGTCCTAAATCAATTTAAATTAATGATTATTTAATCTTTTTAAGAATAACATTACAATCCGCATACATCTATAAATATACATAGAATAGTATATAAGAGTAACCCATCAAACAGTAATAGCCTCATAATAGCAGCATAACAGCATATGTAATAGCTTAAAATGTTTACATTGTGCTATTATGCTGCTATTATGTTGCCATTAAATGTTTATTATACTGCTATTAATTTGTTATGCTATTATGCTGCTGTTATGTTGCTATTTAAAGTATATTATGCTATTATTATGCTGCTATTATATTGCTATTATTAGAATAAAAAGCATCATCATATAATAATAAGCTCTCTAATAATAAACTAGTCTATCAGCTAGTGTAGATTTACATTATTGAGTGCATCCTTTCTTTAAGAGAACTTAAGTAACATATAACAGGTGCATACAAGCTCTACGTACCCATGAGTGATTCTCTTATAAGTCTATAGTCACCTCAGTGTTTCAGACAATCTGTAAAATACTTGCCACAGCTAGTTGTTGCCGTATGAAACTATGTTATACGTCGTACGTACGGCAAACATATATGTCTCTATATATATGTCTCTCTATAGAGAGTATCCTATTTTAACGCAGCAAGTTATACACAGCATTTCACGGATCCAGTGAACACCCCTTTTTAAATATTGTAGCGTACATATAGGCAACTCTTTCAGCTATCATTAATATATGAATAATTGAAGTACATTGTCATAATGATTCACAGTGCATGTGTCACGGAGTGGAAATGGGCAGTCACAAGAACGATCACGATTACATGGTCGAGGTTTACATTATCTATAAATAGATATCGCTACTTCGAATAGAAATAATGTCAGCGATAGCGTATTCGAACATCTACACGAGTTAATTACTGTGATCGCGTATCTCAAATCATCGATGCGCTATCGTCCTCTATCGTATACGGTAGTAAATCTCGTATTAGGCTGCTGTTCTACAAAAGTAGAATTAGTTTTCGAGGCGGGTGTCGTCTATCTTTTACATTACGAAGTTTAACTGCGTAATCAAAATTATGAATGTAAAGTATAGGCGCCGAAAAATCTAATTCTACTTTTGTAGACACCCTTATATGTGTGGCGAACATACACACCGCTTGTTACCGCTATCATAGTTACTTAATTAGTATTTAGATTAGATTACATTATTTAAATGCTAGAACATATCAATACTTTACATTTTTTAATTTCGTATTATTCTTAGTTTATTTCTATAAAGTATGTTATCGTCAGCAAATATTTATACTTTATACTATATATTTGGTTAAATAAATTACCAATCAATACTTTAAAGTCAAATATTTCATCACCATCATTAACTTTTATAATATTAATTACCAATCATCGTCTGCAATTCTTCATCAGTGTTACTTTAAAATATATCATTCAAATTTACAGAATTTGATTGATACTTTTTTTTAAATAAAACTTATATCGGTACATCGATGTTATGCGCATTATATAACCATTATGTTTATTGGTATCTCATCACTAATTTAAATTCATATCCATCTTTATTGTTATCTCGTTATATAGTATTTATATTACATATTTAACTATAATTAATTAACCAAAATGAATATTAAAATTTTAAGAATTTAAAAAATCCATAAATAATTCACCTTTAAATGTTTACATAATTTATGAAAATAATACCTTTTTATTCTATTATATAATTTTATGTGACCAATGAAATCTAAATGTAATACAAACCTCATTATCTCAGTATGCGAAGAAGGATGTGGTTTTCCCTATGAAGAATAAGAATTTTGAAGATTGGACTTACGATGAAGAACTATTACTAGTGGATCTACTGAAGGCGAAAATAATTGGTAGAGTAAATCATTGTACCTGTTTCATAGATAATTATTCCATTATTGGAACATCATTATTACGGAATTGTTATAACATTATTATTCAATATATCATCAATATCTATATTTAAATAATTTCAGTACTATATATTTATAAAATATTTATTATAATTATCGTTCACTATTAATTACTATAATTTAATATTATTTCATAATGACTTATTAATGATGACATTATTGCACACATTATCTTTATTTTCATTAGAAATAAAATGTACAGTAATGATTAGTTGATAATTTTAAATTTTTTATTATAAAACTAAAATCAATACTTATATATGATGTATAATTTATAAATTATTAATAATGTTATTATTGAATGTTTGTTTTGAATAATTTAGGAATGAAATTAGTAAAAAAATGGTCAAAAGATCCGCAAAAGGTTTATATTATGACTGCTTTGCATTTATTATAGAATATATATATATATATATATATCTATTATGTAATGTAGTATTACACTTAGATTATGATCTGAAAACTTCAGAAATGCTTTAGTTAAACGTATGCATGCAGAGTTTAGTGTAATGTAGTGTAATGTAGTGTAATGTAGTTAACTTTGATAAAGCATTATTTTATTGGAATTACAATATAAATATAAATAGAATATTTCTATATCAATAACCAATTCATATTTAAAGTAGAATTTTATTTATTAAAGAATATGTTTCTACAGAAATCTATGTATTAATATAGGTTATTATGTATAAATATAGGTTGTAATATTTAGACACATGTTTAAGTAGTATGAATTAATATCTTATATATATAATTATGAATATCTGAGTTGGTAATAATAATACAATATAGTAATGTATTGACTTTCGATTCAATATTACACTAACTAATATTATGTAATCTTGAACATATATTGAATATCATTACAACACCTATTACCTCACTGGAAGAATGGCGGAATGTTAATATTTCATTATTTATTCGAGTAGTTTGATTGATTTACCATTAAGTATAATATAATAAATGTATGATATAATGTATTATTATTGTAGAGGCACATATATGTGTATCATATAACAACTTTTGTAACAATTACTTTATTAACTAATTTATTAAATTTTATTTCTAATTAATAAAACTACATTTTTAATAATCTCCACTAATATTAACTATACAATTTTAACTATTATTACTGCTATTAGCTATACAATTTTAACAATTATTTCAATGATATCAATTTTATTAAACTTAAAATATTTTATTATATTCGTTTTATCAAAATAAATACCCCTATTATTTCATCATCTTTACACGTGCAATTATCCCTGAACACGAAATGATGTAATAATACGTAGATGATGTAATATGATGTTTATTAACTAATAAACAAGTTTCTTAACCTTGTAAGTTTATTAATTATTTGTCTCGATCCATTGTTATATTATTACTCTTAATTAGTCTTATTTACTATATATATATATATATATACAATTATAAAATAAAAGTATTCCATCAATGAAATCACAATTGTAAGATGCTGATGACCCGAACAGAAGCCTGTACGCCGTCAAAGAGGATGTGATCTCAAACCTTTCTAAAAGTTATTCCACTGCACTCGTAACTTTCTCTCGCCTCTTTCTTTCTTCCTCACCATGTTCCGTATTCATCCCTCCATCGCCTCATTTCCTCCTCCTTCTCGATTTCTATCATGTTCATATTAGTGCGTTTCGCAGAACCTGATCCTATTCAAAATGAAGTTATATCAATGACCAACGCACAGCAGGAATACTTCCATTACCTACCCAAACGGCACGAATTCGAAACAGGGGTTAGTACTAGCCCCTCTAAACTTGGTGACTCCTATATACTTCTCAGACCCTATAGATATCTCAGCCTCCTGATAATATCACTAATAACACAATATTAAATGGAAGTTAATAGTCTTACTTGAAGATGTTACCTCTACTGAGTGATCCACATTAATAATATTTCCAAATTCGAAAGTAAATTATTATAATCTATCATATTCCCTAGCATATATATAAAGAAAAAGCTGAAAATATAATTTCAAGATTAGGCGAAATCGACATAGGAGAAGAGCCGAATACACTCTATGATGGTTTATCCTCTTTGCTAAAATGTATCAATATTAATCTAGCCAATAATTATAATTAAGCCAAGTATTATTTGTCCATTGATATTAATTTAGATTTGTAAAACATGAAAAGTATTTTATGTTTACTTAAAATATATTATATGAATTGTAATAATATATTAGTAATACATTATTAGTAATAAATTATTATTTTTAATAAAAATAAATGAATTCAATTGTTTAAATAATTTATTATGTATAATAAATAAAACCCTATATTAATAGTAAGTACAGAGATTTTTCTAAGGAAAGATATAACACTTAAGCGAAATCGTATAATTTGATTTCGTATACAAAATACTCCAGTACCACCTATATCGGGTTACTTATAGGAACTATGTGTTGTTTATAATGTAAAGTCGTATAAAACTATACACTTTTAAAATGTTAAATAATATGCTTTAAATTAGTATTTATATGATGAAAACTAAGTGTTCATTGCTAATATATAACAACCAATATAATATGTAGGTTTTAAATGCTATATATATATATATATATATATATATATATATCTATTTGATGAGTAAAAGCTAATTTATATTGCAAGTAATTTAATAGAGCAATGAAAACATTGTTATATGATAACCGCGCCAAACATAAATCTATTTCATTGATTCGATACTAATCTAGCAGTGGCAGGTAGTATTTATAAATTACGTTAAATATATAGTGAGTGTTATATCTTTGCTTCGCAAAATATTTGGTAGGCATAACGGCTATAGATAGATAGATAGATAGATTAAAAGTTTATTGCATTACTGGTTATAGGTATACCTATATAAAGAAATTTCTTTTAAACTTAAGTTATAATTATATATAAACATATAATTATATAACATATAAACAAAATATATAAATGTGATAATAGTAATACAAAACGACACGATACAAAAAAACAAGAAATAAACTGAGAAGTAAAATAAAAATAAAACATTGGATTATATGAGCCGTTGAAGCAATATATAGTATCTGATAGTGCAAGTTGTCAAACAGGAGAGGTAACAAAACCGAAGTTCTCGGGTTGGCAAGACCCATATGGGATGGATCAATTCCCAAGGGTGGATGAGTCCCTAGTAAGTAATTTGGTTGACATCTCCTGGCGTTAAGCTACCGTAAACTGCTGACAGCAAGCATAATATCAGATACTATATATTGGTACAATTAATACGGAATAACAATAACATGATTGATACATTTGGTGTGAATACATTTTAAATATTCCATTCAATATATTAATAATTGAGTAATGATATTTAATTATTAAACTGACATTTATAATTTGTATTAATATTTATATAAGATTTTATAATATGTCTCGATTTTAAAAATAACACTAGTATTATACCTGCTACCAAAAATGCGGTAAGTGAGATTCGACTGTATATTTTAAAATTACTAAAAAAAATTGCTTGATTACTACTTTTAATTCATTTAATATTACTATTTTTAATTCATTTAAGTATTAATTTAATTTAATTACTACTTAATTAATTGTTCGCACCCTTAAAACACCGAAAGTAAAGCGAATATATTCCGCGATAGAATAGCCCGGCTCCGCCCACTACTTCCACCTCCACCCCGCAGAGTATAAGCTGAACATGTACGATCAGTACCACAATGTTCTGATGGAGCGCACGAACCGGTCCGACGTCATCCGTAATCACCGCTTGTTGCAGCGATGCGAGCCCGGATCTAGCAACGGTCGCGATATCATCAACGTGCATAAGGCGAACTCGTTCTACAACAGGCTGCACGAGGGTCCGAAGTTAACCAAGCGCGACGCTCTCCAGAAGATGCACGGCAAGGAGAACTCCGCTCCGGTCGATGACGCCGAAACTAACAGTTTCCCGAACAAACGCGTTGTATGGTCGAGGAAGAAGGGCGAGATGAAGGAGGTTAAAGGGCGAGATGCGACTAGTAGCAGCGACGACGAGAATTCAGGCGGTAAAGCGCCTAAATATAGATCAAGGAAAGGACCATCTAAATTTAAAGACGGATATAAGGTTACATCAAAAGAAAAGTCACGTGAAAACTTAAAAGATAAAGCTTCGATTAAAAGTTTGTATTTTATAGTTTGGGTACATCGTAACATGTTATTCGTTTAGTTTTATTAAAGGTCAGCACATTAGTGTAGTGTTATTAAAGGTCAGCACCTTAGTGTAGTGTTATTAGAGGTCAGCACCTTAATGTAGTGTTATTAAAGGTCAGAACCTTAGTGTAGTGTTATTAAAGGTATATTCACTTTGTATGTCATTTCTAGACTATTTTCATGAATAATTATTTTATAGATATTAAAAAACATATCATAGAGTATATAATACAAAAATAAAAAATAAAAAATGTATTGTCACCACAACAAGGTGTGTGATATCACCACAACAAAGTGTGTGACATGCCACAATAAGGTATGTGATATTACCACAATAAGGTGTGTGACATCACCACAACAAAGTGTGTGACATAACCACACTTAATCCCCTTAATAGATTAAGGTATTGTAATATTTATAAAATTTCTATTTATCATTTGTATTTAAATATTTATAAACCATTAAAACTATTAATTTCAAATTGAACAAAACTAACAGCACATATAGCATATATGGACAGGACATATATAACAGGACGTATGCTCATTACCACTGCAATAGTTACTTTTGTACTCCGAAATAGATATTTTTCCATGGTGTATTTAATTATAATTCAATTATTTCAATCTTTCAATCAAAGATATCAGATATGTATTTATTTGTGAAATAAAAATCATTCGTATTTTAAATTTGTATTTCTATATAATTATTTTATTGAAAATAAATTTGTTATTATAAATTCGGTTTGAATTGAAAGATTTTTTTCTACTTTATTCATGTCGTCATTCTAGATATTGTATTAATATTAATAATGTGTATTTATATTCCGATTTTGGAATCACATTGAAATCATTAATTTTAAAACGAGTTTTTTTAATTGATTTGTATATTAAACCTGGACCATGATATAATACAATAAAATCACTAAATTGTAAAATAAAAATTTAACAAAATATACCTTAACAGATGTCTCATCCTTGACAAAGAGAGTACCCTAGTATTTATAGCCTATCATTAGACTCTTCACTATTCTTCACTATCAATTATATTTGTTTTGATATAATTTCATATTTAATTTGTAAATTTGATATAGCACGGTATCTTATAAAAAACTGTTTCGTGTATCTAAATCCTACATATCTTATTACTGTAGCAATCTCATATATTTCCTGTATTCACTTTTCTTGTATTCACTTCTCCTCTAGGTAATCCATTTCATTAAATAGTTAATTCATTTTATTTCATTATTCATAGATCTATAGCTATCGTGGTTCACTGTAATCTTTGCTATTAGCTAACCATCAGCCTAACGTGATTAACACTAGCCACGCCCCTCCCCTAGATACTGACGACGCCCCCCAAGATGATGACCACGCCTCCTCTGCGGCTGTTAAAGACCCCCCTGTTCCCGAATATACTGATATAGAACAGTTGGTTTCCGGTGTATACCTTATTTGATTTCAGTGTTTTTCCTTTACTTTCAGTGTTTCTCCTGCCTATAGTCTACCCGCCCCCTATATTGTATCATCTAATTCCTCGTGAAGTGTGTATGTATTCACAGTTAACTCTAATACTATAACGGTGTATAGTAGTTAATGTACAGGCATACATATGCTATAACCCTGGTACCACGATTCAATACAAGCTTTCATTATTGTTACGAATAAATAATCATATACTTCAGCATATCATTTGTAAGCGATTATTTTGTAACTAACTAATTCACGTGCAATTCCTAATCTACCCTAAGCTACCCTATAATCGGTGTTTTAAGTTACTATAAATAGTGTTGTAAAGAGACTGTTAAAGATGATGATTAGTTAACACACATTGTATATTAAATATTTGTTTACATCTAAAGTTTGTGATATTGGCTATTATAATAACTAGCCTAGCTATTGGAATGATAGATTATATGTGTTTACACTCAGTGATGGGCACCGGTCCTTTTATTCCTGGATCGGCGATAGAATTGAATATTGTAAGTAAGAACGTATATATCTGTGTATGCATTAATATGTTGATTTTCACTACAGATTGGTATTCGAGAGGATAGGTAAAGTAGAGCGCTATATGACTTACCCACATTTCAAGAGTTACAGTAAA
Source organism: Osedax fenrisi (assembly GCA_964019155.1). NCBI lineage: Eukaryota > Metazoa > Annelida > Polychaeta > Sabellida > Siboglinidae > Osedax > Osedax fenrisi. Next base: position 86,006,783 of record OZ025239.1, on the reverse strand, counting down.
GCCCTGAAAGGTTCCGCCACATTCCATAACATTACCCATCACACAATATATATATATATATATATCTCACACACCTACCAGAACATATCCAAACCTTTATTAACATATGTAGTTAAAACTTTAATAATATTGTTATTTGGTGGGTCCTTTCATCCCATCCACGAACCTAGATGAAGTTTCACTTATAACCATATGGCTATACACGCGCGTTTGTGTACGTTAATCAAATGTTTTCCTACATTAAACTATAACTATGACCCTGCATGTTCACAGAAGAGGTAGACCTATCCAAGGAGTTGCACCATACGGCGTCTGAGATGATAAGAGACAGGAAAGCCGCTGAAGAAGCCGAAGAAGCCAGTTTGTTGCGCCCTAATACTCCGCCCAAGGACACCACGTCGTGTCCTCGCTATTTGAGCCATTGCGCAGTCGCGATAATCATTGCAAACTAAAACCCTACACATAATATATGTTCTCTCCAAATACGACGGAAGTATAGATTTGATAGTTTCGTTTAATTATATCACTCGATTACAAAATAAACAATAACGCAATGCGATAACCTGATGGTAACAACTGATCACATGACTACAGAAGCAGAAGCTACGGCCACTACCGATAAAGGGGCTGGCAGCTCGAAGGCTCCGTATAATTGCAGCAAAACATCTAAATCTGAAGACACTGCCGTCGCAAAGTTACTACCTTCTCATTTACCTTAATCACTGATATGCCTGCGTAGAGCAGCTCTCTGGTCATCATTATTTACCCAGCAAAATACCCTAGTATTATTTACCCTAGCAGCCTCTATCACCCCCAACTAGTACACACTTCTATTATTCTTTACATCCCTAGAGCATATTGTTTAAGTATGTTTCATTTCATACCTATACTATGAAAACATTCACCGATCTATATTTACGTTGAAACAGGCACGAGGTAATTAAATTCAAGGATATATCGAAAGAGGAGCAAGAGGTCAGTCATTCTAACTGCTAGATAGCGATGAACATATATCTTTCAGTATTTTATTGTGTAAATGCTTTTATTTTTTATATTAATTTTAACATATAACTAATATTTACACTTTGTTTTAGAAAGTAAAATATAACTAAATAATAATACTAAATAAGTTATGCTAGAAATATGCATTATTCATTATTCATTAATGATATTTAAATAATTTCAGTTTTGTAAACGCCACAAACTTGAACCAGAGATATATTTCCATTACAAATCCACGATCATTAGGGTAACAATTATAAATATTATCATACCAACATATATATATATATATATATATATATATACACATCCAAATATAAAAAAATATATATATTATTGATAGTTTTATTGAAATCTAGTCATATTGTCATTATAGAAATTAAAAATGAATTTGGGTGATGAATCATCACTGATGATTAATAGTAGTGTCTCTCAGTCTCAGCATGGATGAGATAGGGATCACTCTTTGCATGGCTGAGATAGAGATTAGTCCTATTAAAGGGGGACTTCCTTTTATCTAAAATGTATATATATTCGTATATATATACTTGAATAATATAGTCATCATTATAATTAAGATATATATTTCAATATATTTGTTAATAAACTATAATCAAATCTATATCATATAATATATATATATACATACATAAACCAAGATAATGGTATTCATATTTTGCAGTTTTATTTGAAAAAAAGCAAAATTCCCAAGTGTCCTGCAGCAGCTAATGCAGACATGTTCGAATCTCTTATCAAATTCATGTGTTATAATAAATGGATCAATAAATAATTTATATATGATTTTGTCTTTTTTGACTATCAAGTAATATATATATAGGTAGTCTTATGTTTTGAAATAAAATAGTGATCTCTAGCTTAAACATTAGAGGACATATTAGAGGGCATGCTTTGTCTATGATAATTTGAACATTTTACAAGTGAGAAATTATCATGAGAAATTTTAAATTTATTTCAAGAATAGAGATCTTTTAATGTATTTAATTATATATTTGTATATAGATTTATATTTTTAATATATATATAACTTTGTTTTAGAATTATGCATAATTATTAATATACTAAATTAATTAACTTAATTATTATATTCATGAATCATGATACATGCTCTCTGAAGATGGATGACTCATGAGTGTTTTAGAAGTGGTGATATATGACATTACATGGTCATCATGTACAGATTAAGTATTGTAGATGATTCTAGACAATATTTCTATTACATGTTGATTAGATTTAATATTTTAATCTCTGTTAAATAATCTTTAAATATATTTTCATTCCATTAGTCAAATAAGAATTATTAATTTATTCACTTAAATTTGTAAATTATAATTTTATTTATCGATATAAAATGTAAATTATTATAATATAAGCTTAATAATGATTCTCATTATCATCATTCATCCCGTGGTACATTTCTAAATCCAATTTATTACTTATATTCTACTGAATAATCACTTCACATGTATTTATGCTCAAAAGACATATATGTCAAAAATAACTTTATAATTTGATATGTATATGTAACTATTGTATTTCCACTAGTGATATAATTAACACTTATATTAATAATTGACATATATTTTGTCATTATATATAATATATATGTTAATATATATATATATCAGGGATGGGGTCAAATACATTTTTCAGATACAAATACAAATACTTTTATCGTAAAAATCAAATATAAATAAAAATAGAAATATTTATTCAAATACAAATACAAAATATGAATATATCTAATCTGAGATGACATATTTTGGAATGATTTATAGATTATCAGCTAAGTATTTTAGGAGACTTTAAATAATAGTTAAATAATATATTTTTATATTAATATTATAAATAAATATATATAGTTTGATATACTATAATTATTTATCAATATATTAATTTTAATAACAAATGTTTGTAATATAAAGAATAATATATGGAGCAATATTAAACGATTACATGAAAATAATAGGGGAAAGTAACCTACTATGGACACTTTAACAATATATGGTCTCAAAATTTTATGACTCATTCTTTTATTCAAATATTACAATATATAATATGATTATAGATATTATTGTGATTTTAAAATGTTATTGAATCTTTTAATTCCATAGATAACCGGGGGATGAAACTGGGGATGTCCGTATTCGGTACCCATGTCCGAATACGGTAATCCTGTGTTATAATACGGATACCCTATATACCACTAGATACACTATATATTATTGATGAATCAAGCAGATAAATTACAATTACATTATTTATAATTAATTTTATGAACAATTTATTCTAATTTAATTAGTTAATAATTTATTTATTTTTATTATTTTTTTAATTAATAATAAAATTTAAGTATCTAAATAATACAATTGTTAGCTTTATTGGTGATAATATTATAACGCACGCGATTTTTATGAAAATCAGAATAGTTCATACGTTACGTTCTGATTTGTTATAGGGCAGGGTTTCTTAAACTGTGGGCCAGGGCCCAAATTTGGGCCATGGGCCAAATTTGCTTGGGCCATGGGCCAAATATTCTTGGTCTAAATTGTCTAATTTCTTTTATTATTCAAAGATTATAAATAATATAAATATTCTTGGGCCAAATATTCTTGGTCTAAATTGTCTAATTTCTTTTATTATTCAAAGATTATAAATAATATAAATATTCTTGGTCTAAATTGTCTAATTTCTTTTATTATTCAAAGATTATAAATAATATAAATATTCTTGGGCCAAATATTCTTTGTCTAAATTGTCTAATTTCTTTTATTATTCAAAGATTATAAATAATATAAATATTCTTGGGCCAAATATTCTTGGTCTAAATTGTCTAATTTCTTTTATTATTCAAAGATTATAAATAATATAAATATAAATCTATGAAAATCCAAATTAAAATTTGAAAAATAATTATAGAAATAATACGTTTAAGGTTACTATTGTATGTATTGTAATGAAAATATGTATTGCAATAGTATACTTTATATTATAAAGTTTATAATATAGTAATTTATGTATTTAATTAAATTGAATTATTTATATTAATTAAATAATTTAAGACATAAATTTATTAAATTCATATTTTTAAAATTTTTAAAGAATTTTTAAAATTTTTAAAATCATAGTAAAAAAGTATTTTATATATCAAATAAATTAGATTTGAGCAACAATATCCTTTAATTTTACAGATGCCTAATAAACGTGTTTATGATAATTCATATTTAAATTTTGGATTTTCTTCAATCTTGGATAAAGGAATAATACGACCGCAATGTGTAGTGTGCAAGACTACATTATCAAATGAGAGCTTGAGACCATCGAAATTAAAATTGCACTTGAATAAAATGCATCCTTTATTAGCAAATAAGGGCATTGAATATTTCAGAATGAAAGAACGCGGCTTAAAACGGGCAAGATTGGATAATACATCCACAAGTACTTTCTGCCCAAATAAAAATATTACCGAAGCATCATATAAAATTGCACTTATTATAGCTAAAAAGAAGAAACCACATACAATTGGAGAATCTCTAGTAAAGCCATGCATGTTAGAAGCAGCTCGACTTGTATTAGATCAAAAATCAGTGGATAAATTAAGTCAAATAAGTCTATCAGATAGTACAATTAAATCTAGAATAGACGAAATGTCCAATGATATTAAAATGCAAGTGACTGATCAAATAAGATTATCTCCATTTTTTTCTATTCAGCTTGATGAATCAACAGATGTAAGCAATTTATCACAACTTTTGGTTTATGCTAGATATATTTGTGATAATCAAATTAAAGAAGAGTTTTTATTTTGTAAAGTATTGACAACGACAACTAAAGCTATTGATGTAATGTCAATGGTATCTGAATTCTTTGTAGAAGAAAAAATATCATGGGATAAATTGATAGGAGTTTGTACGGATGGTGCTCCGAGTATGCTAGGATCAAAGTCGGGATTTGTTTCATTGGTTAAAAGAAAAAACCCTGAAATTATTGCAACGCATTGCATAATTCACCGTCAAGCACTTGCATCAAAAACGTTACCATCTGAATTAAATTGTATATTAAACATTATTATTAAAGTAGTTAATTATATTAAAGGTAGTTCACTTAGAACACGTCTATTTCGAAAGCTATGTGGTTAAATGGACGCTAATCATCAGGATTTGTTATTTTATACTGCTGTGCGCTGGCTATCGAAAGGAAATGTAATTGATCGAGTGTTTGAATTATTCTCAGAAATAAAAATGTTTATATCTGAACAAAGTAAAATTTGAAAGATTTTGATGAAGAAATATTACCAAGCATTGCATATTTAGCTGATATCTTTGAAAGATTAAATTACTTAAATCGTCAGTTGCAAGGAAAAGAAACTACTATTATAATGCATACTGATGCAATTAAATCATTCATTGATAAATTGGATCTTTGGACAGGAAAAATAGAAAGAAACAACATATCACCATTCCATAGACTTAATGAAGAGATGAATAATGATAAATTACCAGACATATTAAAGAATTGTATCGTGCAGCATTTAACCGAACTAAAGTCTGAGTTTGAAAGATATTTCCCAGATATAATTTCTGACGATATAGCTATGAAATTATCAAGAAACCCGTTCAATTGCAACGTAGATGATTTACCCAATGAGATTCAAGAAGAATTCTTAGATTTCCGAAATGATACAGAGGTTAATATATAATCATCAATTAATTTTCGTTATATATTTGTTAATTATAGGCTAAAGAAGAGTTCATTCAAAGTAATAAAGACATACACTATTGGGCTAAAACTATGACATTATTCCCACAATTAAGTCTCTTTGTTTTAAGAAAATTTCTTCCTTTTTCATCAACTTACTTGTGTGAATCTGGATTCTCAACAATGCTGAACATAAAATCCAAGAATAGAAACAGATTGGATTTAGAAGTTGACATGAGATGTTCTTTAAGCATGACACGTCCTCGAATTCGTAATGTAGTTACTCTTAAACAATTGCACCCATCTCATTAATTTTGTTTTATCATTATTATTAAAATAAACATTATTTTCTCTTCTAATTTTTTTGGGCCATATAAGTTTTTCAAATTTGAAAAATGGGCCATGGGATAAAAAGTTTAAGAACCCCTGTTATAGGGTGTCCGTATTAAAACATCTAGAGTGTCCGTATTAGGAACTTATAAGACCTCTAGATATATGCTTATGGCTTAATGAATATTTGATAACAAATATATAAATTATATATATAATTTTTAGAATGCTTTATTTTTTAACAATATAGTGTTATCGATACATTTGTATATTCTTGAGAAGGTTTTAAGTTGAAATTTTTTTTCATAAATTTAAAAACGTAATAAAAAAATCAGTTTATTAGATATATCAGCAATATTTTGAATAATTAAAAAATAAAAAATACTTTTTTAGACTATATATATAAATATGAATATGTTATTTATTAAACATTTTTTGTAGGATTTATGGTTTCTGAGATACCGAGAGTGTCAGTATTCGGTTACTTTCTCCTACATGTATAATTGTATTTTATATAAGAGAAATAATTTATAAATCTAAAACACCTCGAAAAGTAAGGATGAGTTTTTATGTTTATAGTAATGATGTCGTATGTAATATATTTATTTTATTTTTTATTAAAAGCAAAGTTTAAAAAATATATGTATATACAACTATATCTTTAAAGATACAGATACAATTTATATAAATAAATTCACCAAATGACCATACTCGGAGAGAGCGATATGTATATGGTTAAGGTATTATATTATTTATAATACAATTAACCAACATAAATCTTGAATAAATAATAATTGAATAACATATTGAATACAATAATACATGATAATACAAATAGGTAGGTACTACTTGTGATATTAAGAATAGCTATAGGTGTATAACTATAGCCTAACAATGTATTAATGTTAAAAGGATAATATGATTTTATAATATTTGATTATATGTTATATTTATAGTATACATTAATATATCTCATATATTATTAAGTACACATACATTAAAGTATTACATCAAATATTGCATGTTAACATATCAACATATACACGGCTATGGCCTAGGGGGTTTGTAGAGCTTATTAGCATGGTCATGCTATTCGAAATTATTTGTATTATTTTGATTTTCTAAAGATTAACGTTTAAGTATTATATATATATATATATATATATATATATATATATATATATATATATATATATATATATATATATATGTATATGTCACTATATATGTATATGTCACTATATATGTCACTATTTCAATCTGATAGAAGAAACACATTTAAATATATAAATATATATAAATAAATTAAATGTATTTATAGTTATAGATATATAGGGTATTATACCTAATATTAATAGGTTATTAATATTCCTAAAAATATACATAGGAATAAAAATTCATCATATATGTATAGATTGTGATTTATTTCTGTAAATATATTGACTTGCACATTCTTTATTTCTTTACGCCGAAGCCGGATAAGTCCTGTTTGAATAATAATGATATATTATTAGATTATAATGTAATAACTACGCGCTAGCAACCGAAGTAAACTGGTATATCGTTAACATTTATGGAAACGTGAATTGATAACTTTTTATTTATTATGTGCGTACATTAAAATGTCTATGCGTGTAATATATGGATAGGTATATATTTAGATAATATATTTAGGTAATATTTAGAATATAATTTATTCACGAAAATATGTATTTAATAATAATTCGTTAATTTACAAAATGTCCTATCCCGGTAGACGATGTTAAATTAATATAAATACAAACATTTCATATGTACATATATATGTACATATATATATGACATCTGTGTGACCTCTAGCTCTGTGGTAATAACGCAGCAGCAGCACTAACGTGGTGACGTAAGGCGGCGGCATAACGAGGCCGGGGTCATTGAGGTCATAGTGTTGCACCGTTATCGGTACGATGGCTTCTTCGGTGAGTAAGAGACGTCTGGCGGCGTGATGAGCAGACAGCACGTAACCTTGAGGTGTGCGAGTACAGGTTAAAAGTCGGCCATTTAATTAATTATATCCTACATATATAATTTATTTAGTTATATTCATAAAATATTAGCGATAACTATAGATTTAGATAGGAATATATGGTATCTAGTAAATTATTAATCAAGTATAATCAACCAAGTATTTGGTAGTGTCACTCAGCCTGTAGACTTTAGCATTGTGCTAACCAAATCTAATTTCTATGACTTGGCCATACATCACATGCTATTACACATACATCACATACTACTACTACTACTGCTAGGGGCGTCACAGGGTGATTAAAAGTGGGTGGGATATCTCAGACTCATCAATTATTACCATATAATTTCTAAGAAGATAAATATAATGATAACTTGTTCTCTGTAACACTATATCTCAACTATACGGCTATATCTAGTCGAATAATCTCGAAAATACTTAAGGCAAGCCACATGAACATAACCATTATCCAATTATAAGCTCCTACATCAACACGTACTGACAAAGAAATATAAGTTTTTTTTATGAAAACATAGAGAAAAATATCACTTATTCACCTAAAAAAGACTTATTAATAATACAAGGAAACTGGAACGCCAAAGTTGGGAAATATGTACAAGGGAATGGATGTTTTGGACGATTTGGTATAGCTTATACCGTATAGGTGACATGAACGATCGAGGACAAATACTACTAGAATTCGCAGATAAATATG